>CM076574.1:1031941090-1032265080 GCA_034641835.2 Pinus albicaulis
TTTCTTGCTTTTGAGGAGCTCGATATTGAGACTAAATTATCTCTGTGGTTTCAGATCTTCAATATCTAAAATTTGGCCCTAACGTAGCCCCCTGAATCTTCTTTCAATTGCCATAGGTCTGACTTGATTTGGATTCTTCAAGACAAATTTATTTCCAATCTCCCACAATGACCTAATTATGGACTGCTGAGTAGAGCATGTTATCACTCCTAGTACTCTCAACCCACCATGATGAGGATTTTTGTTGATAAGAAACCAAGGTTAAGCAAGAACCTCTTTAATCTGTGATCTAGCCTTCTTGAATTCCGGAGAGGCTAAATTCTGGAGAGGGATCTTTCCTTATGATTTAGCTTTGTTTAGGTAACAAATATTAGGCTAGCTATGATTGTGCAGTTGGGTTTGATTTTTTGAAAGGTTGGTGGGAATAAAGGATTACAAAGGAAACCATAAAAAGATCTATCTAACAATTGGGAAATGGAGTCAAATTGCTAGCTAACAAGACTTGAAAACCAAGGTCAAAAGATGCAAATATGCTAAGGGCAAGTTAGATAACTTTCAGAGGGTTTGAAAGGCTAATTTGATGAAGTGATGTGATTCTGGACTAAGGACAATTAAGAATCCTTAGATCACATAAAGGAAGAGGGCAAGGTGAGTTCAAACGAAACTAAAGAGCATTTAAGAATTCTCTAGTCTGGAAATCAACAGAAAACATAAATAATGACAACTAGTAAATACAGAGAGATTTTTAACATTGATTCTGTAATAACTTTCCTAGTTTATCATTTAAGAAGGAAAATACATATGGTATATGAATGAAATTTAAAGAAATACACAATGAAAACATGAAAAGACTGTACTCATATGTTTATCTCATGAATCCTTAACTATGATGTCTTTTGCTTCAGTCTCCATATTGCTACTTCAATTTAACTCACAAAAAGTCCCAATGTTTCAACAAAATAAGTCTATAGTAATCTTCATATTTTATTCGCCCCCCCCCTGAATACTTCGAAAGATGAAGTATTTATACAAATAAATTGCTTACAAAATATCTAAATTTTTGAGATAATATCTCAAGCAAAAATAGGAAATATTACATAAGAAGAGGGACAGCATCAAAACAATATGCAAGTTGTCCTCTTTTACAAGGAAAAATAGAACCATTTATCCTAATCAAACTGATTTTCAGATTAGTTGGAAGCGTTGCTGGCACTTGGGGCATTATCTCATGGAAAATGACTTGTAGAATACTCTTCCTTTTCATGTTTTGTTCTGATACTCTTTATCTTTGCTTTTCACTGTTTTACTATTGTAATTGAAAAATAACAGGCAGTAACAATTTGTTTTTACTGATACTCTTTGACCACTAATACACTTTGACTACTAATTTTTCACCTTGACATACTTTAACTGCCAACTTTCATAGTAAATCAGTGAATTCTTGCCATTGCTCTGCGCTGGGATTTTTCATGCTCTTTAGCTTGCTATAACTTTCATCAGCTTTTGTATACTTTGAAAAATTGGGTTTGACCACAAAAATATATTTGATTTCATTTTTAAAAAAGAACAAGTTTTCAAAATATTCCAAAATGACTTTACCAGTAGAAGACCCTTCAGGTAAAGTTTTATTGATCTGTTCTTTAGCATATGCCCTGATTTTGTTGTCATAATATTTTTATGGCATTAAATTCTCATTCAAAGCATGAATATCTGGTAAACCTGCTTGTGACAGTACTCTGTATTTGGCCTCAAATCTGGTGATAGCTAAGTTCATATCTTTGCACCTGTCCTCCAAATTATTCATCATGTTTCTTTTATTCGGGACCTTTTTGATTTGGAGTATACTTTCAGTTCTGTCCTGAATTTTTAACTCTTCAAGTTCCTCTCTGTGTTTACTATTCAAAAATGTGATAAGCCTTAAGGCTTGAGTAGGCTTATCAGCCAGTTCTTCTTTGGTCTTCTGCATTTCTATCTGTGCTCCTTTAAGTAATTCTTTTTTTTCATAAATTTTCTGGATTGAGGGCCATTGCAAATGTATGACTTGAATGATGTGATTCCACAGATAATTCTTAATGTAGGATACCTGAACAGTGAGATTTACCTGTTGTTGAAGAATCTTAACCTGTTCCTGCAATCTATTGGCCCTCTGTTCATGTCCTTTTGAGGTGATTAAGGCATCTCTGTTGGATGTTTCAAGATTTCTGATGGTGCCTTTTAAGCTGATTATATCTTTATCTTTTATGGACATATCTTCCATATATTTGACTATGGCAGATGTTTCCCCTGTTGTATTTACCTGTGACGTTGATGAAGAAGTGGCAGAGATGTCTTTAGAAGTAATTGACACTGCAGTTGCCAATACTCCTTTCGGTGCCAAATGTTCTGCCAATGTTGAGGGAACAACTATACTTACAGTTGGAATAACTGTAGGAATGGAACCTTGCTGAGTTTTCTTCAAATTTTCATTTTCTTGTATAAGAGCTTCTATTTGAGTTTCCATATTTTTTACCTGGGCTGTCATTTTCAAAACAAGTTGCATATTTTCCTCTTTCTCTTTCTTTTCCTGAAGAACTTCTTTTGTTTGAGGGTGCTCACTCTGTGGTAATTTGAGCTGCTTTCTTAAGGCTATAATATCATCATTCTTCTATCTTATTAAATTCTTAGTAGCTTCAATATTAGAAGGATATGCTCCAGACTCAATTACCAAATCTTCTAAGGATTTTATTCTCAAATACTTGGCTGTAAATATGCTTTATCCAACTTCATTTGAGTTTGCAAGTTGGATACAGTCTTTTGGAGCATAGTGGCACTCATTGTTTTGCTTACTACTTTTGAATATAACATTTCTGATGCACTCCTATGAAATTCTATCTGATCTAGCTCATGAATAGTATCAGTATTTACTGCAAATTCTATCTTTTTGTAGTCTGAAGCTAATTTTGGATGTGCTACCACTGGTTGAAGAAAATACATGATCATTTGGTTGGTTGAGTAATCAAATGCAGTTGCTAATCTATCCTTATCTCCTGGTTTTTCCTTGAGAAGTTTAGAATAAAATTCATTTTTTATTTCTTCACTTTTCTCTCTAATTAGCTTGAACCTCTTCTGAATATCAGAATCAGTTTCTTCAGTTTTTTTAGAAGAAGAGGGAGCTTCTGTATCCATTTCCATTTCTACCATCTCCTTACCTATACCCTGTGTTTGTACCTGTTCACTTTGAATCTCTCTGAGTGTCTCATTCACAATGATGGTGGCTTCATCATCTGTTTGTTGTTGATTAGTGTCATCAAAATCTATGATTCCTTCTATTTCTAATGTAGTAATTTTGGCCTTTTTTCTGTATACTGATTTGAACTTGTTTTCAATGATTGTTTCGGCCAAATATCCTTCTTCCTTCCTTCGTCTTTTGTTTGATACTTCTACTGGCTGGTCAACTGTAACCACCTGTGTACTGTTCAAATTGTCTGTCTGCTTATTCTGATCATCATCAATTAAGGTATTGGCCACCCATTCCAACTGATTGGCATATTTCTCAATTATTGGCTTTGATTCATGGAGAAATGGGGGCAATTTTCTTTTAATTCTGAGATTGCTTATAATACCCCGAGGGTCTTAGTTCCAATAAAAACTTTCCTAAAACTTGAACACTGATAGCTTGTTGGATGCTTCCTTTAAGGCATCGCTGCTGTTTACAATGAAAAATCCAATTTGAATTCTTAATTTAAATTGTGCCTTCTTTTTGATGCTATGAAATTTACTGCATCAGCATTCAAAATCTGCCTTATGTACTCTAGAGCAAAAATCCTAGTGGTAAAAAACTTTGGCAATTTCTATGGGGCCAAGATTGCACCATATATTCTAATCTCAGTGTGATTTTTGTATAAATACCAATCACCCACTTTACAGTTTTCAAACAACTGTAAAATCCTTCTGATATCTTCATTTATTCTTGGTGGTTCTTCTTTAACCAAAAAACGGATAGTAGGTCTGATAAACAGGTCATTGAAATCACTATAACTGTACTCACTGTTATTCTTTCTTAGAAGAGAGGTCCAAAATATTACTGACAGTGGTTTTCCTTCCATATCCATATTATGTAGTGCAAATGAAAAATTATCTACTTGAAAGAACAAGAAGAGATGTAACAGATATGAAGTATATCTGAACACTCCTTCATCAGGAAACTTTATCAGCTGATAATGAATATTGTCAGCAATAAATTTGGCAAAGTCAAAAATCAACTCTGGCTACTGTCTAGGTGACAAAGTGGAGAGGAAGCCTAAGATAGAAACATCTATGAATTCATCATTAACATAACCCAAAATAAATGACATCATGGAAATGACCTGTCTGGAGCCTTCTGGAAAATCAAAGGTATCATAAGGAGGATTTACTTTAGGAAGATCGAAATGATTGGGCATGAAGTTTTGGAGGATTTGGAACTTACTAGGGAAATCTAGGTCTAAATACATCTGGGTCAAGTCTTCAATTGACAATGACACTGCTTGTGGATTATGGTTTAACTGAAGCATGTCATTGATTGATTCAGCAGTTATAAAAAATAAGACCTCACTATCTTTGTTAACCATGCAGGTTTGATCAGGAATATAATTCATTTGACACAACCTTGTGAAATCCTGAGCAGGATGGGTAATGGGAACCACATACTTGGGAAAATTAGAATCCCATATAGGTATTTCATTGGCCACTTTATTTTCAAATTTCTCTTGAAACCAATTATGTACTTCTAGAAGATCAAATTCAAGGGTGGCATCATCAATTCTGTAATCTAAGTCAATCAAAGGATTAATTTCTTCTGTGGTGACAGGAGGCTGTAGAGTTCTAACTACTTCAGTAGAATCAATAGTTAAACAGGAGTAGGTTTATCAATTCTGGGAGGTTTTGGTTTTGGAATCTTGCTGGAAGCAGGCTTATGAGATTTAGGACCTCTAGTTTTGGGGATTACTTGTTTCTTGGTCATTTTAAATGAACAGAGAAAGATTAAACAATTTTCTAAGTTCTTTTTTGGATACATGGGAAAATTGAAGAGTTTTTCTGGAAATTTGAGACTCTAGGTAGTGTTTTAAAGTGACAAAATAGGTTTATTGTATGCAGAAGGTCTTCTAGATTAAATTTAGTAGTGAAAATGATCTTGGAATTGATAAAAACCTGCTAAAATGGAAAATGTGGATTCGGGGGAAATTTTGATAGGGTTTCCCCTGTATTTTGAAGGTTTCTAAACTTCCCAGATGGATAATTCAACTAATTTTTAGGCAATGGCAATTCAATAGATGAATTCTCTTTTGAAAATGAAGTATTTTGAAGGTCGAATAGTGAAAAATACTTGTAAATGGTATAATTTGCGGTTGATGAAGTTTACAGTTGCGTCACAGTCTTCAATTCAGGTGAATTTGGCTATCAGAGGTGATGGAGGATTTCAGGAATGATTTTCAAAGTAAAATGGTCGTCCAAATGGAAAATTGTTTCAGAAATGGCTTTGAAAATGGTAAAGGGAGGCTCTGCAAAGGTTCTCAAAGGTTTTACTGGCAAATAGGTGAAATGCAATGGAAAATGGTTAAGTTTTAATGCATTAAAACTTAGTCTAATCACCTTTCAATTACATTTATTACAGGAATGGCGGGAGCGGTTTGTGCGCTTGAAAGAGAAACCAGTAGTGGTTTTCAAATTGTGTTTGAGCATTAAATGGTTTTTTCCTTTTGGAATGTGATCAAATGAAAGGAGGACACGTAGCAGGCGGCGTTTTATCAAAAAAAAAAATTTCGCAAAATATTTTGGGAACTTCATTTGATCACTTTAAAAATGCGAAAAGGAATTTGCATCGTCCGATCTGGCAGAGTGGAGCGAAGGGTTAGGATCTGATGCACAGTTGTGGGGTAAATGCAGTGGGGCCGGGGCTATTAATTTGTACCGTCGATTTAACAAGGGGAGATCAACGGCTGAAAATTGATACGATAGGAAATGGTGGGGGTAGGAAAGGATTTATCGGATTTTTACATTGTCGGATTAAGGGAGAAGGATGATCGGATGATTAAAAATGAATCCGATAGTGCTGTGGATATGGGATCGACAAGGGATTTGTAATACATAAAGAGAGTTTATAGATAGAACAGGGAGGGATAATAATGATTTAACCAAGGTTAATATTTTGGTATGGGATATGTATCGGGGAATTTGTAAAGGGTTATAATTTTAACCTTAGGTTAAGGGAGTCAGGTAAGGAAAAATAAACAAAGCGATGGGTTTTATTATGAAGTTTAGTTTAAATGAAACTTCGGGTGTTATTTTTTGTTTAAACACGTATAAAAACACGTTTAATTTTTTTCATGTATTTTTATTATACAGTTAATTAAATCAGAATTATTTAACAACCATAGGGGGCAGGATACTTATATAAGGTTATTTTTAGCCAAAGGGGGAATAATGTGGGTTTTTATTTAAACATGTGGGGATAAATAACTTTGGCTAAAGTTATATTAATGGTTTTTTGGGGATATTTTATACAAGGGAGTTATATAAAATAGGAAAAGGTTATTCTATAGGGAGTTATTATGTAAGTTAAAGTTAATATGACAAGGGGACAAGGTATACTCAAAATACATTAACATAACCAAGAAAAGTGAAGTTTAAAGGAAAATTTGCATCATAATGACTTCATCACTTCAACTTAGGATAAAATGTGATTTTGAGGGTTTTATGCTTTCATGTAATGTGGGAAGTTAATCAAATGGGAATTAGAGTATCTTTAAGTAGAATGAGGTTTTTACTTAGGATTACTGAGGGAAATGAATGCATGAATGGAATAATTATGTGATTTTAGGGATTAATATAGACATTTAACACTTTCAACTAATCATCCATAGAGCCTTGAGTTCGGTACCAACAGAAGTCAAGGAAATGCCTTGAGCCTTTCTGACTGATAGTTTAGAATGGTAAATGGCTATGAGGAAGGGAAGTTAGTTATTTGCAGCCCTGGTATTTTGCAGCCTTGGTAAATAATATTTACATTGATGCTTCTCACCTTCTTCTACCTACCCAAATTAACATGCTAACATTTTTTCCTCCATTTTGATTAGGTGCATTTGAGCTAGCAATCTTTACAACATTCGTTTTTCTGAAAGCAATAAAACTATCTAATTCTACATATATCATCCCAAAGGGAATCTGGATTAAAAGCTGTTGGATTATCTTTATTTCTCTACCTAACCACTAAATGTTCATGATTAAACTGTATGACAATTCATTATTCTCTATCTACAACATTTGAAATTGAAAAGTGACAAGTCAATATTAGATTGTTCAACTCATCACAGATTATGGCATTTATTGACACTCTTCCATAATCAATTGCAAAAAGTAGTGGCATTTATACTTGCACACTTTCATGTTTTATTGATATTTTTTCTTTTTGGTGTATATTATTTTTTCTAGGTGTTGTGTAACCAGCTCCAAAAATAGAAGAAAAGAGATATCAACGCCTTTGAAATGAGCCACTTCGAGGGGGAAACCTCCAATACATTACATAAATGAAAAATTCTTTGATGATACAAATGAACAAAACCTCCTTCTATATATATGAGTCCATGGGACCACATTATAATCCTAGTGGGGCCACAATGTAATCCTAGCCGACCTAACAATAATAATGTAAGGGCACAATAAAAACAATATGGGGGTTACAGGGGTACAATAATAACAATAAAGGGGGCTACACTAACATAATAAGGGGCTATACTATTAATATAGGGACTTAACATGCCCCTTTCCTTCAAGCAAGTGTTGTCCTCAATGCTTGATTATTTCTTGATGCTTCTGTATAAAATTCTCATCCTCCCATGTGAAATATTTTATAGGAAAGTTCTTCCACTTGCTTAGATACTCTGAAATTGATCGTACTTGTCGAGTTCTTGTTTCTATGACTTCTTCATAACTTCTTTCGATGTGATTTTGATCTTCCTGTCGTTTCATTAGATTCTGCACGAAATTTGGGTTATCCTTTGAGAGTTGGAGAACTTGTTGTTGATGCTCGATGTGATCTTCCATTAATTTATCATCCATATTTGCTATTATTTGATCCTTTTTACCATCCAACTTAGCCTCCATTTCTGATTTTAAACCATCTATTTCATCTTCAATTGCTCTTCGTAAGATTGAAACTTGTTGCACTTGGTACCGTAATTTTGATATCTCATATTGCAACTCTTCCTCTTCATGCGTCATAGTATATCTTTTTGAGGGATTAATGGGTATGGAATTATTTTTTGGAGGCATTATAGAACCCAATACTGATAAAAATTCTAAAATATTCCCTTGGAATGAATTCAAAATTGATTCTTCAAACAAGACTTATGCAATTCGGAAAAATACACACCTTTTTCTTGCTTTTAAGGAGCTCTATATTGAAATTGGATTATCTCTACAATTGTAGCACTTCAATATTTTAATTTCAGTACCAATGTAGCCCTCTGAATTATCTTTCGAATGCCACAAGTCTTACCTGATTTGGATTCTCCAAGACAAAGTTGTGTCCAATCTCCCACAATGACCTAATTATGGACTGGTTCAGTAGAGCGAACTTGTACGACTTGCCACGTGTCACTGTTTCATCATTTGTCTCTGAAATTGATATAAAATAAACTACAGTCTGTGTTCTTGTGACCAATTTTTACGGCACTCCAATCCAATTCCCAGAGAGAGAGTTATTGAACTTTTCCCATGATCACCTCTTTGAGATGAAATTCAGGAGCCTGACAAAGCACTACCTTCCACAGATCATATCTCCCAAAATATTGCGAACCAAGATCTGAAATATTTTTATGAATTTCCTCAGGATTTCAGCTTCGTACCATATGAATTTCAGATTCTTAACCTTCGTAGAAACAAATTTATAGCGCAAATTCCACAATGACCTGTTTAGGAGCCTGAAAAAAGACCTAACTTCCACAGATCATATCTCCAAAAAATTTGCAAAACAAGCTCTGAAATGTTTAGACAATCTTCCTCAGGATTTCAGCTTCGCACCCTAAAAATTTCAGCTTCTGAAACTTCGTAGAAAAAACATTATAGCGAAAATTCCACGATGACCTGTTTGGAGCAGCGAAACCAGAGAATCCAAAGTTCGACACCAAATGTTGTGTAACCAAATGCTCCAAAATAGAAGAAAAGAGATATCAACGCCTGAAATGAGCCACTTTGGGGGGAAACCTCCAATACATTACATAAATGAACAATTCTCGGATGATACAAATGAACAAAACCTCCTTCTATATATAGGAGTCCATGGGGCCACAATATAATCCTAGTGGGGCCACAATGCAATCCTAGCCGACCTAACAATAATAATGTAAGGGCACAATAATAACAATATGGGGGTTACAGGGGTACAATAATAACAATAAGGGGGGCTACACTAACATAATAAGGGGCTATACTATTAATATAGGGACTTAACACTAAGTCCTTTGATTGTTCTTTTAGGAATTTTTACCCTCTTTTTGATTTTTTGATTTTTTACAAAATATGTGAATACAACTTGCAGAAGGAAAAGTATGTACAGATTTACAAGATTACCATCAATCAAGTCAAAACTATGAATCCTATGTGTATAGGTCACTAACATCGGCTTCACTTGGGGATGGCATTTCCTTGTGAAATGTCAAGAACTCTGAGATCAGTAGCCTTATCCTTTATCCTTGGTGATCCTGTAAATGTCTTCTGTTTTCTACAATCATTCATATTTATGACATCTTATTCTGCAAAGCTTAGGGCCTTCTCTTCGGGCTTCAACTTTGTAGATAAAATCTCCAATCCAATCTACACACTTGCAATGAATATTTACAATGATAAAGTAAATCAATCTAACTGTTGAGTGACTCTGAAGAATAGTAGTGTTTCAGCATCCTACCATTCACTGGTCCTTCTTGAAGTTCAGTTCCATCCAAATTCCTGATGAAAAAGGAATTATTACCTCTTTAACCATATATCACATAGGGTCCTTGCCATAGAAAATCAAACTTTCCATGTTTGCCTTTATCCTCTCTTCGTGAATCCCATCTCAAAACTTGATCTCCTATGAAAAAATCATCTTCTTTAACCCTTTTATCAAAAATCTTTTTGATTTTTTCATGTAAAACTTGTGATCTTTCAAAAACTTCCTCTCTAGTTTGTTGGAGATGTATGGTTTCATTGATTCTTCGTTGAATATCATTTGTTTCCACCTGTGATTCCTGGATAATCTTCATGACTGGGACACCCAAAGAAGAAGGGAAAATCGCATTTGTTCCATAAACAATATGATAAGGTGAAGTTCCAATAAACTTTTTTGTGGTAAGCCTATCAACCCATAGGGCATAGACTAACTTTTTGTTCCATGTCTTTTGGTTTTCTTGGAGTAGTTTTTTGATGATATTGATTAAAATTTTGTTTGATGATTCAACCAAACCATTACCTTGGGGATAATATGCTGTGGAATCACCTAAGGTAATGTGGTATTTATGACATAAAGAAACCATTTTCTTGGATTTGAATGTTGCTGCATTGTCAGTTATAATCTTATGTGGGCATCCAAATCTTGACAAAATATTCCTTTCTATAAATAAGATTATAACTGAATCAGTGGCTTGCCTAGTGGGAATGGCTTCTATCCACTTGGTAAAGTAATCTATTGCAGTTAAAATCATTTATGTTGGTCTGATGATGGAGGATGGATTTCACCTATGAAGTCTAACCCCCATAGTTGAAATGGATTTTCAGTGGATATAGGCTTAAGAGGTAAAGGCAACAATTTCTTTTTTCCTTTGAAAATTTGGCATTTGTGGCAAGAGGTGACAAATTTTTTAACATCAGAGAATAAATTTGGCCAGTAAAAACCAGCTCTCAGTATTTTGTATGTTGTACTCTTTCAGTATAGGTGGCCTCCACAGTCATCTGCATGAAATTCCTCAAGAATTTTGTCAGCCTCAGATTTTAATAAACAATTTTGTAAAATCCCAGTATTTTCTTTCCAGTAAAGTGCATTGTTTAAGATACAAAACCTCATTGCTTTCTGTTTGATGAATCTTGCCTTGGTTTTAGTTAGCCCAGGAGGAGCTTGTAAACGTGTTAGTACAAAGATAATATCAGAGTACCATGGTGAGTCTAGATAGGCCTTACTGATCAATGGAGTCGCCCTCTCCTCCTGGTCATCTATTTGTGCAATGAAAATAATATCTAAAGCATTGCAATTTGATTCAGCCATCAGTCTGGCTAAACCCTGTCCTTTAATGAGCTTAGTTGGTTTGATTTCAAAATCATACTCAAGGATAGTGGCTATTTACTTTCCTCTCCTACCATCAGATCCATCTTGTGTCAGGATATCTTTAATTACTGCATTAGGGACATATGCAATGATGTGTGAATGAATTATATACACTCTGAAATCTGATGGCTTTAACCAATGCTAAAGCTTGTTTTTCCATTATATTATACTTCAGAGGTGCATCTCTAAGGGCTTTACTAAAGAATGCAATTGGCTGTTCAAAACCTTGATTATTTTTCTGCAGAAGAACTGCAGCTATGGTGTGTTCAGATGCAAAGGAAAAGATTATGAAATCTTTTGTATAATCTGGGTTGATGAGGACTGGTGCTTTTGTTAAGGCCTGTTTTATGGATTCGAAAGATTGTTTAGCCTTTATTGTCCATTTTATTGTAGAGTCCTTTTTAAGCATATTATTGAGATCTTTTATAATTTCAGCCAGGTTAGAGATGAATCTTCTTAAAAAATTGATTTTACCCAAGAATGCTTGAAGTTCCTTTATGTTTCTTGGTGTTTGAATGTTTAAAATTTCTTCAATTCTTGCAGGGTCTATTCTAATGCCTTCTTTGGAGATTATGTGACCTAAAAATTTTCCTTCTTCCAGTCCGAAAAGAGTCTTTTTAGGATGAAGGGATATACCATATTTTCTGCATTTGATAAATACTTGTCTTAGGTGATCTAAGTTTTCATCATTTGTTTTTGAAAAGACAGTAATATCATCAACATAAATAACTAAAAATTCATGGATCTCCTTAGCAAATGCAATATCCATTGCTCTCTGAAAATTAGCTCCTGCATTTTTCAATCCAAAAGGCATTTTCATATACATGAAAGTGCCCCAAGGAGTGGTAAATGAAGTTTTAGTTTGATCATCTTTATGGACTAGAATTTGATTATAACCAGAGAAACCATCTAACAAAGAAATTCTTGAAGAACCTGCCACCCTCTGCAAAATGATATCCATTTTGGGCAAGGGGTAATTGTCTTTCAAGGAAGCTTTATTAAGATTTCTAAAGTCTCTACACAGTCGGATTTCTCCTATTTTCTTCCTGGTAAGCACTAGATTAGATACCCAGTCAGAATACCTGACTGGTGTGATTATTTGTGCATCAAACATTCTTTTAACTTCTTTCTCAATTAAAACTAACAAGATTGGATTAATCCTTCTTAGTTTTTGTTGAAAAGGTTTTTGATTTTCTTTTAAAGGAATATTATGTTGAATTATGTCTTTGTTGTAAGTTTTCAAATCTTCGTAACCCCAGGAAAATACATCCTGATATTCTTTCAAAAGTTCTATGTATTTAACCTTTTATTCTGATGATAAGGATTTTGATAGTTTAATCATTTTTGGTTTTTCATCTGTTCCTATGTTACACTCTTCTATATCAGACCTAACTAGTTCCATTTTTGGCCTTTTGGGCACATCGTTGGAAGCAAACAGGTCTTCAAGGGGAGTTAAACCTTTGGGTAAAATGTTATGTTTTAAATCAATCAAGTCTGGTTCATCTTCCATCAATTCCTCTATATCTACTTTTTCCAATTCATCTATGTCACTCTGAGTAAATATAGTAGGTTTATCAAAATTATGTACATCTAAATTATCTAAATCATCTATTTGACAAAAATTTGAATCTATATTACAAGGTGAATCTATATTATAGTCATTATCGATTTGACAATTCTAAAACTCTTTCTCATTGTTCAAAAAATGATAGATTTGCTCATCTTCTGAGAAAATTTTCCAATATTTCACATTGTCTGGGACAATAGGCCTGTGTTTGATTTCAGCAGTGTATTTTTGTAATGGTGAAAATGGAAATTTACAAATACTGGCAAAGGTTGCTAAACAATGGGCTTGTATATTCTGTTTTCTAGGGATGATAGCAAACTTACTTTATAACAAATCTTCCACCAAATCTGTTGTTGTGTCCCTGTACCTGGCTAGTCTGGGATTGTGAACAGAGTATTCTGCGTTTATTTGTTTGATAACTAGCTCAGAATATCCCATGACCATTATTCTTTGCCCTCCCAATTTTCTAATAATTTTCAAACCTAAGATTAAAGCTTCATATTCAGCCATGTTATTGGTGCATTTGAAGTTCAATCTAAAGGCATGTCCTTCAGAATGGCTTGTTTCAATGTTCGTAATCCATACACCAGCTCCAACTCCAAATTTATTAACAGATCCATCAAAATCTAAATGCCATAAAGCTTCATGACCAATTTAATCATCCATTATTTTAAGTTTCTTATCAGTGATTTCAGTTTGGATATCATTTTGATTAGAGTTACTGAGAATAAAAGAATCAATATCAGTAGGAGTTGAATAGATTGGATAATTGGTAGGTCTGTCAGCATTACTGATCATGAACTTCATTGATGTTTCTCTATAAATCTTTTTGGGTTGTCCAAATACCGAGATAGTGGCATAAATCATGTCAAGTTGTAGATATCCCTGCAACTTTGCTCCCCATGAGCGATAAAGTAGCATGCCATACTTTGGCGGGATATCAGCTACCACAACATCCATGATCATGATTTTACCAAGATATTGGACTAGGTTTACACACAGATCTTTAATCAACCCTATGCATTGAAATTTAGATGAATCAAATGAAAATAGATCTTTATATGGCCTGGTTATGTCTAGATTCAGGGTTTCCATTATTGCTCTGGGCATTAAGTTATGGGAAGCTCCAATATCTAGCATAACATTGTGCAATATCTGATAATGTACAGTAAGACTTAAATAAAATGGAGGTACTAACCCATCTGAATTCTTACCATGTACATTAGGACCAAAGATTAATTCAGGCCTATCTTCACTCATATTAATTGTATCCTCATTTTCATTTACATTCAATGCTTTAGAAATCATAGATCTATACAAGTCATTTTTAGCCATTTCAACTAAGGGAACAACTATCTTTAACTTGGATATTTCAGATTGCATGTTAAATGTTTATTGAGATTGGATGGCTCGAATTACTTCGTCTTTTGGAACTGTGGTTTGTGATGATTTTTCTTGTGTTTCAACAGTTTTACCTTTGGTTTGAGCTCTTCTTTTGTCTTCTATTTGAGTTTCTTGGTTTCTGCTATCTTTAATTGTTTTTTCAAGAATAGTTTGAGTGTTAGCAGATGGTTTATCAAATTTTGGATTCTCAACAGAAGATTTAGGATTTGGTGATTTTGGGTCAACTGGATTCTTTTTTGGCTCATTGACTGTTGTTGAATTGCTGGTCTTTGTGGTATTAGCCTTTTGGGCATATTTGGAGGATTGAGCCACTTCATCAGTAATATCTACAATCTTTGGGCTTTGCTGCTTTTTTAGGACTGGGTGGGTTCGAACTTTGTTTATTTTCTCTGGGAAGAATCTGCAAAATTTTTGTTTTGGGAGCCTCAATCTTCTTTTTGTTTTGGTTTTGTTGGGTTGGAGCATTGTTTTTTATGGTAGGCTCATTGGTTTTCTTGCTCCTAAGGTTATATTGGCTGTGGATTTCATTGATTGCAAAATCATAACCTTGTTTATAATCGAAGGATTCACCAGATTCAACTATGAACTTTTGTAGTTCAAAGAGTTCCTGATCCTCCTGAGTGAGGAAAATTGTATTGTTTTCATCAATCCCCATAACTATGTTGATGTATTCCTCCTCCTCAACATTGTTTTTTGAACTTCCTGCAAATTTTTCTTGGAATGGGGGTCTTATATTCTGATCTGGGGAAGGTTCTTTACCTTTCCCATGATTATTGTTTTTCCTGTAGTTGGGATTCCTGATTTGGGATTGATTCTCCCATTGTGGTTTCCTTTCGATGTGATCTAGTCTCTCAACTAATTTTTCTAATGTTTTGGTAATAAAATCAAATTTACCATCTAAGTGTGAAGCTTCTTCTTTGATTGTAACCCTCCTCTCGTTTCTCATTTTGGCTTTCTTGGAAAAGATGTTGATTTCTACACCTACAACGTTTTGTTGCAGTTGTTCTAAGGTATCTGCATCTCTTTCTCTAAGTTGGTAAGCCATGTCTACATCAAAACAATCAGGGAATTTGAGTAGCACGAAATACGAAGTGGGTTTAAGGTCTGCAGGAATAGCGTTGTAAACAATGTTGTATCTAGTGCAAAAATCTTGGACAGACTCATTGGGGGCTCTCTTAACAACATCAAACTCAGATAGTATTTTCATAAGATTTTTCTTCTTCTCCCATTTATTTAGGAAAGCTCTATGAAATGCAGCTAGGTCTGCTATACTACCAGCACCTAAACTTCTAAACCAGGTTTTTACTTCTCCAATTAAGCTTTGTGCAAACAACCTCATTTGGACATCAGATTCATCTATCTCATAAATTTCCCAAAAATCATTCATTCTGGTGATATGTTGTTGTGCAGTAATTTGTGAAAGGTTATCAAACAATGGGATATATTTTTGATAATTTTCGGGCATGTCATGGAGATTTTGAGGTAAGACCAAGGGAGCATATCTGGCTGCCATGGCTTGGATTTTTGCTGAACAAGGAGGTACAGTAGTAGTGGTAGGGATAGTGCTGGTTATAACAATGGACGTACTTGAAGAGCTTGGTAAAGGAGATGAAAAAGAAGTAGTATGGCTAGTTCTTATGGTGGTGGTGGTAGTGGATTTAGGGAATGATGGAAAGACTACTTTAGGCTGCAAGGGAAGCTCTTAAATAAATGGTTCTGTGGATGAACTAGCGGTGGATTGAGGATAAGATGAATATATGATCCTATGCTGCAGAGGAAACTCGGGACTTATAGGTTCTTGAGGTGAACTGACAGTAGAATCTGTAAATGAAGTGGCAGCATACAGAGTAGAATCTGATGCTGGAAATACTGTTGTGTATAGTTGGGAAACTAGGGGTTTGAATTGAGACAAAAAATTAGCTAACTTAACAACTTCTTCAATGTCTTTAATTTTTGTGACATTTACCCTTTTTACTGGACTTTGACTTTTAGTTTTGTCTGATTTAGTAGGAACTGAAATAATTTTGTGTTTTTCACTCACATAAGAAGTAAAAACAGGATCTAAAACAACTTCCTTTAAATCAGTTTCAGATTTGGTTCTAAATAGTGCTTTTTCAAACTTCAAATCAAATTCAATGTCTGATAAACTTACTAATTCTTTGGGTAAATAATTAGCTCTTTTCAGGGGTACTTCAGTTTCTGAACGAATAGTTTGTTTTTTCTTTTTTCCTATTTGGTCCAGATTGTCTACTATATCTGGAGGATTGGGATCAGGGTTGGATCTAGTATAATAGACTTTCTTGGGAGCCAAAATGTTTATTGGGTAAATACCCACAACCTTTAAACTTAATATTAAAGTAGAAAAGACATATTTAAAAATCTTCCTCTAAGATTAAACTTAAAACTGGAGAGTGGTTAGTTCCCCAGTATGGTCGCCAGTATGTTATCACCCTAGTAATTCTCAGGTTGTGGGATCAGTATTTTTGTAGTCAAGAAAACCAAGGGTAACCAAGAACCTCTTTTAGAATTCAGGATCTAGCCTTCCTGACTTTTGGAGAGGGATCTCTCCTTATGATTTAGTTTTGTTTAGGTAACAGATATTAGGCTAGCTATGAGTGGACAATTTGGTTTGATTTTTTTTTAATGTTGGTGGCAATAAAGGATTACAAAGGAAACCATAAAAAGATCTATCTAACCATTGGGAAATGTGGTCAAATTTCTAGCTAACAAGACTTGAAAACCAAGGTCAAAAGATGCAAATATGATAAGGGCAAGTTAGATAACTTTCAGAGGGTTTGAAAGGCTAATTTGATGAAGTGATGTGATTTTGGACTAAGGGAAATTAAGAATCCTTAGATCACAGAAAGGAAGAGGGCAAGGTGAGGTCAAACGAAACTAAAGAGCATTTAAGAATTCTCTAGTCTGGAAATCAACAGAAAACATAGATAATGACAACTAGTAAATACAAAGAGCTTTTTAACACTGATTCTGTAATAACTTTCCTAGTTTATCATTTAAGAAGGAAAATACATATGATATATGAATGAAATTTAAAGAAATACACAATGAAAAAATGAAAATACTGTACTCATCTATTTATCTCATGAATCCTTAACTATGATGTCTTTTGCTTCAGTCTCCAGCTTGCTACTTCAATTTAACTCACAAAAATTCCCAATGTTTCAACAAAATAAGTCTATAGTAATATTCAGATTTTATTCCACCCTGAATACTTCGAAAGATGAAGTATTTATACAATTGAATTACTTACAAAATATCTAAAGTTTTGAGATAATATCTCAAGAAAAAATAGGAAATATTACATAGGAAGAGGGACAACAGCAAAACAGTATGCAAGCTGTCCTCTTTTACAAGGAAAAATAGAATTGTTTATCCTAGTCAAACTGATTTTTAGATTAGCTGGAAGCGTTGATGGAAATTTAGAAATTATATCATGGAAGATGACTTGTAGAATACTCTTCCTTTTCACCTTCTGTTCTGATACTCTTTATCTCTGCTCTTCATTGTTTCACTGCTGTAATTTCAAAATAACTAGCAGTAACAATTTTCTTTTACTGATACTCTTTGACCACTGATACACATTGACTACTGATTTTCACCTTGATATACTTTAACTGCAAACTTTAATAGTAAATCAGTGAATTCTTGTCATTGCTCTACACTGGGAATTTTCATGTTCTTTAATTTCCTGTAACTTTCATCCGTCTCTGTATATTTTTCAAAATTGGGCTTAACCACAAAAATATGCTTGATCTCATTTTGCAAAAAGAATAAGTTTTCAAAATATTCCAAAATGACTTTACCAGTAGGGGATCCTTGAGGTAAAGGTTTATTGACCTGCTCTTTGGCATATGCCCTGATTTTGTTGTCATAATCTTTTTGTGGCATTAACTTCTCATTTAATGCATGAATATCTGGTAAACCTGCTTGTGACAGTACTATATATTTGGCCTCAAATCTAGTGATAGCCAAGTTCATATCTTTGCACCTGTCCTCCAAATTATTCATCATGTTTCTTTTATTCAGGACCTTTTTTATTTGGAGTATACTTTCAATTCTGTCCTGAATTTTTAACTCTTCAGGTTCCTCTCTGTGTTTACTATTCAAAAATGTGATAAGCCTTAAGGCGTGAGCAGGCTTATCAGCCAGTTCTTCTTTGGTCTTCTGTATTTCTATTTATGCTCCTTTAAGTAATTCTTTTTGTTCATAAATTATCTGGATTGAGGGCCATTTCAAATGTATGCCCTGAATGATGTTATTCCATAGATAATTCTTAATATAGGATACCTGCTCAATGAGATTTACCTGTTGTTGAAGAATCTTAACCTGTTCCTGCAATCTTTTGGCCCTCTGTTCATGTCCTTTTGAAGTGATTAAGGCATCTCTGTTGGATGTTTCCAGATTTCTGATGGTGCCTTTTAAACTGATTATCTCTTTATCTTTTATGGACATATCTTCCATAGCCTTGAATATGGCAGCTGTTTATCCTATAGTATTTATCTGTGATGTTGATGAAGAAGTGGTAGAGATGTCTTTAGAAGTAATTGGCACTCTAGTTGCCAATACTCCTTTCGGTGCCAAATGTTCTGCCAATGTTGAGGGAACAGTTGTACTTACAATTGGAATAACTATAGGAATGGAAACTTGCTGAGTTTTCTTCAAATTTTAATTTTATTGCATAAGAGCTTCTATATGAGTTTCCATATTTCTTATCTGGGCTGTCATTTTCAAAACAAGTTGCATATTTTCCTCTTTCTTTGTCTTTTCCTGAAGAACTTATTTTGTTTGAGGGTGCTCACTCTGTGGTAATTTGAGCTGCTTTCTTAAGGCTGTAATATCATCATTCTTTTGTCTTATTAACTTCTTAGCAGCTTCAGTATTAGAAGGATCTGCTCCAGACTCAATTACCAAATATTCTAAGGATTTTATTCTCAAATCCTTGGCATGTAAAGGTGCTTTATCCAACTTCATTTTAATTTGCAAGTTGGATACAGTATTTTGGAGCATAGTGGCACTCATTGTTTTGCTTACTACTTTTGAATATAACATTTCTGACGCACTCCTGTGAAATTCTATCTGATCTAGCTCATGAATAGTATCAGCATTTACTGCAAATTCTATCTTTTTGTAGTCTGAAGCTGATTTTGGATGTGCTACTACTGGTTGGAGAAAAGACATGATCATTTGGTTTGTTGAGTAATCAAATGCAGTTACTAATCTGTCCTTATCTCCTGGTTTTTCCTTGAGAAGTTTAAAATAAACTTCATTTTTTATTTCTTCATTTTTCTCTCTGATTAGCTTGAACCTCTTCTGAATATCAGAATCAGTTTCTTTAGTTTTTTTAGAAGAAGAAGAGGGAGCTTCTGTATCCATTTCCATTTCAACTATCTCTTTGCCTTTACCCTGTGTTTGTACCTGTTCATTTTGAATTTATCTGAGTGTCTCATTCACAATGATGGTGGCTTCATCATCTGTCTGCTGCTCATTAATATCATCCACATCTATGACTCCTTTTTCTAAAGTAGTCATTTTGGCCTTTTTGCTGTATAATGTTTTGAACTTGTTTTCAATGATTGTTTCGGCCAAATATCCTTCTTCTTTCCTTGATCTTTTATTTGATACTTCTGCTGGCTCGTTAACTGTAACCACCTATGTATTGTTCAAATTGTCTGTCAGCTTGTCCTGATCATCATCAATTAAGGTATTGGCCACCCATTCCAACTGATTGGCATATTTTTCAATAAGTGGCAATTTTCTTTTAATTCTGAGATTGCCTATAATACCCTGAGGGTCATAGCTCCAATAAAAACTTTCCTGAAACTTGAATACTGATAGCTTGTTGGATACTTCCTTTAAGGCATCTCTGGTGTTTATAATGAAAGAGCCAATTTGACTTCTCAATTTAAATTGTGCCTTCTTTTTAGATGTTATGAAATTTACTGCATCAACATTCAAAATTTGCCTTATGTACTCCAGAGAAAAAATCCTGGTGGTCAAAAACTTTGGCAATTTTTATGGGGCCAAGATTGCACCATATATTCTAATCTCAGTGTGATTTTTGTATAAATACCAATCACCCACTTTACAGTTTTCAGAAAACTGTAAAATCCTTTTGATATCTTCATTTATTCTTGGTGGTTCTGCTTTATCCAACAAACTGATAGCAGGTCTGATAAATAGGTCATTGAAATCACTATAATTGTACTCTATGCTATTCTTTCTTAGAAGAGAGGTCCAAAATATTACTGACAATGGTTTTCCTTCCATATCCATCTTCTGTAGTGTAAGGGGAAAATTATCTGCTTGAAATAACAAGAAGAGATGTAACAGATATGAAGTATATCTGAACACTCCTTCATCAGGAAATTTAATCAGCTGATGATGAATATTGTCAGCGATAAATTTGGAGAAGTCAAAAATCAATTCTAGCTGCTGTCTAGGTGACAAAGTGGAGAGAAAGCCTAAGATAGAAGCATCTGTGAATTCATCATTAACATAACCCAAAATAAATGACAGCATGGAAGTGACCTATCTGGAGCCTTCTGGAAAATCAAAGGTAGCATAAGGAGGATTTACTTTAGGAAGATCGACATGATTGGGCATGAAGTTCTAGAGGATTTGGAACTTCCTAGGGAAATCTAGGTCTAAATACATCTGGGTCAAGTCTTCAATTGAAAATGACACTGCTTGTGGATTATGGCTTAACTGGAGCATGTCATTGATTGATTCAGTAGATATAAAAAATAAGACCTCACTATATTTGTTAACCATGCACCTTTGATCAAGAATATAATGCATTTGACACAACCTTGCGAAATCCTGAGAAGGATGGGTAATGGGAACCACATACTTAGGCAAATTAGAATCCCATACATGTATGTCATTGGCCACTTTCTTTTCAAATTTCTCTTGACAACAATTATGTACTTCTAGAAGATCAAATTCAACGGTGGCATCAACAATTCTGTAATCTAAGTCAATCAAAGGATTACTTTCTTCAGTGGTGAATGGAGGCTACAGAGGTCTAACTACTTCAGAAGAATCAGCAGTTAAAACAGGAGTAGGTTTATCAATTCTTGGAGGTTTGGGTTTTGGAAGCTTGCTGGAAGCAGGCTTATGAGATTTAGGACCTCCAGTTTTGGGGATTACTTGTTTCTTGGTCATTTTAAATGAACAAAGCAAGATTAAATAGTTTGCAAAGTTCTTTTTTGGATACCTGGGACAATTGAAGAGTTTTTTTGGCAATTTGAGACTCTGGGTAGGGTTTTAAGGTGATAGAATAGGTTTATTGTATGTAGAAGGTCTTCTAGATCAAATTCAGCAGTGAAAATGATCTTGGAATGGCTAAAAACCTGCTAAAATGGAAAATGTGGATTTTGGAGAAATTTTGACAGGGTTTCCCCCGTATTTTGAAGGTTTCTAAACTTCCCAGATGGCTAATTCAACTAATTTTTAGGCAATGGCAGTTTAATAGATGAATTCTCCTTTTAAAATGAAGTATTTTGCAGGCCGAATAGTGAAAAATACCTGTAAATGGTATAATTTGCAGTTAATGAAGTTTACAGTTGCGTCACAGTCTTCAATTCAGGTGAATTTGGCTATCAGAGGTGATGGAGGTTCTCAGGAATGAATTTCAGAGAACAATGGCTTTTCAAATGGCAACTAGTTCACAGGTAGCTTCGAAAATGGTGAAAATAGGTGAAATGTGATGGAAATAAGGCTCTGCGGAGGTTTCTCAATGTTTTACTAGCAAATAGGTGAAATGTGATGAAAAAAATTAAGTTTTAATGCATTAAACCTTAGTCTAATCACCTTTCAATTACATTTATTGCAGGAATGGGGGGAGCGGTTTGTGCGCTTGAAGGAGAAACCAGAAATGGTTTTCACATTGTGTTTGAGCAGTAAATGGTTTTTTCCTTTTGGAATGCGATCGAATGAAAGGAGGACACGTAGCAGGCGACGATTTATCAAAACAACTTTTTTCGCAAAATATTTTGGGAAATTCATTCGATCACTTTAAAAATGCGAAAAGGAATTTGCATTGTCCGATCTAGCGGAGTGGAGTGAACAGTCAGGATTTGATGTGAAGTTGTGGGGTAAATGCAGTGGGGCTGGGGCTTTGATCAGTACCGTTGATTTGATAAGGGGAAATCAACGGTTTAAATTTAATCCGATAGGAAATGGTGGGGGTAGGAAAGGATTTATCGGATTTTTTTTTTACCGTCAAATTAAAAGGAGAAGGATGATTAGATAGTTAGGATGGAGTCCGATGGTGCTGAGGGATTTGTGAAGATTAACATATAAAACAGACTTTATACAGAAATCAAATGAATGGGCAGGGTATCAAAGGATTTTTTAACCAAGGTTAACATTTTGGTATGGGATATGTATCGGGGAATTTGTAAAGGGTTATAATTTTAACCTTAGGTTAAGGGAGTCAAGTAAGGGGAAATAAACAAAGGGATGGGTTTTATTATGAAGTTTAGTTTAAACGAAACTTCGGGTGTTATTTTTTGTTTAAACACATATAAAAACATGTTTAATCTTTTTTCATGTATTTTTATTATACAGTTAATTAAATCAGAATTATTTACAACCATAGGGGGTGGGATATTTATATAAGGTTATTTTTAGCCAAAGGGGGTATAATGTGGGTTTTTATTTAAACATGTGGGGATAAATAACTTTGGCTAAAGTTATATTAATGGTTTTTTGGGGCTATTTAATAAAAGGGAATTATATAATATAGGAAAAGGTTATTCTATAGGGAGTTATTATGTAAGTTAAAGTTAATATGACAAGGGGACAAGGTATACTCAAAATACATTAACATAACCAAGAAAAGTGAAGTTTAAAGGAAAATTTGCATCATAATGACTTCATCACTTCAAATTAGGATAAAATGTGATTTTGAGGGTTTTATTGTTTCATGTGATGTGGGAAGTTAATAAAATGGGAATTATAGTATCTTTAAGTAAAAATGAGGTTTTTACTTAGGATTATTAAGGGAAATGAATGCATGAATGGAATAATTGATGTGATTTTAGGGATTAATATTGTTGGAATCCTCTATCCAAGTCTGAATTCCCGTGCCTCCTGCACTTCCCAGTTCATTACAGGAAACCCTTGTTTCACGAGATTCTCTCTCTATATGTGCATCTCGTATGCAGTTGGGAAGGAATCTTTAGTGAGGCAAAAGTGGAATGGATGCGGACGACAATGATGCAGCACTCTGAAGATCGTGGAAGGATTCAGGTGATCTCTCCACTTGTTATTTCTGTACATGCTATTTATAATACAGAAGAACCATCTTGTTCCCGAAATATAAGTGTTAGTGTCCTCTTGCATATATGAGAATATTGTTATTTAAGCATTTGTTATGGTTTATCTAATATTTCATATGGATTTCACTAGCATTTAGAGTAGATATATGCTGTACAACCAGTTCTTCGTGCTTGTTTCCTCTTGTCTTTCAGGTTAAGAAGGAAGAAGGGTTGCTGGGGGTTTGGACCCCGCGGGATCTGCTTCAACCGTAGGACCTACGGGTAAGTTCCTCGATCTGCTCTATTTAGTTTTTCATGAACATGTATGGTTGTGTGAGTCCTTCTTGAGTAGCATGCTCTGCTCTGTGGAGGTTGTAACCCAACAAACCTCTAGGGTGATTTTCCCCGAAACAAATATAGACATTTTAACATTTTCAACTAATCAGCCATAGAGCCTTGGGTCTGGTCCCAACAGAAGTCAAGGAAATGCCTTTAGCCTTTCTGAATGACAGTTTAGAATGATAAATGGCTATGGGGAAGGGAAGTTAGTTATTTTCAACCCTGGTGAACAATATTTACATTGATGCTTCTCACCTTCTTCTACCTATCCAAATTAACATGCTAACATTTTTTCCTCCATTTTGATTATGTGCATTTGAGCTAGCAACCTTTACAACATTTATTTTTTTCTCAAAGAAATAAAACTATCTAATTCTACACTTATCTCATCCAAGAATCCAGATTAAACTGTTGGATTCTCTTTATTTCTGTACCTAACTAATGAATTGTCATGATTAAATTGTATGACAATATTTATTCTCTATCTACAACATTTGAAATTGAAAAGTGACAAGTCAAGATTAAATTGTTCAACTCATCATAGATTATGGCATTTATTGACACTCTGCCATAATCAACTGCAAAAGGTAAAAGTAGTGGCATTTATACTTGCACACTTTCATGTTTTACTGATCTTTTTTCTTTTTTGGGGTATATTATTTTTTCTAAGTCCTTTGATTGTTCTTTTAGGACTTTTTACCCTCTTTTTGATTTTTTTATTTTTTACAAAATATGTGAATACAACTTGCAGAAGGCAAAGTATGTACATATTTACAAGATTACCATCAATCAAGTCAAAATTATGAATCCTATATGTATAGGTCACTAACAGAGCAAACTTGTACGACTTGCCACATGTCGGTGTTTGCTCCTTCGGCTCTAAAATTGATATACAGGAAACTACAGTCCATGTAATTGTGTCCACTATTTACAGAATTCCAATCCGATGCTCAAAGAGAGAGTTATGAATATTTTCCCACGATCACCTCTTTGAGATGAAATTCGGGAGCCTGAAAAGCCCTAACTTCCACAGATCCTACCGCCAAAAATAATGTGAATCAATCTCTGAAATTTTTCCTCGACATTCCTCAGGATTTCGGCTTCCCTCTGTGAAAATTTCAGCTTCTGAACCCTCATAGAAAAATCGTTATAGCAAAAATGCTGCGATGACCTTTTTAGGTTAAATTCAGGAGCCTGCAAAAAGCCCTAACTTTCACATATCATATCTTTGAAAATATTGCGAACCAAGCTCTGAAATTTTGCTATGATGTTCCTTAGGATTTCAGCTTCACGCTCTAAAATTTTCAGCTTCTGAACCTTCATAGAAAAAACGTTATAACAAAAATTCCCCGATGACCTGTTTGGAGCAACGAAACCATAGAATCCAAAGCTTTGATACCAAATGTTGTGAAACCAACTCCAAAAATAGAAGAAAAGAGAGATCAATGCCTTAGAAATCAGCCACTTCGAGGAGGAAACCTCCAATACATTACATAAATGAATAATTCTTGGATGATACAAATGAAAAAACCTCCTTTCTATATATAGGAGTCCATGGGGCCACAATCTAATCCTAGTGGGGCCACAATGTAATCCTAGCCGACCTAACAATAATAATGTAAGGGCACAATAATAACAATTTGGGGGTTATAGGGGTACAACAATAACAATAAGGGGGTTACACTAACAACAATAAGGGACTATACTAGTAATATAGGGACCTAACAAATACTATAACCTTGCAGCCAACTCCATCCACCCAAATCGGGAAGTTCCATGGTTTCCTACATCACAATAAACAAATTTCCATTAGAATCATCATAAGGAATTGTAATAAATTTAGATCATACCTCATTGGTATCTTATCCATGAGGTGAACTTGGAATTTTACTTTGATTCCAATAAAAACACAACTAGGTTAAATCATAAACCAACTAACATAAATTAGAGAATTATATTATGTTCATAGTTTAGAAATTCTAAAATTGAATGAAAAACTAGTACTTATCTTGATTTTCTCTTTGCCGCTTGCTTTACAGACACTGGATCAATTTCCAAACTCGGTAAGCATCCAATGTCCTTCTCTTTTCTCGTACATGTTGAGCTACATCTTTGTCCAAATTTTTATGGTTTTTTATCAAATAAATACATGCTTGTACCTAGTGTTTTAATCATTATTAATCCATTATGTTCTTAAATAGAGGCATTTAGAGACAATAGCTATTAATTTTTAAATTCTTGTTATTAGTTAATTTGATGAGTGTTTTTAATAAATTCCTTCTTGGTGGCAGGTGAATAATTCTAGCACCATCAGTGCTGGAATGATCCTCAAAGTGTATTTGAGTACAAATTCATCTACTTTGATTTTTCCCTTCAGTAACACTGCATATTGTAAGGCTCGTCAAATCCTTCAATTGACCATTCGGGAGATAATGTGGTCATGGCCGAAATTCAAACAAGAATCTGCATCTGGTCATTCTGGCTAGAAGTGCACATATTTTTCCATAGTGGCTCTACTGGAGACCTCCTGAAAGAAATTCAATTTATTAATAAAATTTGGCATGTCCGGAGATGTAGTTTTCGCAATTTCCAAACTGGGAGCAACATGTACCATACAAGAATTCAAAACTCACATATCTTCCCCAACCTTTCTTGGGAATAAATTAAAATATATTGTTGTTTGTCAGTACACCTCTTGATGGAAATTTCTTGAATGAATCTCTTTATGCTTTGTTGCATTTGGGGTGCCTCAGAGGCAAACACATATGCACACTTCATATTTTTGATTGAGCTTCAGCTAACATGCACGGGAAGTGGCCAAGCACAACACATCATCACTACTCTCAGAGGTGATATATCTGGTTCTAAGCTTCGATAATTTTTGGCTTTATTGGTTGATACACAAGGTCAAGTCAAATGTAATCTTCCAAGGATCAATTGGTGGGCCTATTTCACATTAGTTGAAGTGAAGACACTTGTTTCACTATATTTCAACATGACTCCACCTAGTGCTGATGGTCCAACAAATATATCTGTTCCACCTAGTGCTGAAGGTCCAAGTAATGGAGGAATCACGCTTTCCTCATCCACCTTTGAATGAAAGGATTCTTTCATATCTATCACATAGATATGTTGCTGCACATCCATGGCATGATCTTGAGATTGGACCTGGAGCTCCTTCGGCGTTCAATTGTGTTGTGGCAATTGCGAAGATGATAAGATAATTTTTGTGTGCGCTGATGACCCCGAATAATGCCAATACAAAGACATTAAGGAGCTTCCTCCACATTGTTTTGTAGAAATTCAATGCTTCTTTGAGGATTACAAATCTTAATGCCGATTATTGCAATCAAGAATGCACGCACAGAGGTTGCGATTGAGATACAGAATGAATTTTTGAATGTTGTTATGAATGATTTTCTTCTCGTGTCTTCTGCTTATGAAGTTATCCAACACTCAATGGACTTGTATGCTACATAATCACCTCAGAAAATGGATCAACGCTCCCACTTCCCATGTAAGAGCCACCCAAGACCAGTGTGAGTAGAAGCTTGGTATCACAAGACTCTGGGCTAAACTCTTTGATAGGGATGAAACTCATATTACCACCCATGTAGCAAGAAGTATGATGAAATAGTTCTTGCGTTGACTTGCCAGCTATGCAATACCTCAAATAGTTGTGTGATTCCTCAATCAGTTACACATTGCTTCCACCAGTTATATGAAGGTCAAATTGCCTCTAGAAGCCAATATTGCACCTTCCAGCAACAACAACATCCCAGGAAAAGAGGAGCGATTTCCCTAATTCAAAATTATGTGTTGAAACTAATCTCATTTCCAGAAAATTGTTAATCTCCCCTCCTATATTCTGATTAGCTGTTAAAAGCCCCATATTGGTAATTCAATGTATATATATGTTTCCTAGAGCGGAAAAGGGAATTAATTATTTAGTAAATCAATTAGACAGACAGGAGCTGAGATCGATAGGAATAAAACATGAATGAGAACATAATTGGTAGCAGGTAATTTATCAGATGTAGAACCATAATTTTTGAAATGTAGAACCAGCATTGAGTTTTACAAGAGGAGTGTAATAGAGATAGAGGTATTGTTGTGTAAAGAGGAAGAATTTTTGTTTCTTGCGATTGGTGTAATCGATTTCTCAATGTTGTTTTAAATATACGTGGTTTCCTTCGAATTGTGAGTAGTAGCGTTGTCACCATGACCCAATTCGAATTTTGTCTTCGATGCTTTGAATCTCTTCTTTCATTGCAGTAAGTAGGCCTACTCCAGGCGTGGGAGGGCCCACCACCTCTGGAGCTAATCTTGATCAATAACATAGGCTATTAGATATGCGTGATTTTAAAAGTTTCCTATTTTTGTGTAAGTTTGTTGTAGGTACTATTCCATTTTAGAGCATTTTGGTCATCGTTGCATCCTGCAAATTAATGGACTAAAGAATTATTACTCATTACATAATCTGTGTTTGAGTTGTTACATAGAGTTATACTCTATTTCTCTTATTAAAATCAAATGTAATGGGAGCATAGGAATACAATGATTGTTGAGTTTGATTCAAGAATTAGAATAGATTTTAATGCTTAGAATTTAAATATGGAATTAGAATAGATTGCAGTGCTTTGAAGTTGAATATGTTAACACTGGGCCATTTAAAATATTAAATCAAGTTTTGCATTACATAATTTCTTTGAACTTTTGCAGGATTTAATGCTCGTTTGATTTGTTTATGCATCCCGGGACTTCGCTTAGTAATTAGATTTCTTTTTAATTAGAATAATTCTTGTTTTCATAGTGTAATCATTTCCTTATAATAGCAAATTTGAGTTAAGAGTGATTTAGTTGCATGATTTGATTTTGAAGAGTGAGCTTGTTTATTGAATAATTCATTTCATTTAGATTAAAATCTTTAAATTGAAGGTTTCTCATAGATTATTTTCAATGTGATTTTTAATAGAATATTTTAAGTGTTATTTTACATGAATCTAAGTAGTTTTATTTTAGCAATAGTTAGAATTTCCCTTTGTTAATTTGAATCTTGAGTTTGTGATCAAGAGTAGTTCTAGGTGTGAAGTTATCATGAGAATAATGTGTGTGTCTTTTTTCTTATCTCAAGCTTAGTTTCAATTGTTAGGAACAAATAGATTATGGTTTTCAAGATATCATAGGAGAATTCAAGTGCGATAATGTTATATGATTAAGGAGTGCTTTTTATTTCCTTATGGTTTAATTGCAGTATGGAGTTTGCAGTGAATGCTAGACACAATTTAAATTACAAATCATTTTTAAGTGCAGAACCGATTGACTACATAGGAATCTTAAATTAAATTAGAAATTGAATTTGATTATTTGATTTTTCCTCGTCAACCAGTAAGATTTCTTTCTATTTCAGAAAATTGAATTGAACTATCAGGATTGCAGGAAGCTTGAATATGATGGCTTGGTAAAATTGGTTAAGTAGGTCCCCTTTTCAAGATTGTTTATTTACCAGCAAATGTGTGTTTCATTCCAGTACCTAGTTTATCATTATAAAGGAATATATATATACTTTGACCATTAATTTGAGCCAAGACGCAGTATAACTCATGTTTACAACTCCCGGATTGATAATTAATATTGATAGGTTTAATTTGAAAATTAAATCCCCCCCCCCAACATTTTGGCGTCGTTTCCAGGGAGTTGTATTTTGGCTCAAGTAAAATTTTCTTACAGAGTTTCCAGGATATTGCAGGGCAGTTAGAGGGTGGACAGAGTATGGTAAGATATGAGTGAAGAGCCACGCATCCACTATTGTGGGGTTGCTCCAAAGTCTAGCCATCTTGCTTATTTTTGAACTTTTATTTCCTTTCCTTTATGCGTAGAAGTAGAAGCAATATTTAGACATTTAATTTCCAAATTTCTTTGCCTTTAATAGATTAAATACTACTTTGATTTGGAATTTTCCTTTCATGCAAGTGTGGTGAGATTTATTTCAGCCAATCAATTTTAAATTCAATTATCTTTAGAATCGAATCTTCAACGTTATATCATTTTTGGGGTATTGTAAGAACCCTTGTGTACTAATCCATGTGATGATAGAATATACCAGCTGGCTTATTGAGAAAAAGAGAATGGTATTTTGAGGTGTTATTGCCTAAATCTACCTCAGGCTGAAAGAAGGCAGAGTTCAGGGTAACATCAAACCACGCTCAGTCTGGTAGCTAGCCCTACCAGAACAGGAGAGGGCTCTCTCTGGGTCAATCTCAGCGAAAAGTAATCAATAGGGCTTGAGATGACTGAAATAAAAACTAATTTTAGGCTAGGTATATAAATAAAGGAGTTTGATTTTGATTTTTGGGGGTTTTGTTGGATCAAAGGGAAAGGCAGTTTTGGGTGCGGGGATTAAGCCTAGTTTTTGCAGAGTTCTGATTGGGGCGAGGAAGGCAAGTGTCTTGATGCTTTAGATTAATTGAATGGATGGATTAGACTGTTGGGGAGCTGAAGAGGGAAAGATGGTCTCAAGAGTCCTCCTTAAACAGATGAAAACATGAAAAACTAAACAAACTGAAGGCAGAGCAAAGCAAACTATGAATTCTACCTTTATAACTTGTTTGTTCAGTTTAAGAAGAAAGGAGAATGAAACTAGTACACATAAACATCAATGAACTTACAAATACATAGAGAAAAACACCATAAAAACACAGAGCCACAAGGATCCCAAAGAGGGCTGCAAACCCTGGTCTATTTCTTTGCCAAAATTGCAGAATGAATGTACAATGAAGTGCTATGCAATCCCAAATGTCCAACCCTGAAAATGACTGATGAATTACATGATATAGACAATCCTAACCCATTCCCATGCCTCTAGGGGTCGAGCTCATCATTCTAGGAGCTGTTTCAACCACATCTAAACTAGGAACTGAAAAATAGGCAATGAAAACAACTTGCCTCTATATGCTAGGAAACTGATCCATTCACTCACATTTCACCTTTTAGTGAATGAATACTCTAGAACAAGTAAAAATATGCCAAAATTACATCATGATCATGAAATTACATCAAGTTACATCAATAGATACATGAAAAAGTGAAACTGGCCAAAACTAGGCGAAATTCTGAGCTGTGGAGTGAAAAATAGGCCAAAATCCTCTATGCGCCGCGCCCAAAATCTCTATGCGTAGCACAACTTTGGAGCTGAATTTGAGGCACTTCCCAAAGTCCAAATTGAGCTCATGATATCTCGTTGGAAAGCCCTGCCTGTCTACTTTCCAACCCAAGTGGAATTTCTAGATTTGGTGTCCATTTTCCCCTCCAAAAGTTCATTCTCCCAAGACTGGTTCCTGTGGGTGCAAAAAGTGGCAGAAAGGCCATTTTCAAGGTGTTTTTGACCCTTTAGGCCACCCAGAACTTGATGAAACTCTTAGGCCATTCCTGAGGATGCATAAATTTTCATAAAAAATCCAGAAATATCAAGTTTTCCTCCAGAGGATCTCCCAATCGTAAGCGCGCGCAAGGTGGCGCTACGCGTCGGGCAGAAAAACCTGTTTTGTGACCAAAAAATTCAAAAATGACAAAATTTTCTCCAAATTCCTTGAAATTTGGACTGAAGGTCCCTCATCAAGTACTATGCTCAGTGAAGGAAGCTTCGACCAATATCATGTCTTTTCACGCCTCCTCGATTCCCTCTTCATCTATGTTGCCTGAGGTGAATATGAAGAGTTTGGTGTCTTTGTCTCGATTGCAAAATATGTGCCAAATAAGAAAGGACTGAGGGAAATAAGGCAGTGAAGATAATGTGGTTTAGTCAAGTGAAATTTGAAGTATGAGGACAATCACTTGACTATGTTTGGGAATTTGGTATTTGGGGATTTTATCAAATGATATGGGGAAAGGGAAAATAATGGGAAATGACTTGGGATATTAGGGAATAGGGGAATAGACTATTGTAATGCAATAACAGTGAGGAAAGGGAACATGAGGTGGAAAATGAAAAAGGGTTTGGCACCAAAATGAAATTTTAACCCTCAAACTCAAACCCTAAGGAGCAATTTTCCAATCCAAATGATAGGGTTTACTTTGACATTCAACTCCTCGTATATTCCACTTTCAAAACACACCAAACGCCGTCCAATAGCAATTCACAGCCTTACAAAGTTACTTGGAGTGAGGAATTTGAGTTAGTTTGAAATTTTGATGAAGCAGTGGTGAAAAAATGGCTTGTCGACCCAGTGCGCCGCGCGCACAACCCAGTGCGCCGCGCACGTTCAAAATTGCACTGTGCTCAACGGCCCTATGCGCCGCGCACTTTATATGCGCCGCGACCTCCCTCAAATGCGCTGCACAGGCTGCCTTCACCACAATTTCGACTTTCACACTGACTTTTGCTTCTTCCATGATTTTCTCTTTGCTTTCACTGATGTCTCTTGGTGAAAATGAATTGTTTGAATATGAAGATATCTTATATAGCCATTAGACCTTGATTTTTAATTTAGAAAACCCACTTTCCAATGTTTGGCTTTGGCACTTTTCGCTTTTTAATACAAACTCCGTTTTTCTTGTCTTTGACTTTTGGACTAATGATGAGCTTTCGCACACTAAACTACCATAACTTCTGAGAAAAAATCTTCACTTGCAATGGAAAAAATCTTAAATTTCTTGCACACCACATATTTGAGCACATTTGGAAAATTTGGAGAAGTTTATGGTGAAATTAGGCTTGCAGCTCTATGCGTCGCGCCACAAACCCAATGCGTAGCGCACTTTTGCAGGAGGCTTTTGGAGGCCTTACCGGTGTCCAAATTGGGAACAGGATATCTCGCTGGAAATATTATTGAGTCTAATTTCCAACCCAACTGGAATTTTTCAATTTGGATTTCATTTACCCTGTCAAAAATCAAATCTCCCAAGACTGGTCAAAATGTGAAAAATGAGGCTGCCTCAAGGCAGAGTGCTGTTGCAGTCAACTTTTGAAGGTCTTACTCAACTCCAAATTGAGCTCATGATAGCTCATTGGAAAGATATTTATGTCTAGTTATCATTTTACTCATCAAGAAAGTAATTTTGCCAACCACGCTAGGAGAAATATTTATTTTCCCAAGGTCACTTCAGAGGTGCATCAATTCTCCCGAGGCAACTATATGTTTGACATTTCTCTAAAACCATGAAACCTGTGTAAAAAGTGAAGGAGGTTTTTCTTCCTTGGCCTTTTTGGGACAAACCGCTCTCTCAGTTTTCCCAAATTCATCTTTTCTTGCTCAGAAACATCATTGGAGGAAAACCTATCCCGATGGGTGGAACAAGGGATTTATCGAAATGAAGCGAAATGAAGGGGATAAGGGGCTTCTAAATTCTTGAGAAAATTTTGGGATGTAGGGAGGGATGTTAAGAAGCAGGGGAAAGTTGAATTTCAGAGATTGAGTGAGGGGAAGGGGTCCAAAAGGGAAAAACACAGGCCTAGCCTAGAAAATTGCCAAGTTGTAGCAAGAAACTAGGGTTTGTGCAAAAATGAGGAATTTGGGGGATCTCAGTGATGGGAAATGTTTAATAAGGTAAATTAAGGATAGGGGAAGGTGTATGAACATTAGGATACAAGTTTGACTGATGATTTGACCATCCAAGAGAAATTACCTCCAAAACCCTAGGAGAGGGAAATGAACCCACCTAGGCACAACTGAAGCATGAACAAGGTGTAAAATGACCCAGTGGAGCTTGACATGATGATGAAAGCCCTCTGAATGATGGTACACTCAGCTGAATGGTGACATGGACCAACATTTGGAAAACTTTGATAGGAGTATTAGCAAACCCTAGACCTAATACCTAGTGACCAAATTTTACTTGAAGGCCCACTGAAATGAAAAAATTTGACCTTGACACACTAAAATCACCTTGTAAGAGCATGTTTGATCATTGGATGAAGGCTGCAAAGGCTGACACTAACATGAGGAATCATTTAATGAGGATTTTTGACGCTGCTACAGAGACAGACAACTCATCCAATGAGGAATTAACAGGAGCATAATTTAACATCTTGCTCGAACATAAATTCAATATTATTAAATCTTTGATTTCAAAATTGGATGATTTTCAGAAACAAGAGAAGGATGAAGAACCATTTCTTATCCTTTGCGCCAAATGTCGAAAGAAACATTGCCTTGGAAATTTTCCACTTAGCAGTCTGGAAGTTTGAAAAAATTGTGAGGATGGTCATGCAACCGAACACTGCCCATCACTGCCACTATTATGAAAGGTATTACCACTAGAATAATTCTTGAGTTGTGAGATTTTGATTTAAAGTCCAAGAACATTAGAGGTAACCGCAGACCAACTTTAAAACTCTAAGATCTAGCCTTCTTAGGGTTCAGAGAGGGCTCTCTCTATAAGATTTAACCTCGTTTTAATTATATGATATTAGGCTAGTTATGAGGTGAAAATTGATTTTGGTTTGGTTTGGATTGGTGAGAAAAAATCACTTAATGAGATGGATAGTGAGAGATCAGTTTGTCCATTTGGGCTAAGGAGTCAAATGTCAAGCAGACAGGACTAGGATCAAGGTCAAAAATTCAAATGTTTTCAAGGCAAGATAGACAAGTCATTGAAGATCTAGGAAGGTTGATTGGTGAAGTGGTTTGATTGGGATAAAGAGCAATCAAGGATTATTTGATCCAGATAAGGAAGGAGTAGACAGAGGTCATTCAAAAGAGGGAGAAATTAAGGGTTCCCTACTCTGGAAATCAGCAGAAAACATAGAAATGATAAATGGTTAAAGACAGGGTGCTTTTAACAAATCCTGTAATAATACTCCTAGTTTATCATTCAAATTTGGAACACATATATGGATGCATGTAAAACATAAGAAGATTAAACAATGAAAGTAGAAAGTACTTCACTTCAATGGCTTATCACATGAATCCTGAAATATGATGCTAGATGATTTGATCCAGTCTACTACTTGAACTTGCTACAAAACGCCTTCAAGTACAAGAAAAATGACTATAGAAATCTTCAACAATTTATTCCACAATAATACTTCAAAAGATGAAGTATATATAAAAAAATGTTTACAAAATATCCTAGAATAATCATAGGATTTTTCTAAGGAAATAAAATATATTTTACAACAAAATAGTGACAACTGCTTAACAACTTAGCAAGCTATCCTATTTATGCAAATAAAATAGAAGTGCAGTTTTGGATTGGGTTTAGCTGGTTGCTTTGTTGTCTTCAACGCTGACACAAGATATTTCAAATCTATTTTGAAATATTATCTTCTTATTTGATACTCTTTATCTCTGATACTATTTAATCACTTATATACTTTAACCACTGTTTAACTGCCTTACTGCTGTAATTTTCTTTTTTGATTGTGTCAGTGAGTGATTCCCAAGATTCTTCATCGGGAATTTTAATCTTTTTCAGCTTCCTAAAGTTCTCATCTGCCTCAGTGTATCTGGAAAATGTTGGTTTTATAACAAATAAGTGTTTTATCTCATGTTGTAGATAAAACAAGTACTCAAAACTTTTATGTAAAACCTTTCCTGTAGGAATTCCTTGTCCTTCTATTTTTTCTACCTGCTCTTTTGCATAATCTCTGATATTCTTGTTGTAGTCCTCTTGTGGCATGAGTTTATCATTAATAACCAGGATGTTTGGTAAACCTCTTTGCCTCAAAATATCAAATTTAACCATAAATTTGGTTATGGCTATGTTCATGTTTTCACATTTTTCTTCTAGTTGCTTCATCAGATTCTTTTTTGTAATTACTTTCCTTATTTCAAGGATTGTCTCTGTTCTGTCGGTAATTTCTATCTCCTCTAGTTCTTGCTTGTTCTTACTGTTGAGAAACTTGATTAGTTATAGGGCTTGTTCAGGTTTGGCACCTATTTCCTCCTTTGTTTTCTAAATATCTTCTTGGGTTGTCTTCAGTAAAACCCTTTGCTCATATATTACATGTATTGATGGCCAAAAAACATTGATGGATTCAATGATTTTACTCCATAGTTGATTCTTTACATAGGACATTGGCTTTTTCAAGGTTAAATCCTTTTGTAGATTTTTCAACTCAACATTTAATCTATTAGCCCTTTGTTCCTGAGTTTTAGCATTAATTTGGGCTAGCTTCTTAGTGTGTTCAAGATTGTCAATCACTTTCTTCAATCTATTGATTTCATTGATTTGAAGTGTCATTTCCTCCATGGATTTGACAAGCTTGCTGGATTCATCTGTTGGCTATACTGTTGATGTTGATGACTCTGTAGCTAAGGTAGTAGAAGATGTTACTGGCATTGCTGTGGCCAGTGGTAATTTTGGTGCTAACTCTTCTACGAGAGTTGAAGGCACAACTGTATTTGGCATTGGAATAACTGTGGGAACTTCTTGTGTTTTTGTAGTTTCTCTTTCATGGACAAGCTTGTCCATTTGGATTTCCATCTCTTTAATTTGAGCTGTCAATTGTAAAATCAAGTTCATCATATCATATTTCTGGCTTAACTCTTGCACAATTTCCTTAGCATTTGGGTGTTCTATTGGTGGAAGCTTGATTTGTTTCCTAAGTGCTGCAATGTTAGCATTCGTTTTCTTCACCAACTCTTCTGCAGCCTTCACATTGGCAGGATCATATCCTACTTGAATAACCAACACTTCTAAAGACTTAATCCTAAGATATTTAGCATATGAGTAAGCCTTATCCATCTTCATTTGATCTCTCATATTTATTATTGTATTCTGAAGCTTTTGGGCACTCATTGCCTTTGCAGTAATGGTAGAATAAATCATCTCAGAAGTTTGTCTGTGAAACTCAATCTGATCTAATGCATGGATACTTTCTGTAGGCACTTCAAGATTAAATTTTTTGTAATCTGCCACTGTTTTGGGAGTCTTAATTGTTGGTTGAAGCACTATCATAATCAAATTATTGTTTGAATAATCAAGAGCTAATAGAAGTATATTTTGGATCCCTGGTGTTTTTTTTAAATACTGAGAATAAATCTCATTCTTGATTTCTTCATTCTTGGCCTTTATCTGCTTATATTTCTCTCTGGTGTCAATATCTTTGTGTTCTGCTGATTGTGAGGAGGATGTTTCCATATTATGCTGCTTCTCAACCATTTATGTGTCTGAAGTATCTTTATCTTGCTCATTTATTTCTATGGTATCTTTTTCCTTATTTACTGGATTGAGCTTAGGCTTTTTATTATATCTGAGTTTAAACCTTGTCTCATTGGTTGTTTCAACAGTGTAGGTACCTTCTTCTCTGACTCTTTTGGCAGCTTTATCTACTTGATTCACAGTTTCTAAGGTGTGACTAGTATCACCTTGTCTTACTACTTCTATCAAGGTATTTTCTAGGCACTCTGCTTGATTAGCATATTGTTCAATCTCTAGCCTTTTGTCATGAATATAAGGTGTCAGTTTTCACTTCACCCTCATTTTTCTGAGAATTCCCTGAGGGTCATAATTCCATAAGAAGCTAAATTCAAATTTGTACTCCAGAAACTGTTTTGCTACTTCTATTGCTGCATCTTTGTGATTGCAAATGAAGGGTCCTATATGATTTTTAAACTTAAATTGGTTCTTATTTTTGGCTACCAAGAAATTGATTGAATCTGAATTGAGAATTTTCCTAATGTACTCCAAGGCAAAAACTCTCATTGGCACATACTTAGGTAGTTTATAGGGTAAAATATTGGACCCAAAAACTCTGATTTCTATATGGTTCTGATATAGGTACCAATCTCTTGTTTTACTTTTTTCTGATAGTTGTAGAACTTTCTTCATCTCATTATGGATTCTTGGTTGTACCTTATTTGTAAGAATATTAATCAATGGATGAACAAAAGAGTCTATAAAATCTGCATAATTGAACTCTGTGGACTCTTTTCTGATCAAATATGTCCAAAATATAACTGACAATGGATTCCCTTCTACATCAAGCTTCTGAAGTTTTATTGGAAACTTGTCTGCTTGAAAGTATAGGAACATATGAAAAATAAAGGAAGTATATCTAAATACTCCTTCAGTTGGCAATTTTACAAGCTAATCATGGATGTTCTCAGTGATGTATTCAGCATAATTGTAAATGATAGAAGGAGGCTCTGCTAATACAAAGGTAGATAGAAAACCTAGGATGGACTCATCTGTATTCTCATTTGTAAAATACCATAGGATAAAGGACAACATGGATATGACATGCCTAGACACTTCAGGAAATTTTGAAGTAGAATAAGGAGGGTTTAGTTTTGGGATTTCAACATAGGCATGCATGAAATAGTGGAAAATTTGGAACCTTTTAGGAAATTCCAGAACAATGTAAAGCTTGGTGAGTGCTTCTATGGATAAGGGAAATGCATTGGGATCTGGTTTGAGCTAAAGCATCAGGTTTATTGACTCAGCAGTAATTGTGAACAATAATTCTTTATTTTCATTTACCATGGGTCTTTGTTCAGGTGCATAATAGGATTGACATAACCTTATAACTTCTATACATTGATGAGTGAGTGGAACTACATACTTGGGTAGATTTGACTCCCAAATCTGTACTTCATCGCCCTGATCTAACGAATTTTCAAGACTCCAACAGTGGAGGTCTAATAGATTAAATTCTATCACTGGATCTGCCATTTTGTAATCCACATCTGCTAAGGGTGTATGTTCAATGTCTACAACAGGAGGTTATAGAGAGTTTACAATAATTGTGGTTTTGGAAGACACTGTTGGATTTTATTTTGACATTTTTAGACCTTCTTGGGTGCTTGAAACTCTGTATTTTGGCTTTTTTGAACTCTTCTGTAAGATTAAATTGTTTACAGAAGTATTTTTTAATTTAACAGAGGTCTATGGATAAAAATATGCACAATTTGAATTTTTTCTTGGATTTAACTCTTCAATTTTGGCTTTAAAATTGATCTTCAGACTCTTACAGGTACAAGAAATGATAAAACAAGGGTTTCAATGCTTTTTTCGGATAATACTGGACTGAAAATGGTTCAAATTAGGCACATAAGGATTGGGGTTACTTGCAAATGGTTTCTGAATAGATTAGGAGTCTTTTTCAATGTCTGTAAAGGCTAAACACATTCAATTTTTATTTAAAAACTGTATGCAGTATCGAAACAGGGGTTTATCAGAGTTTTTATAGTGAATTCGTTCTTTTGTAGGAAATTTCAGTCTTTCTGTGGGTAAATGGGCTTTACTAAGCTTAATTTTTTCATAAAACTCTTTTCAAATGATAGACAAGTTGGTTTTCCTTCGAAGAAGACCTATTTGTGTAGGTATTTGGTCTTTCAAACTGATTATGAGGTGTCAGACGAGTTTCTAATGGCTTTGGAGGTTTTTTGGAAATGAACTAAAGCCTTCAACAACTTTAATGGCTTTTTCTGGTTTCTTTTGTGCGTGAAAACGATGTACAGGGATCTTTTCTTCAGTCAAGATGGATAAATGCGCAGAAAATGTAGAAAAATGGTTTAACTACGTATATGGAAGTTTTATAAAGTTTTTAGGTTAAGCAGGATTGGCATTAAATGGTGGTCATATCAGAGCGGAGGGTAGTTTTTCCATGAGAGGCATAACCATTGGTGGTTATAGAGCGGGCTTTGGGTAGTAAGTTGTTTTCTCAAATTGAATGTGATCCAGTGATATGTTGCCGCGTGGAGGAGAGATAATGTCGCAAAACTGCCCATTTCACAAATGTTGAAATGGTTAATGACTACGCTTTTAGATTTGCGATATCGCACTTGGGTCATAAAATCTGGGAGGATGTGTGCAAATGGCTATGATCGAATGAGGAGTTGATCGACGGATGTGGGCGTGGGGCCCGAGACTTATTATGTAGCGGGATTTATTTTAATGTTTGAAACATATGTTTTAACATAAAACAAATGTATTGTTTTTATAGGCAAGGCATATTGATATGACGTATGAAACATTTGCAAATGTTTTATAACCATTGGGACGGGATTATAATGTTTTAACCTATGGGGAAAGGTCAGGGTTTTATTTCAACACATGGGTAATTAAAACCATAAGTTAACGTTTAAATAATGGGTTTGTGGGATATTTAAATAAAATGAATTAATAAATATATACGGGAAGGGGTATCTTTAAAAGGATTTAATACTTTATGTTAAAAATTAACATGAAATGAAATGTAATGAATGAAAATGAATGAAAAATACAAAAATAAACTAAGTAAAGTGTAAAATAGGAATTTTAGCATAAAAATTATCCCATTTTGATATTTACACATAAACTTAGGGTAAAATGTATTTTATGGGTTTTTGAGTGTTTTTTGGATGAAATGAAATTAATTTAGAAGAGATTTTACTTTTCCTAAGTAAAACATGTGTTTTACTTAGGAAAAGGGATTATATTTTTGGAAGAGGGTGAATATGCTGAGTAAATGGGCTTTTATGAAGGGAATCCAATAATTTTAACCAATCAGTTATTAAGCCTTGGGTATGTTCCCAACAGAAGTCAAAGAAATGCTCTGAGCCTCTTTAACTAAAGGTTTTGAATACTATATCATTGTGGGGGAGGGGAAATTAGTAAATTGTCCGATGATGCTTTATTACATGCCTTGAAAAACTGCTTTCTACCTACCCATCATTATTCTAACATATTTTTTTTACTTCATTTGTATGGGTGCATTTAAGCTTGCAAACCTAAATCCATTTTTCTTTTTAAAGCATAAACTATCTAATTCTAACCTTATTTCATCTGAGGGCTCAGATTAAACTATTGAGCTCCTCTTTATTCTCTAACTATCTACTGATTTGTCAAGTTTAAACTGTTTGACATATCTTTATTCACTATCTAAAACAGGAAATTCAAAGCATGAAAAGTTAAGATTAAACTATTTAACTGACCATGGCATTTTGAACAATCTGCACATAATCATTATTTTTGCAGTAAAAGTAAATAGTAGTGGCATTTTGACTTGCTCACTTTCATGTCTTATTCTTATCTCTTTTTTATTTTGGGGTCCATTTTTTATTCTTTTTGATATTTTCTTTTCTAAGCCCTTTGATCTTTCTTTTAGGACTTTTACCCTCTTTTCAATTTTTTTTATTATTTTCAAAATATGGGAAAACAACTTGCAGAAAGAAAGGTATGAACATATTTACAAGACTAATCATAGTCAATTCAAAATTTCTGAACCCTAACAAAGGTACTCACGGAATCAAGTACCTTACCCTAGCCTTACCAACGTTTATTTTTAATTTTCATTGAACGTTGGTATCTGTTGTTGCAAATGAATAAGGAATCAAATCAACTACCAGGTATAACTAAAAACTCATTATCATTTGATACTTGGAATAACGCTTATTTTCCTGAGCAGGTTCCTCAACATGGTTATAATCCTGCAATTTCATGGAAAACATTTAATCCTCCTCCAATTGAATATCCTACTTCGTGGCCGCAGTGGCCCTTGCTTTGGCCCTCATCCTCAAGCCAGATATCTCTATGGACTCAGGAATCATTTGGATCCTTATCTCTAGATAAATCTCGCATACAAATTCAATCATATGAGCACCAACAACAACCACAATTTCTTTCCAATACACCATTAAGTTATCATCCTCCATGATCCTAGCCGCATTTTCAACCTTACCCTAGCCTTAGTCCATACCTTAAACCTAGTCCATACCTTAATCCATACCCTAGTCCTATTCCAAACCCTAATCCATACCCTAACCCTAATCCACACCCTAGACCTAACCCTAATTCTAATTTAAACCTAGACCTAACCCTAGTCCAAAGCCTAATCCCAATCCAAATCCAAACCTTAGTCCAAGCATTAACCAAAACCCTAACACAAACCACATCCTAAACCCTAATCTAAACCATCAGGTTGCACAAAAGTTTGAACCACCTATTCTTCCAGTTGATTCCCTTATTAAACAAAATGTTACATCTTCCATGTTGGAAAAAGGAATGAATCTGGAAACTTCCCCCCTTACCGTAGAAAATTCACCCGAGGAAGTTGTAATTCAATGACTACCAGAGGAGAAATATTTCATTGGAACCTGTCTTGAAAATGTTTTTGAAACTCAAAACCCTAGAATCTCTCTCAACCATTCTTGTCAATTTGAAAATCAAATATTTGAGCCTGAACTTGAGGGATTTATCTTTTGTCTTTCACTAGATTCTTTGTGCCTCTAGGAGAGTTACTATAAAATTGTGGAAGACTTGCATTAGTTCGAGAATCATAAATATGTGGATTCCATTGAATCCTGGTTTTGAGTAGTCATCAAGCCATATTATTTCCTCAACATTCGGAAACTCTTGGTACCATATTAATTGAAGCAACTGGTTTCTCATGCTTTGGTACGTCTTGAAGTCTATTCTTTAAAAACAAGTGTGAGTATAATTAGCATTTTGTTACGCACATGGCTTCATTGGAAGTACTCCTATACTTGAACGGGAATCTTTCAGGGTAAAATAGGGTAGGAGAATAAATGAATAAAGCTATTATAATTTTATTAGGGTTTTGAATTTTAAATCATGGTTGTTAAAACTACTTTTGATCCACATTAGTTGTTAACACACACACATTTGGGAAAAATCTTGTTGAGTACAATTCACTCTAATACCTTATGATTTTGCAAAAGTAACCATGGTTAATCACTCTAATAAGTTGTCATATGAGATATATAATTTCAGTTTCCCTTAGAAGGTACTATTGGAAAACCCCCTATGGTGGACCACTCTTGTAAAGCACATAATGAGCTATTCATAAAGAACACTAGCATTATTAACTCAAAGAATCTTTCAGTCATTATTTGGGATATCTTTAATAAGTCTTTAAGGTAGAGGAATTAGCGAGAAATGATTAGTCATTAAAAAATTTTCATGCCATCCCGTACTCTTAAGGAGTAGATTTGTCTCCCCACTTATTAAATAAACTTTTAGGTTAATCATAATTAGAGCTTACAAATATTTAGGGGAGGAAAGGAGGTCTCATGATGAGCCGACCTACCACAATCATGAGACCTAGCATGCATGACATTACTGCTACTGGTCACCAAGCCAGAGTAATGGATTTCAGCCAAAAAGCTAGAAGACAGGAGGTCTAATCATGAGTCGTCATGTTCATCTATGTTACTCCTTGTGAGTGGCACTACCATCAGCTAGTTACCAAGCCAAGTCAGTGGCCTTCATCTAAAAGTCAAATAAGCTAACTCTGAATTTGTATCTAGTAAGTGGGACACATACATTTCAATGGGTCAAAAGACATCTCTGCCAAGGTTATGGACATCTGCGGGCAACAGGGCAATGTCTGTGGTATTAAAGTTAACTGCATACTATGATTTTCTTGGTTATCCTTCTCTTTCCCTAAGACTCGTCCTTTTCTTGGACAATGGTTTTAAGACGATTTGAACATGATGCTTTGAGTTCTATCTTTCAAAAATATTTGAATGATGTGGTACCCTTAGTGAAGGTAATTCTTTGTACTAGATTAAGAGGAAATTTAGTTTTGAATCCGGATAAAAACATAATTTAGAGTGTTCAATAAAGAGGTTGTTGAATGGTACCATAACTCACTTTAATTCTCATGGTATTCAGAGTGATGAATTACTCAATGATGACGACTCACAAGGTGTTGGTTGCCAACAATACGTATTGATTGTAGTTGCCTCTAAATATGTGTTGCATAACCTAGGTACAAGATTATGATAGTAGGTGCAGGAATATTGTGATATTATTTTTGAAATTGCACCTCTTGAGTAAAATTTGATTATTATCATAAGACTTTGGGCAGAAACAAAATATGGAACTCATTTGGGACAAGGTAACAGGTATGTGCAACACTCTTTTCTCCATAATGTCTACCTGATCTTGTTTTATCATTTTATATGCTTTTAGCTGGTAATGTAATATTAATACCAATGTTGTGGGCTAATGAATGCATTACAATATCAGGCATCTCCATCCTTACTTGCTAAAATATTTGCTGACATTGTCCCTGCCTTATTTCATAGTCTTATAGTTTTGGCTTGCACGAGGACATGCAAGAAGTTCAGTGTGGGGGGATGTTGAGCTGCATCTTTGTCCAATTTTTATGGTTTTTTATCAAATAAATACATGCTTGTACCTAGTGCTTTAATCATTATTAATCCATTATGTTGTTAATTGGAGGCATTTAGAGACAATAGCTATTAATTTTTAAATTATTGTTATTATTTAATTTGATGAGTTATTTTAATAAATTCCTTCTTGGTGGTAGGTGAATAAGTCTAGCACCAACAGTGTTGGAATGATCCTCGAAGTGTATTTGAGTACAGATTCATCTACTTCGGTGTTTCCCTTCAGTAACACTGCACATTGCAAGGCTCGTCAAATCTTTCAATTGGCCATTCGGGAGATAATGTGGTCATGGATGGAATTCAAACAAGAATCTGCATCTGGTTGATCTGGCTAGAAATGAACATATTTTTCCATAGTGGCTCTACTAGAGACCACCTGAAATAAATTCAATTTATTAATAAGAGTTGGCATGTCCGGAGATGTAATTTTTGCAATTGCCAAACTGGGAGTAGCATGTACCATACAAGAAGTCAAAACTCACATATCTTCCGCAACCTTGCCTGGGAAGAAATTCAAAGATATTGCTATTTGTCAGTATACCTCTTGATGGAAAGTTCTTGAATGAATCTCTTTATGCTTTGTTGCATTTGGGGTGCCTTAGAGACAAAATCATATGCACACTTCATATTTTTGATTGAGCTTCAGCTAACATGCACGGGAAGTGGCTAAGCACAACACATCATCACTACTCTCAGAGGTGATATATCTGGTTCTAAGCTTCAAGAATTTGGGGCTTTAGTGGCTAATACACCATGTCGAGTCAACTGTAATATTCCAGGGATCAATTGGTGGGCTTGTTCCACATTAGTTGAAGTGAAGAAACTTTTTTCACTGTATTTCAACATGACTCCACCTAGTGATGGTGATCCAGCAAAGATATATATTCCACCTAGTGTTGAAGGTCCAAAAAATGGAGGAATCGTGCTTTTCTCATCCACCTATGAATGAAAGGATTCTTTCATATCAATCACGTAGATCTGTTGTTGCACATCCATGGCATGATCTTGAGATTGGACTTGGAGCTCCTTCGATGTTCAATTATGTTGTGGCAATTGCTAAGATGATAAGATAATTTCTGTGTGCGCTGATGACCCTATGTACCACCATTACGAAGACATTAAGGAGCTTCCTCCACATTGTTTAGCAGAAATTCGATGTTTCTTTGAGGATTACAAATCTTAATGCCGGTTATTGAAATCAAGCACGCACGCACGGAGGTTCCGATTGAGATCTGGAATGAATTTTTGAATGTTGCTGTGAATGATTTTCTTCCTGTATCTACTGCTTATGAAGTTATCCAACACTCCATGGACTTGTATGCTACATACATCACCTCAGAAAATGGATCAACACTTCCACTACCCATGCAAGAGCCACCCAAGACCGACGTGAGTAGAAGCTTGGTATCACAAGGCTCTGGGCTAAACTCTTTGATAACGATGAAACTCATATTACCACCTGTGTAGCAGGAAGTATGATGAAATAGTTCCTGCGTTGACTTGCGAGCTATGCAATACCTCAACTAGTTGTGTGATTCCTTAGCCAATTACGCATTGCTTCCACTAGCTATACGAAGGTCAAATTTCCTCTAGAAGCCAAGATTGCACCTTCCAGCAACAACAACATCGCGGGAAAAGAGGAGCGATTTCCCTAATTTGACATTTTGTTTTGAAACTAATCTCATTTCTAGAAAATTTTTAATCTCCCCTCATATATTATGATTAGCTGTTAAAAGCCCCAAATTGGTAATTCAATGTATATATAGGTTGGATGGAGCGGCAAAGGGAATTAATTAATTATTAAATCAATTAGACAGATGGGAGTAGAGATCGATAGGAATAAAACATGAATGAGAATGTAATTGGTAGCAGTGAATTTCTCAGATGTAGAACCAGAATTTTTGAAATGTAGAACTAGCATCGAGTTTTGCAAGAGGAGCGTAATAGAGATAGAGGGATTTTTGTGTAAATAGGAAGAATTTTTATTTCCCGTGATTGGTGCAATCGATTTCTCAATGTTGTTTTAAATATACATGGTTCCCTTCAAATTGTGAGCAGTAGCGTTGTTACCATGACCCAATTTGAATTTTGTCTTTGATGTTTTGAATCTCTTATTTCATTGCAGTAATTAGGCCTACTCCAGGCATGGGAGGGCCCACCAACTCTAGAGCTAAGCTTGATTAATAACATAGGCTAATTAGATATTTGTGATTTTAAAAGTTTCCTGATCTGTGTGAGTTTGTGGTAGGTATTGTTCCATTTCAAAGCTTTTTGGTCATCGTTGCATCCTACAAATTAGTGGACTAAAGAATTATTACTCATTACATAATCTGTGTTTGAGTTGTAACTTAGAGTTATACTCTATTTCTATTATTAAAATCGAATGTAATGGGAGCATAGGAATACAATGATTTCTGAGTTTGATTCAAGAATTAGAATATATTTTAATGCTTTGAATTTAAATATGGAATTAGAACATATTTCAATTCTTTGAATTTGAATATGTTAACACTGCCCATTTAAAATATTAAATCGAGGTTTTCTTTACATAATTTCTTTGAACGTTTGCAGGATTTAATGCTTGTTTGATTTGTTTATACATCCCAGGACTTTTCTTAGTAATTAGATTTATTTTTAATTAGAATCATTCTTGATTTCATAGTGTAATCATTTCCTTATAAGAGAAAATTTGAGTGCAGATTTGATTGTGCATGTATAGATATCAATTCGAATGCATCGTGATTTAGTTACATGATTTGATTTTGAAGAGTGAGCTTGTTTATTGAATAATTCATTTCATTTAGATTAAAATCTTTAAATTGAAGGTTTCTCATAGATTATTTGCAATGTGATTTTTAATAGAATATTTTAAGTGTTATTTTACATGAATCTAAGTAGTTTTCTTTTAGCAATAGTTAGAATTGTCCTTTGTTAATTTGAATCTTGAGTTTGTTATCAATAATAGTTCTAGGTGTGAAGTTATCATTAGAATAATGTGTGTGTATTTTTGCTTATCTCGAGCTTAGTTTCGATTGTTAGGAACAAATAGATTAGGGTTTTCAAGATATCATAAGAGAATTCAAGTGCGATAATGTTAAATGATTAAGGAGTGATTTGTATTTCCTTATGGTTTAATTGCAGTATGGAGTTTGCAGTGAATGTTAGACATAGTTTAAAGTACAAATTCTTTTTAAGTGTGGAACCGATTGACTACATAAGAATCTTAAATTACTTTTAGAAATTGAATTTGATTATTTTATTTTTCCTCATCAACCATTAAGATTTCTTTCTATTTCAGAAAATTGAATTGAACTATCAGGATTGCAGGAAGCTTGAATATGACAGCTTGGTAAAATTGGTTAAGTAGGTCCCCTTTTCAAGATTGTTTATTTGCCAGAAAATGTGTGTTTCATTCCAGTACTTAGTTTATCATTACAAAGGAATATATATATATATATATATATATATATATATATATATATATATATATATATATATATATATATATACTTCCATCATTAAGTCGAGAAAAGGCACAGTACAACTCGTGTGTATGACTCCCAGATTGATAATTAATATTGAGAGGTTTAATCCAAAAATTAAAGCCCCCCCCCCCCAAATTTTGGCATCGTTGCCGGGGAGTTGTATTTTGGCTCAGGTAAAATTTTCTTATATAGTTTCAAGGATATTGCAGGGTATTCAGAGGGCAGAGATAGTACGCTAAGACATGAGTGAAGAGCCACGCATCCACTATTGTGGGGTTGCTCCAAAGTCTGGCCATATTGCTTATATTTGAACTTTTATTTCCTTTCCTTTATGCGTAGAAGTAGAAGCAGTATTTAGACATTTAATTTCCAAATTGCTTTGCCTTTAATAGATTAAGTAGTACTTTGATTTGGCATTTTCCTTTCATGCAAGTGTGGTGAGATTTAATTCAGCCAATAGCTTTTAAATTCATTTATCTTTAGAATCCAATCTTCAAAATTATATCATTTTTGGGGTACTGTAAGAACCCTTGTTTACTAATCCATGTGATGACAGAATATACCAGTTGAATTATTGAGAAAAAGCGAATGGTATTTTGAGGAATCATTTAATGAGGAGTTTTGATGCTGCTACAGAGGTAGAAAACTCATCCAATGAGGAATTAACAGGAGAAGAATTTAACATCTTGCTTGAACATAAATTCAATATTATTAAATCTTTGATTTCGAAATTGGATGATTTGCAGGAGCAAGAGAAGGATGAAGAACCGTTGCTTATCCTTTGTGCGAACTGTCGAAAGAAACACTACCTTGGAAAGTGTCCACTTAGCGGTCTGGAAGTTTGCAAAATTTTCAAGAATGGTCATGCAACCGAACACTGCCCATCACTACCACGATTACGAAAGGTACTCATGGAATAAATTAAGGAATCAAATCAACTACCAGGTATAACTCAAAACTCATTATCATTTGATACTTGGAATAATGCTTAATTTCCTGAGTAGGTTCCTCAACATGGTTATAATCCTGCAGTTTCATGGAAAACATTTACTCCTCCTCCAATTGAATATCCTAATTGTTATATTATTAAGGAGTGCTTTGTATTTCCTTATGGTTTAATTGCAGTATGGATTTTGCAGTGAATTCTAGACACAGTTTAAAGTACAAATTATTTTTAAGTACAGAACTGATTGACTACATAGGAATCTTAAATTACTTTTAAAAATTTAATTTGATTATTTGATTTTTCCTCGTCAACCAGTAAGATTTCTTTCTATTTCAGAAAATTGAATTGAACTATCAAGATTGCAGGAAGCTTGAATATGATGGCTTGGTAAAATTGGTTAAGTAGGTCCCCTTTTCAAGATTGTTTATTTGCCAGCAAATGTGTGTTTCATTCTAGTACCTACTTTATCATTACAAAGGAATATATATATATATATATATATATATATATATATATATATATCTATATATATATATATATATATACACTCTGACCATTAAGCTGAGCCAAGACGTAGTACGAATCACATTTATGACCCCCGGATTGATAATTAATATTGAGAGGTTTAATCCGACAATTGAATCCCCCCCAACAGTACACATACTGGATTGGTTTCCAAACCCGACAAGCACCCAATGCCTTCTCTTCTCTTTGACCTCGTAAATACATTGGATTGGTTGCTAAACTAGAAAGCACTAGTGCCTTCCCTTCTCTTGTCTTTGACTTCTACATGCTAGATTGGTTGCCAAAGCAACAAGGGAATCCATATGATCATCTCCACCCTCAATCATCAAGGGAATCTAGAGGCTCACCTCAACTCATTGATATATATATATATATATATATATATATATATATATATATATATATATATATATATATATAATCCTAGTCGCTACCTCAAGAATATGGGCACTACCAATGCCTGTAGTCTTCTATAGACAAAATATTATCACTAGGAATCCAGAGGCTAACCTGCCTCCACTCAACACATTACACAATAGAAGGGCCCACACAGTCCCATACATTCATGTCCTAACACATTATACAACACATATACATATACATGTGGCACAATACAATGTACACATGGAATAATAAAACGTATACACATATACAACACAACATGTACACATAAAATACTACAACATGTATACATAGCGTAATACAACATGTACACAACACTGTAACCAATTGCAAGCCTACAGTCACATACCATTTGGAATCTAAAGACTATAATGTCTCCATCCATATAAATTAGGAATCAAAAGTATACAAGGCCTCCACCCAAATAGGGAATCCAAAGGACCTTGTTCCTTCACCCGAAAATTCTCTTTTTCCATGTGCTCCCACAACCCAAATCTCGGGCATGTGGCTCTTTCATTTTTCCATGATTTTCCTTGCATGCCAAAATAATACTAATTTCATTATGCTAATATATCCTTCATCATTCCTTGTTCGTAATGCAAGCATGTGCACAACATGATAATCATATTCAAATGATATTAATATCATAGATCAACCAAGGCTAATTTTTCCCTATTGATTTCTCATTAAACCAAGAAACCTTTTTTTTCATTCACATCTGCATTAAATAAATTGAAATAGTGACTCTTCCACAAGAATGAACCTTGCCAAACCTTTCCAGACGCAATGGAATTTTGATATATATATATATATATATATATATATATATATATATATATATATATATATATATATATATCAACTTGATCATGTATACAATACATAATTACATGTGTAATTAGAGTTAAGGTTAAGAGAAATTCCTTTGTGCCATGTCACTGTCCATTTTTTTCCATGGACCCAACTAGCCCATTTGGCTTTCATACTACTGTCCACTCAATCAAGGACCCAACATATATTGAATTATGTAAAATAAAACTAGGGTTAGATAACTCCCTGCATATAACCAATGCATGCATTAGTCAAGGGAATTCTCAAAAGAAAATTCCTCCCTTTTTCCTCTTCCTTTCACTTTGTTGTTGTTTTTTGTTATGCAGAAAATTCCAACTACTTACCTTTTACCTGTTCCTATTTTCATGTTCAAGAGTAAATCTCAATTATGTTCCATCATTAACCTTTTTCCATCTCATTTTCTCAACATTAACATGTTCTTGTTCATGCTAATCATGCACTGCCCCTTCCCGACCTTTCTCATTTTCATTTACGCACATTGGTTATGCATAGGCCTCTCTCAATTTGTACTATTATGTTGGTCCTCCTTGACCCTCAATAATATCCCCCCTTGTGGCTTCCCTGCCACCCCAACCAACTTGTTCTGAGGCCCCCTAAACATAAAGATAAAAAATAAAATATGAAATCAAAAGGAAATTTCAAGAGGTAACAAAGGCCAACATTGCAAAAATGAAACCCATAAAAAAATCACAAAGGAAATCTACATATAAAAAAAAATTCCCATGTTCAATGAATAATCAATCGATAGAAAATCATACAATTAAAATTTAAAAAACGTAGCATCTCAACATTGAACAAAACAATTCCCAAAAATTAGCTTGTGCCTGTTAAGCCCCTATATTAATAGTGTAGCCCCCCTTATTGTTATCATTGTACCCCTGTAACCCCCATATTGTTATTATTGTGCCCTTACATTATTATTGTTAGGTCGGCTAGGATTACATTGTGGCCCACTAGGATTACATTGTGGCCCCATGGACTCCTATATATAGAAAGGAGGTTTTTTCATTTGTATCATCCAAGAATTGTTCATTTATGTAATGTGTTGGAGGTTTCCCCCTCGAAGTGGCTGATTTCTAAGGCGTTGATATCTCTTTTCTTCTCTTTTTGGAGCTGGTTTCACAACATTTGGTATCGGAGCTTTGAGATTCTAGGGTTTTGCTGCTCCAAACAGGTCATCGTGGAACTTTTTCTATAACTTTTTTTCTATGAAGGTTCAGAATCTGAAATTTTTAGAGTATGAAGCAACAATCCCGAGGAACATCATCGCAAAATTTCAAAGCTTGGTTCGCAACATTTTTGGAGATATGATTTGTGCAAGTTAGGTCATTTTGCAGGCTCCTGAATTTAACCTAAACGGCTCATTGTGGTATTTTTGTAATAACTTTTTTTCTATGAAGGTTCAGAAGCTAAAATTTTTATAGTGCGAAGCCGCAATCCTGAGGAACATCTTTGCACAATTTGAGATATTGGTTCACAATATTTTCGGAGATATGATCTATGGAACTTAGGGCTTTTTGAGGCTTCTGAATTTCATCTCAAAGAGGTGATCGTAGGAAAACCTTCATAGCTCTCTCTCTGAGCATCAGATTGGAATGATGTAAAAAGTGCCACAATTACACGGACTGAAGTTTTTATTCTATCAATTTCAGAGCCAAATGAGGAAACAAGAAGATGTGTTAAGTCATACGAGTTCGCTCTACTGAACCAATCCATAATTAGGTCATCGGAGGAGATTGGGCACAACTTTGTCTTGAAGAATCCAAATTAGGTCAGACCCATGGCATTATAAAGAGAATTAAGAGGGCTACCTCAGTGCCAAATTTTAGATATTGAATATATGAAATCACAAAGGTAATTCAGTTTCAATATTGAGCTCCTCAAAATCAAGAAAAAGGTGTGTATTTGGTTTTTTAAATTGCATAACATTTGTTTGAAAAAGAAGTTTGAAGTGATTCCAAGAGAATATTTTAGAATTTTTATCATATTGGGTTCTATAATGCCTCCAAAAAATAATTCCATACACATTAAGCCCTCAAAAATCTATACTATGACGCATGAAGAGGTATAATTGCAGTATGAGATATCAAAATTACGGTACCAAGTGCAACAAATTTCGATATTACGAAGAGCAATTGAAGATGACATAGATGGTTTAAAGGCAGAAATGAAGGTTAAGTTGGATGGTTTGAAGGATCAAATAATAGCTAATATGGATGATAAATTAGTGGAAGATCACATCGAGCATCAACAACAAGTTCTCCAACTCTCAAAGGATAACATAACTTTGGTGCAGAATCTAATGAAACAACAGGAAGATCAATATCACATCGAAAGAATTTCTGACGCAGTCACATAAGCAAGAACTAGACAAGTACGATCAATTTCATAGTATCTCAGCAAGTGGATGAACTTTCCTGTAGAAGATTTCACATGGGAGGATGAGAATTTTATACAAAAGCATCAAGAAATAATCAAGCATTAGGGGGCAACACTTGTTTGAAGGGAGAGGGGCATGTTAAGTCCCTATATTAATAGTCTAGTCCCTTATTATATTAGTGTAGCCCCCCTTATTTATTATTGTTGTACCTGTAACCCCATATTATTATTATTGTGCCCTTACATTATTATTGTTAGGTCGGCTAGGATTACATTGTGGCCCCACTAGGATTATATTGTGGCCCCATGGACTCCTATATATAGAAGGAGGTTTTGGTCATTTGTATCATCCAAGAATTTCTCATTCATGTAATGTTTTGGAGGTTTCCCCCTCGAAGTGGCTTATTTCTAAGGCGTTGATATCTCTTTTCTTCTCTTTTTGGAGTTGGTTTCACAACAGTGCCCCTGAATCCAACCTTCGTCATGTGATTTCAGCCATCATACAATGCATATAGATGTGCTTTATATATATATATATATATATATAATCAGTCTGAGACTCTTCCCAGGGTGCACAACAACCTTGAAGCCTCAATTTCCCTCATGACATTACATAGAGAAATAATTTCCAAAATATATGTATGCATATATCATAGATCTTAAGGGGTTACCCCCTCCTCTTTCTCAACATCTTGCATCACAATTCCCTATTTTGTTGGTTTCACAGAGGTTATTTCCTTTCTTTTGCTTCTGGCAGGGAGTATCTCTTCTCAAGTGTTCCTCCCTACAAAACCAACATGATATGGGATTACTTTCCTTCTCATCCTCATAAGGCCTCTTTATTTCAGTACAACTTCCCTCTTTTGAGGGTAAAGCCCGTTGTGTCAATTTTTGTATGCGTTTTTGCAACTTTGAGTTAATCTTGGCCAACCTTTGTTGATTCCTGGTAAGCTTCAAAATTTCTGCCTTGCAAATATTCAGTTAGGCCGTCAAGCTCCTATACTTAACCTTCTTTAAGGTTCTTGTTCCTTTATGGGATTGGTCCATCTTCTACTTTTCCCTACCATAATACACACTTCCATTTGTTTCCATTGAATCTTGTTATGCACTACCACATACACTTAGTTGTTAGTGTATTAATGGAATAATATAAATAATTATACCATCTTCCATTTCGCCATGCTAAGCCAAGCATAATACCTGCAACTTTTCACATATCCTCAAATTTTTTTTTTTCAGTCACATGTCTCAAACCAAGACACAATTAACAATTGCATTAGCTTGATTTGAAAATTTAGAATTACATATACACTCATATCAACATGTTTACTCTCCCGCTCCTACAAGTTTTAGAAATCATTCACCTTAATAAATTCCATTAGTAGTAATTTAAAGTCAATCATCGTTATCAATTTTTAATATTAGTTTTTGTGCTAAAACCTCCAATATCCATTGTGTTCAAACTCTTTACCCAGACCAATTATCAGAACATCTACAATATCAAAGGCCAGTTAAAGCCACACACACACACACACACATCACATCAACATTTTCCATATTCATAATTTATGGTCATCACATTCATAAATGTATCATAGACACGCATGAGATTTGTAATCAACACATAACTATTCAATCATAGTGCTACACCTAACACCCACTTGAATAAGCATGCATTCAACGTATAATAAACAATCATACTCTTTCCACCAACACCAAATAAGTAGACATCAAGACCTATCATTGTTTAAAATGACTACAAAATATAATGGCTCCAATCCACCGAGGATTTTTGTCAAATACAACCATGGTATTTCTCACATCCCAATCAATATAGAAATAATAATTATGTATAATCAGAAATAGAATATGTTGTGCAATGAAAAAAACACAGGGATTTCCCAAAATCCCTTAGATCATACAACCATTCACCTGCTCATACATCCCAACTATGTATAAATGCATCACTTAACCTGTAGTGCTAATACACTACAAAAATTATGCAAAAAAACTGTTCAAACAATTCTGCAAAAGAAATAATAATTATCCTAGGTCATTGCAATAATTTGTCCTGACCTTCAGCCTACAAAGATAGTAACAGCATGCATTGCTAATGCATCCCTCAAACAACTTGATAGCAACATCATTGCAATACACATGACATTCTAATAAAATGCTATAAATGGCATAAAATCCACAATCAACACTATGAGTAGTTTTCAATCATTTTTTACCTTCAACTAGGTGCCCAAAACTTATGCTCCATTCCATCTTCAGAGATCCAAGTATTGGATTTACCACTCTGTTAAATTTTATAATAGGACACGAATTTATTTTTACTTCCAAAGGTTTAAAGTTTCACCCTTGGCTTCATTTTATTTGTGATAGATCCCATCCAGTCCAATTGTTGAACCTGGAAGCTCTGATACCACTTTGTAAAATTCCCCATGCTGTCCCTAGACCCAACTAAGGGTAAAAGGATGTAGTGACTAGGATGACCCAACCTCCAAGGTATAGTTATGGAAATGGGGTATAATTTTTTTCTTGACTTTCTCAAGACCTAAAACAGATGGAATTTTGCATTCGTCTCATCGAGACCTTTACAGTGATATAAAGTTTACCTTAATTGGATTCCTGGATCAAAAGATATGAGCCCTCAAATATTGGTGTATTAAACTCTACTTGGTCATCCTACCCTGCCATGTGGCACCCACATGGTGACCACGTGGCTATCCATGTCATCGTCCACATAGTAGTTGTTGACCCACTCATGTAGGTGTCATGTTATATATGTATGATCCCTTTTTCATAGCTTACTAAACATATGTGCACACACACACACACACCCACACATATATATAATAACACATAAGGGTGAAATTTCTCCCCTACACACATATGGGTTGTGCACCCCCCTTAAATGACACCTCACCTCGATAATATAATCTCGGGGTTTCACTTGCTTCCATTTTAAAAACTTTTGGGGAAGAGCTTCCGAGTTACGTAACACCACTTATAACATACACGACCCCTTTTCTACTACACCACCCGGGGATTTTCCTTCTTGTTCCCTTTTTGAAAACCTGTAGGGACTATATTACATAATACACACACAAAAAACACACACACATACATATTGTTCTTACTAGGGTGCGGGCCCCTCATACGCCACATCACCCTAGCCCTTAACACCCCGGTGGTTCCCATGCAATGATCCTTTGAAACTTCCGGGGTGACATTACCATAAGGTGATGTCACCCTCCATGGTAATGCTTCTGCCTATTTCAATTGACATTAAGTGGGTATGTTGCAGTGTGGGGTATGACCCCTCCATGGACCGCTTACAAGGATGTAGTTTATCTCCCCACACCGCGACCTTGGCAATGTGGGTCCCTCAAAACCATGTCACCCTGGGTATATAATCTTGGGGGTTTCAAACAAAGGCTCCTTGTTAAAATTCCGAGGTAAAAGTATTGGGATCATCCATAGTGGTAGTAGTGGCTTGCGATTAATGGCTCATATCACCTCCCTCCATCACTCAGTCATAGCACTTGTTCATATGGGTGTATCAGGCTCAAGTTTAAACCTCTAGCACCTGAGGCCTCCAACCTTTCTCGCACCTTAATAAGAAATATTGTATATGGTTAATGGGACCTTTGCCAACGGAACCCAATGTAAACACATATCTATATCTGCAAGCATCTTGAGCCACTTCTCCTATGCACTACTTGCACACAAACACAATCTCTCTTGACTTTCTCATGAATTGGCCATAGATTGCATACATATAGATATATATGCATAACTCTAGGCTTCCTTGAGCTTACATTATCTAAGCTCGACTCAATGCGTGACCTACAAATATATAATTATACATATTTATATATGTATATAAATGAAGGTTGTCCCTCTTAAGCTTAGTTAAGCCTTGACCCAACCCGAACTTACACACACACACACATATAGTCTTACAAAACCAATCTATCCCTTTGGGACTATAATACATGCACCAACACACACACACAGAGTCTTACAAAACCATATTATCCCTCTGGGACTATTAAATTTATAAATAAATACCTAATGACCATTCTAATAACAAAAAAATAGTTATTAAAGGGATCCTTCTACATTATGACACTAAGGAAACTAAAATATTACCCAAAAATCAAGAAATAACCAATTCACATACTCAAATACGTACATGTCCTTAACTAGAATTTATACTCAGATTAACAGAGGGATTTAACTCATTCCAAACCATGCATGAATTCAGTAATTCTATGTCATACAGGAACTATACTTCCTAGTATTATCAAGGCCATTATCATCAATGAATTTAGCAAATATTGAACACTAATACATTTAAACAATTTCGGGCTCAAATTAATATGAATATCTGCCTATCCATCCCATTAAAGGTTTTAAGCCAACATCTAGGCCCTGGAAAAAAAAAATAGAATCAATCCACTCTTTATATGAATACATAGAAGGATTTGAATCCATATTTTTACAAGAAATATCATTCTAGAATTAAACCATGCATTGAGACCATAATTGAACACATGCGCTGAATTCAATAACATTTATACAACACAACAAACATCCTTTTGGAAATCCATGGTATACAAGGCATAAGATGTACTCATAATATATAAAAAATATCAAGAGTCCTACATGCATATAGGCTAGAAGAACACACATATGAAAATGAATGAATCCAACAATTGAGGTTAGGACTCTACCTCTCCTCCCAACCATAGACAAGTTGTTGCCAACTCTTACCTGAAATTTTCACCCCCAAGCCAAATTTTTAGAGCTTGAGGAAGGGTGCTTCAAGGGATACTTTCACACAACCAAAACTTTAGAGATCCTTCTATCTCCATCCAACAAAAAAATAAGGGATTCCAAAGGTTAAACCACCTCCACCCTTAGCCAAATAAATGAATCCAAGGACTTCCCACCTCCACCCTCAAAGAGATTGTGCATAATAGTTCCACCTAAGCCTAAGAATCTAGAACACATTGTGATAAAATAAGGAAACAAACAAATGGAGGCTTTAAAACACTTCTTACCAGGAACCCAAAACATAAGCCTCCACCCTATCTATCAAGGGAATCTAGAGATTAACCCATCTCCACCCTCCAACTAATCAAGGAATCAAAAGACTACTACTCCTCACCTGAAAGGTGTGCCCTTCTAGCCCTCTAGTGCTCAATTGAATTATTGTTGTTCACTTCTTGTCCCTAGAGATGCAGATATTACTTTCACAAAACTCTCGCACTAGCCTTCTTCCTCTTCCTCTATTCAGGGCCTGCAATACCATATGAGACTCTTTTGTGTCCCTCCACCTCCTCCTCTTGTTTATGCTTGGAGATTACATTGAAAGCCCTCTTAATCTTCTCATCCACCACTGCAACTTACACATTCTCGTGATCTCTTCACATAGTGTTGCCTCTGCTCTTCCTGAACAATTCCTCTATTATAGTAATTCCCAAAAGAATTGAGAGCCTCTCTCGTCCTCCACTTCCTATGGTTTTTCTCATTGACTGCGAGAGTCCTCTCCCATTTGTCTAATAGTGGTCTCTTTTTTTATTTTTCCTGTAATTTCTTCCTACTATTGATGTTGCAACTGTTGATGGTTGCATGTGTGCACATTCCCTGTAGCCTCCTCCTAATCTCAGACACGATGGTTCTTCTCCTACCGACCAGTGCAACCCATACTTTTCCATTTAATTTTTGTCCTTTTACATGTATTTTTTGACCAACAGGGTCATGACACGTCCTTTTTTTTAGTTACATTCAATAATACAGTCAGTTTAATTAAGGCCACCAATCAACCCATTATTGATATTAATAACCACATATCTAACTTCCTAAGCAACCTCCTCCCCAAGCTCTGAAATTCATGTCCCATATCTCAACATTTTTAATTAAAATCAAAGTATATTATATATTTACAATGAAGGGGAATCATCTTGGGGTTGTCACAATGGCCTCAAAAAATAAAACCTTTAAAAGTATTCTAATAGGAAACTTATGTCATATTTATCATTTAATATTTGTTGGCGACATTCTTATTTTTTGTGACGGATCCAAAATAATGGTAAAAAAACTCAAAAAGATCATGGATGTATTTTGTGTAGCCATTGGCATGAAGATAAACCCAACCAAATGAACTATATCCTACTTGTCCTCTTAGATGCATAGAAACTACATATATCTCAGCTCTTCTCCTTTTCTATAACAAAATTTCACACATGTTTCAAATATTTTGGTTTCCATTATAGTCTAACCTTTATCTTAAGGGTTATCGGTAGTGGCTTATTATCAATATTTAAAAATGATTAAGACATGGTGTATCCGATGGATTTATCATTTTGGAAGGTTATTTTTGGTTAAAATTATCCTCAAAACCATCCTATTTTATTAGATTTCCTTAGTCTAGATCCCAGAAGGCACCATTTAGTGAAATAGGCAATTGTGCTATAGATCATATAGTCTAGGGCAAGAGAGAAAAAGTGCATGGATTTGGTCTCTTGGAAGAAAGTTGCAATTCAAAATTTTTAAGGCGGGGGGGCTAAAAATTATTTTCATGATCACAAAATATCTTGCTGCAAAAATTTCCTTGATGCTTCAACAAGGACAAGGTATATGGGTGCAAGTCATAAAGGACAAATACATAGACCCCAATTCCAATGTGGATTGGGTTAGGACTCCCATTAAAAAATCATATAATGCTTCAATCATAGGGAAAGCAACTAATTCATCCTTCCCACTGATCTAAAAATGATTAATTTGGAAAGTAGGAAAGGGGGATAAGGTTCAAGTAGGTCTTTAACCTTAGATTGAAAGTAAGGGCTCTTACAAACTAATAGTCCCCCTCATCTATGAACTCAGGCTCAAATGATTTTACACATTATGATATATAGAAAGTGGACCATTGGTAAATAATCGTTAATGATATTTCCTCTTATGGAGGGAGTTTGGCATTAGTGAGGGATTTGTAGATTTTTGGAAGGCCTACATTGATAGCCTTAGGAAATATTGTATCAATCTAAATGATGAGGATGATAAAATAATTTGAAATCTAAATCCATTTGTGGTTTATGAAGAAAAAGTTGTATTACAAGGCCCTAACCTTGGAAGGACTAGAGAACCCACCACTTTGGTGGTGGGCTTCCTTGGAAGGACTGGAGAACTGTTGAAGTTCAATAAGAAATTTCAGCACCTACACTAGTGTGGGACCAGGAGGTCCAAGCAACACCTACACTAGTGTGGGACCTGTTAGTGTTAGAATATGCATTCCACCATCAATGATCAATATCATTCTTTCATTTTTCATTTTAGATGTCTCATTTCGAAATTTTTATATCATTCCGTTAGGTCATGCTAAAATTGTTTCACTGATGGTATCCTTCCTCAATAAAACTACACTCTCCCTCTGAAGATCACATTTTTTGACTCACCTTCATGTCTTCTTGAGTATAATAACACCTATGAAAAGCTCATTCACCATTTCTTGTCTAAGTTAAATTCAACCATGGAAGTTAGGTTATTCAAAGTCTCATTAGGTCATTAGGATTTTGTCTTTCAAGGTCCAAAAATGCACCATTTCATTTTCATAAGGTCAACAAAGTATGAGAGTAATCCTAATAATGTCTCTTTACCATGTAAAGATGACCTCCAAGATGGTTTCCAAAGTTGTAATTTGATTTCAAGTGTGAGTTTCATTCCAAGATGTAATTTTTATTTATTCATGTAATTTTATGTCAATTCAAATGTAATAAGTATTTAGACTCCCAAAGGCTGCCAACTCAAAGTTCCACATGCCAACACATAAAATTTCAAAATGAAAGAGTTTTTAGTTCATCAATTGATCAAATGTCAAATGGAGTTGTCTTTTCCCAAAGGTGCCCAAGTCATCATTTTTCACAAGCACTAAACCCTGATTTCCTCTCCCACTGAGCAAGGGTTTGCAATGGAATCAGAGACATATAAGTAGAGGAGGAATAAGGGATGTCATTTAAGCAAGTATGAAGCCATCCCAACTCATAAACATCATGCTTCCATCATTTTCCAAGAAGTCATTCTAAGGGACAAATCATTTTTCACACAGGCCCAGTTTCGCTTCAAACTATGTTTCTGACCAAATAGAGATGGATTTAACAAAAGTGAGAGAGGTTTTTGTCCATAATAGACCAAGGAAGAAAAAATTTCTTCCATTTTTATATAGGTATCATGGTGTTTGAGAAATGTCAAAAATACAGGTGCTACAAGAGGTTTGTTGCACTTTTGGAGTGACCTTGGGAAAATCAAGTTTTCTCATAGCTGGAGTGTCCAAATCACTTGCTTGATGGGTCAAATGATAACGAGAAAGAAATATATTTCCAATTCACTATCATGAGCTCAATTTTAAGTTGAGGAAGGCCTCCAAAATTTTCCTGCAACAACACTCTACATTTCTACACCCTCATTTTGCACTTTTCGTTCGGTCTTGGGAGAAATGAATTTTGATAGGGAAAATGACCTTCATTTTGAATAATTAAGACAGATATGGAAACTAGACTTGAAGGGATTTCCCACAATCTATCTTGGAGCCAATTTAGACATCGAGAAGGGAGTCAAAAATAGCCTGCAAGTTGGGGGTAAAAGGGCGCTACGCGTTTAACAATTGAGTGATTTTTTCAGAGTTTTTATATAGATTTGAATTTTACCTTGGGGAATCATGTTTTTACCTCATGTAATTGATGATGTAAATGTAATTATAATGTTTTTACTATTACCTAGGGTAAATACATTAGGTAAATGAACTAAATAAGGTGTAATGAATCAGTTCACAAAAGTTAGGGACGAGTCACTTTGACCACCCTACACTCTAGGTTTCAGTTTAGGTTTTAGTGGACCAGCTCCTCCTCTCATGGATTCGACCCCTATGGATGAGTGGAGGTGGTTTTGAGGTCTATTTAGCTCATTTCATCAGAGGTGGGTTGGAGTTTGGCATCAGTTTGAAAGTTAGTGTATTTTTCAAGAACTATTTTAGCCTGGATATTAATGAAAAATTGCAGCTATTTCTTTGGGATTCATGTGGTATGAATATTTGACATAGTTTTTTCTCTGTGATATTTTGTATGAATTTTTTGTAAGCACATAAATATTTTCATGTCTATTATATGTCAAATTTCAAGTTGAAAGGCAGAATTCATGTTTTCATGCTTTGTTTTGGGAAAATTTTCATAATCTGTCCATTTTCCTCAGTTTAGGAAGAAATCATCCCCTATGGTCTTCCTAGCTCCTCATATGTCTTATTCCATCTCACCAGATCACCTTCAAGTGTTGAGTATTCTACCTACCTTGCCCCATCGAATGGACTGAAATTCCATCTCATTGGCCCTAACCTAGTCCCCTTGACCTAATCCTCATTCAGTGAGTCCAACCACAAATCAAAACAAATCAAACCCTTATGCATTTCTTAGCTAGCCTAAAACCTTTTTCATCAAACCCTCCTGGCTATGATTATTGTGGAGAGAGCCCTCTCCAACTTGGTAGGGCTAGATACCAAGTCAAAATCTTGGTTTGTGGTTACCTATGTTGGGATTCCTTCCTCAGCCTTGGGAATCTAGCAGAGTGATAATAGGACCACAGGTCTTAGCAGCACCTACACTGGTGTGGGCTAAATTTGGTGCATGTCTATTTTAGTTATCCCTTAATTAATATGGGCAATAAAATGTAATATAATCTCAAAATAACTTGTAATAGTTAATTGAGTGTGATAAACTCAGTTAGCTCATGAATTTCAAGTTAAGGGTAGTTGGTGAGGCATGCAGAGTAATTCTAGTTGTAACAGAGTTCGAAGTGTAGTCGTGCATTAGTTAATGCAGGTTGTAATCAGTTTAACTCAGTTAAGTGAGTTAAACTCAATTGTGCTAGTTGTAACTTTTTGATACACTAGTGAGAGATCAAGTGAATTAAATATTATTTAATTTACAATTAGTGGTCTCACGTGCAATTGAGGATTTACTATTATTAGCTGAATGCATGTCAGTTCCAGTGGAGACCCAGTTGAGATCTAGGTGAAAGGGACGTTGACTATCAGTTGAAGGATTATTGGGTTGCACCCTGAAACCAAACACCAATTGTATTGCCCATGATCCTTGCATAGTCAATGAAGTCCAAAATTCCTAAAGAATAGGGATTGCATTCCACATGAATTGTGCAAGCAAGGCAGGTTGTTTAGAGGTTTAGAATTGGCTAAGTGTTGGTCAGTTTTTGTCCTGGACAGTGTGATACAATTAGCTGAGTACAAGAGGGCTCTTGTGAGAAGATTTTTATGTAATTATTTCATGTATCCATGCTGAATATACAATAGAAGATAGTGGGTTTTTGAGCAGAAAGCTTTCCCTGAGAATTTATCTGTGTTGTGGTTTGATTGATTCTTCTTTGCTTCATGTGATTGGCGATTGTGTTTTTAATTCCACAATTGATTTGTAGAAGTGATTCAGTATCTAGATTTAGCACATTGTTATATAGGATTGAATCCATGATATACATGCTTGTTGTATAATTTCTACATGGTATTAGAGCACAGGAAATCACAATAGTGGAGGAGCTGATTTTGTGACTGAATATAATTCGAATTTGCAAAATACTTTCTTGGTGCTACAACTGATTCAGGATCGAAATGGATTTCAATGGCTTGAGATTGGAGTATGCACTCGAGGGAATCTCAAACTATATTTATTGGAAAGACAGGATGGAGGCAGTACTCAAAGACAATGGCTTGAAGGAATTCATTGAAAATGATGTTCCTAAACCCATTGTGACAGATGTTGCAAATCTTGATGCATGGCAAAAGAAAGTGGCAAAGGCGAGGAGGATCTTACTAGAGGGAGTACGAGACCACATTGTCTCAAGTCTCCATGGTAAAGCCACACCATATGAAATGTGGAAGGCTTTGACAAATCTATTTGAGAGCAGCAGTGACCATAGGAAATTGGCACTAAAAGATAAACTCAGGAATATTAATATGGAGAAAGGCGACTGCATGCCAAAATATTTAACAAAGTTTGTCCAATGTCGAGATGAGTTGGGAGTGTTGGTATTACTATCGTTGATGATAATTTCGTGAGTATAGCTCTCCTAGGACTTCCCAAGAGTTGGCATAGTTATCAAGACTCTGTCAATGGAAGGGAAAAGCTACCAGATTGGGAACGATTGTGGTCAGATTTGGTGTAGGAGGAGTTTAGATGGAATATCAGAGATGAATCTTAATATAAGAATGAAGATGAAGAAAATTGTGCTTTGGCTTCCAAGGCGAAGAAGGGGAAAAGAAAGAGGTTTCATTCCAAATCTGAGTTGAAAGATGTCAAGAAGCGCGACATGTCCAGAGTGAAGCGTTTTCACTTTCATAGGCATGGGCATTATGCTACTAATTGTCCACAAAAGAAGAAGAACAAGAAGGCTTCAGGATCTGAAGCTGGTGAGGCTTTGGCCTCGCAATTTGAGCTTGAATTCTCACTCATTGCATGCATAGTGTGAAGTGAAATGGGATCGATGTGGCATTTTGATAGTGGTGCATCCTTTCACATGATGGGAGACAAGGAAATTTTTAGTAGCTTGGAGGAGAAGGACCTTCAGATGCATATCAAAATGGGTGATGATGAGCGGTACAGTGCTACCGAGATTGGTACCATTACATTCCAGAGACAGTCAGGTAAACCCTTACAATTAAAATATTTAATGGATGTGTCGGGCTTGAAGAAAAATTTGGTCTCAATTGCAATGTTAGAGGATAGAGGCTATGCTGTTGTTTTTAGTGAAGGAAAAGCTTTCCTGTAACACAAAAAAACATGAAAAGCCAAGAAGATAGGGATTAGAGTTAAGAATATCTATAAGCTGGATGTATATGGTTACACAACATTGATGGGTAAGGTAGACAAAGTGGTGAGCGAGGATGAGGGTGAGTTATGGCACAGGAGATTGGTTCATCTTCACCATGGAGCCTTAAAATCCATGCGTCATATTTCTACTGGCCTTCCCAAGGTTACATTTGTGCAGTTAGACACATGCAAGGGATGTAATATGGGAAAATATGTAAAGGACACCTTTCATGAGAAGGAGAACCGAGCCTCGAGGATCCTTGAGAGAGTTCACACAGACGTGTGTGGACCATTATATGTTGCTTCGACAACAAAGCATAAGTATTATGTGATATTTTTTTATGACTTCTCTCATAAGTGCTAGATCTACTTCATATAGAAGAAAGATAAGACATTCTCAAATTTTCTTGAGTTTAAATCACTGGTGGAGAAAGACACAGGGAAGCATGTGAAGGCTCTTAGGAGAGATAATGATGGTGAGTACATCTATAACGAATTTAATAAATTCGGCAACAAAGAAGGAATTCAGAGAGAACTAATAGCGCCTCATAAACCACAATAGAATGGGGTCGCTGAAAGAAAGAATAGAACGATTGTGGGTGCAAGAAGAGTGATGTTGCATGATCAGGGCCTACCAATGCATCTGTGGGCAGAGGCATGCAGCACAACGGTATTTGTGCATAACCGTCCTCATAGGATACTTGGCATGAGTACACCCAAAGAGGATTTCACTGGTAAGAAACCTGATGTTTCACATTTTAATATTTTTGGCTCATTTGTTTATGTGCATGTGACCAAAGACACCAGGAAGAAGATGGAACCAACAGCTGAGATTGGGATTTTTGTGGGGTACACTGAAACTCCCCACAACTATCGGGTGTATTTTCCAATCAACAGAATGACTATTGTGCAACGGGATATAAAATTTGATGAGGAGAAAGCCATGTGATTGTCCCTTGAGAGGGAGTTGGATTTGCATGCAGAGGAGGAACTCTTGCTTCCCAAGGATGAGCCTCAAGATGTGGAGCAACCACATGCGGAGGATGATCAAGGAGTCGTAGAAAAAATTCATGCAAAGCCATCCATCAAAAATGGTAGAAGGCACATCACAGATGTTGATAGATTGAGACTTGATGCTGTAGAGAATGTAGGAGCCCCTACTTCACAGTGTAGACAGAGATAGTGTCCAAACAGTTTTACTGGATACATGGCTCTTGTGAGCAAATGTATTGTGGTTGAACCATCCTCCTTTTAGGAGGCAGTGCAACAACCAATTTGGGTTGATGCAATGGTGGAGGAGTATGACTCCATTGTCAAGAACAGTGCATGGGAGATTGTCCCAAGATCGGTCAGAAAATCAGTGATTGGATTTAGATGGATCTACAAGGTAAAGAAAGTTGCTGAAGGGAGTGTGTAGAAGTAAAAGGCCAAATTTGTGGCCCGGGGATTCTCACAGATTGAGGGGATCGATTATGATGATAATTTTGCACCAGTTGCAAGGTAATCTTCCATTATATCCATCCTTGCACTCTCAGCGCAGATGGGGTGGCGCATTCATCATATGGATGTGAAAACTACGTTTCTCAATGGATTATTGAGGAAGAAGTGTACATGGATTAGCTAGAAGGTTTCGATATCTTCGACAGTGATTCGCATGTGTGTCGACTCAAGAGAGCACTGTATGGGTTGAAGCAAGCACCTCTTGCTTGGTACACTCGAATTGACATCTATTTCACCAGACTGGGCTTCACCAAAATTGAATTTGATGAAAACCTGTACCAGATTGTGGTTAAGGGTAAGATACTGATTATTTTTCTTTATGTTTATGACCTAATTTTGACTGGTGATGAGAAATTGATACACTCATGCAAGGAGGATCTTGCAAGGGAGTTCGAAATGAAGGACATGGGACTCCTTCATTATTTCCTTGGTTTGGAAATATGGCAGCGGGATGGTGAAGTTTTTGTTTCTCAAGGAAAGTATGCCAAAGAGATACTGGGTAAGTTTCACATGGAGAGCTGCAAACCCATGGGCGCTCCTCTTCCATGAAATTGGAGGAAAGAGAATGATACTTCAGGAGAGGTAGTGGATGCTACTGTCTATAGGCAGTTAGTTGGTTCACTAAATTATGTATTTAGTGAAAACTAGACCAGACATTTTCTACGCAATTAACCAACTGAGTCAAGCTATGGTTAAACCTACCAAGATATTTTGGAAGGCGGCGAAGCATGTCTTGAGATACCAGAGGGGAACATCAGAGTATGGATTATGGTACAGAAGGATAGAGGGAGTGAATCTTCAAGGCTTCGCGGATGCAGTTGGGTAGGAAGTCCATCAGACAGAAAGAGAACATCAGGACGGATCTTCATCATAGGATCGACAACAGTTTCTTGGTACAACAAAAAGCAACGATCTGTGGCACTCAGTTCAGCGGAAGTAGGGTACATGGCAGCAAGTCAAGATGCATGTGAGGTTATCTGGATGAGAAAGATCCTGGTTGGTTTGTTTAGTTCTCAGATGGATCCGACAATGATACATTGTGATAATCAGAGTTGCATTAAACTCTTAATTAATCCTATGTTTCATGATAGATCCAAGCACATAGATATCTGGTACCACCATCTCAGAGATTGTGTGCAGAGGCGCATAATGTTACTTCAGTACATTCCCACGGAAGATTAAGATGCAGATATTCTGATGAAGGCGCTCACCGAGAGAAAATTCGAATAACATAGAGGTAGGATCGGGATGAAGGATAATCCCTTTCTTGTTCAGAGGGAGTGTTGAAGTTCAACAAGAAATTTCAGCACCTACACTAGTGTGGGATCACAGGTCTTAGCAACACCTACACTAGTGTGGGCTAAATTTGGCGCATGTCTATTTTAGTTATCCATTAATTAAGATGGACAATAAAATGTAATCTAGTCTCAAAATAACTTGTAATAGTTAACTGAGTGTGATAAACTTAGTTAGCTCATGAATTTCGAGTTGAGGGTAGTTGGTGAGGCATGCAGATTAATTCTAGTTGTAACAGAGTTCAAAGTGAAATGGTGCATTAGTTAATGTAGGTTGTAATCAGTTTAACTCAGTTAAGTGAGTTAAACTCAGTTAAGTGAGTTAAACTCAGTTAAGTGAGTTAAACTCAGTTGTGCTAGTTGTAACTGTTTGATACATTAGTGAGAGATCAATTGAATTAAATATTATATAATTCACAATCAGTGATCTCACATGTAACTGAGGATTTACTATTATTAGCTACATGCATGTTAGTTCTAGTGGAGACCTAGTTGAGATCTATGTGAAAGGGATGTTGACTATTAGTTGTAGGATTATTGGGTTGCACCCATGAAACCAAACACTAATTTGATTTCTCATGGAAAAAATTCCTAAATAATAGGGATTTCATTCCACATGAATTGTGCAAGCAAGGCAGGTCGTTTAGAGGCTAGGAATTGGCTAAGTGTTGGTCAGTTTTTGTCCAGGACAATGTGAGACAATTAGCTGAGTACAAGAGGGTTCTTGTGAGATGAGTTGTATGTAATTGTTTCATGTATCCATGCTGAATATACAATAGAAGATAGTGGGGTTTTGAGCAACAAGGTTTTCCCGGAAAATGATCTATGTTGTGGTTTGATTGATTCTTCTTTGATTCATGTGATTGGCGTTTTTGTTTTTAATTCCGCAATTGATTTGTAGAAGTGATTCAGTGTCTAGCTTTAGCACATTGTTAGATCGGATTGAATCCATGATATACATGATTGTTGTCTAATTTCTACAAGAACCCACCACTTTGGTGGCGGAAGCCCATTGGGAAGTTTAAATGCATTGCAAAGAGAAATATTTATGTGGTTTCTCCTTAAGAACAACAATCTCACATTAGGTATTTTGAAAAAAAGAAGTTTTGAAGGAACTACCAAAATGTTGTATTTGTTAAGCATACCTTGAAACCAACACCTATCGCATCATTTGCTACCCACTCAAAATAAGCATAAAAATAAATTGGAGGCTTACTAGGAATTTACAACACATGGGAAGGGGACACTATTGAACTCTGAAAAATGTGCCAAAATAATTACACAAATATGTAGAAGGATCTCCTCCTTACTTATGCTTAGGGAATTTGGTTTCACACAAACCCCAAATTATTGCTAGGAGAATTATTTCTCTCCCCACTAACACATCATCTCATTCAAAGTAGGAATCAAACATGCCATAATTAGTGAATTCAAATGTCTCTTAAACTAGTCCTCATTCTAGCCATTGAAAAAGGTGTTTCACAAATTCAAAATTTGGGAGACTTGCTATTAATCATTGGAGTTGTATTTAGTGCGACTTTTCAAAGGCTTTTCCAGTGGATTTTTCCAATTTAATTTCTTTAAAATCTGGGAAGAATTTATTGAAAACATAAATTTGATGGGTAACTTCAACAATCAAAGTGTCTTAGGGGTTTTTTAGGGTGCTGAATCTATATATTCAATAAAAAAACTAGTTTAAATAACATAAATCAAGATTTTACCTCAATTTTAAACACCAGATTCCGACACTGGAAACTCCAAAAAGTCGCACTAAAGACTACTCCTTAATCATTTAACAAATGATAAGGGGCCTCACATTAGGAAATTTTGTGCTCCAACCTTTATTTTGGGACAAAAATTTGCAAACAAAATTTAATCAACTCTCCTATGCAAATGTTTTCAAGAACAAAAATGCAAAGACAAATAGGCTCTCCAAAGAAAGATTGGAACTGCATGAAAGCACTGAGAAATTCTTGAATCCCATCCTTTTTTTTATTTTTTTTAAAGAAACATGTATTTTGTATTAAGTCAACTAGAATACGGGCCAACACCCTTACCTTCAAATCTATATCTTCTTCATTAGAATTCCAAAATTGCAAAAAAAAGACAAATTATTTCTACCTTTCCTTTTTCAATCTATTTTCAAACTATAGTTCTTAATACACTTATTTTATAGAGCCTCCAAAATACTCCGTGATATTGAATAAAATTACAAAACATATCAAAACCTTTGTTGACTAACCACTACTAGAATCCCATCCTTTATTTTTTTTTAAAAGAAACATGTATTTTGTATTAAGTCAACTAGAATACGGGCCAACACCCTTACCTTCAAATCTATATCTTCTTCATTAGAATTCCAAAATTGCAAAAAAAAAACAAATTATTTCTACCTTTCCTTTTTCAAACTATAGTTCTTAATACACTTATTTTATAGAGCCTCCAAAATACTCCGTGATATTGAATAAAATTACAAAACATATCAAAACCTTTGTTGACTAACCACTGCCACTACTAACGTGTCTGCATGCACTAATTCCCCTCTTGAAGATGGTTCGTTTCCATACACTGAACCAAAATCATCTCAGGTTGTTGTTCTGTCTACACTCTAGGGGGGAATTGTTAGAGATCTCGAATACTTCCTTAAGGATTCCCAAGGTTTTCATTTCCACCATTAAATTGAGGTTGTTGTTCTGTCTACGCTCTAGGGGGGAATTGTTAGAGATCTTGAATACTTCCTTAAGGATACCCAAGGTTTTCATTTCCACCATCAAATTGATATTGTCCGCCTTTAGAGCCAAATTTTCCACCTTTAAAGCCTGATATTGTCCACCTTTAGAGCCAAATTTTCCACCTTTAAAGCCTGTCACTTGTAAACGATCCACATTCGCTTGCAATGCCTTTAACTGATGAGTTACGAAAGCGAAATATGATCTAGCCTACATGGCCACTTTTTCTCCTTGACTAGGGATAAGAGCCGAGAGGTATGCCATACTTGAAGCCAATTGTTCCTTCATATCCTCTTCATATACATCAGATCTACTGCTCAATCATGTTCTGGATCAGTGCTAGGGATCTTGCTATACAACCTGTTAGGGATGAGTCTAGGCGGATTCGCCCCCACCAACTAAAGTTATACTTTATTTAGTTTTTATAATTTTTTTAATTTTAAAAATATGAGATGTATTATGAAGTAAATATTTTTATGCTTATTATGGCTTGAGCTCTATCCACTTTTAACCACCATTTAATATATATGACTGAGCTAGTTATTTTTATTATTATTGTGATAATGAGAAAAATGTTTGTCCATGAGGTGTAGAATAGTTGGTTTGAGTAGGGTTTAGTCTCTACCAGACTATCCTAAGGAGCATCCAAGCTCGATCAAACTTCATATCCCATTAGTGGGTAATCCGTTCTTCCTAGTATAACATTCAATTAGTGGGTAGTTATCCTAGTAGTAACATCCTGCCACTAATGGGTAGTTCATTTTTCTTGGTAATAACATCCCATTAGTGGGCTAGTGGTTCATTCTTCCTTGTAGTAACATCTCATTTGTGGGTTTCCTTGTGAGACAACCTAGTTGTTGGAACAATGAGATGTTATCCCTTTCACCCGGTTATCCCATGGGGGGGCATCTTTGGCCCCTTGTGAGTCATAAATTTCTAGTATATACTGGATTTTGGGTATACTCTTAGTGTTATAGTGGTAGCCATTAGGTTTGATCTTGGGCGTGACGCACATTACTCATCTCGGGATTGACGCACATTACTCCAATGAGTTACTAATTCACTATGGATGAAAAAAATAACATCCCATTAGTGGGTAGAATCCAACTAGTGGGTAGTTCGTTCTTCTTGGTAATATCATCCCATTAGTGGGTAGTTATCCTGGGAATAGTGGGTAGTTTGTTCTTCCTAGTAATAACATCCCATTAATGGGTAGTTATCCTGGGGTACTAGTGGGTAGTTTGTTCTTCCTGGTAATAACATCCCATTAGTGGGTAGTTATCCTGGGGGACTAGTGGGTAGTTTGTTCTTCCTGGTAATAACATCCTATTAGTGGGTCGTTATCCTGGGGACTGGTGGCTACTTTGTTCTTCCTGTAATAACATCCCATTAGTGGGTAGTTATCCCAATAATAACATCCAGCTAGTGGGTAGTTTATTCTTTAAAAATATAATAAACCAACCTAGATCCATCTTAACTCTCAGATCTACCAAGGGCCAAGAGGAATCAAATCCATTTTCACTCTAAAAGAGGTTTACATATCAAGATATTTGATTCCTCTCTACTTAGTAGATCTAGAGTTAAGATGGATCTAGGTAGATTAATTCCCCCTTTTAAATAGGCTACATTCCACATGAATACCATGAATTTTTTTTTTAGTATTTTTTTTTTATTTCATTATTCTTATTTATTTTATTTTGACCTAGTTAAAATGTTTGCATTACATGTTAATCATTTTATTTATTTATTTTTTCAAATTTTATTTTATTTTTATTTTTATGTAATTTGATTTAATCAAAATGTTATTTTTATTTGTTTTTTTATAAAATTAACATATTTATATTATATTAATCTTTTTATTTAAATTATATATATATATATATATATATATATATATATATATATATATATATAATTTAATTTAGTTAAAATATTAAACATTATATTACAATATCTAAATCTAAATGTTCACTCCAACGTTTTAATTGCGCCGAGAGGCGCATCTACAACCCAATTTGACCCCGATGTCATTGCGCCGAGAGGCGCATCTACAGCTCAATTTGACCCCGATGTCAAGTATGTCACGTCCTCATACAAAATGTCGGCTTAAGTTTTAAATTAAAAATAAAAATAAAAAATAAAAATCAAGTGTCGGCTTAACAAATAAATTTTAACAATCATATAAATAAACCAAAAAAAAAATTAAAACAACTCAGCTTGATAAATCCGGCACATCTACAACCCAGTATCCGTCATAAACCATTTCTACAAGAGAGACAATGGTTGTGATAACTCTCTTCTGCTATGGGTCTCCGCCAAAGTAAATAATTTTAATCAAATACATTTTACATCCTGGGAAAATTTTCATTCAAATGAAACAAAATAAAGTTTGTAAATACTATTTTTCCATTCTGCATAAAGCCAACGTAACAGTGTCAAATAAAACAAATAGCAAGAGACAGTAGTTTTGTAGAAGAAGGTTAATGTAGAACACCCAACAACTAAATCCATGTTGCATATAATGATAACCAGAAATTAGAAATTAATAACATAGACACAACAATAAAGAGTTCACTAAGATCACTTCCTCAAATTACAGCACGAATATATAAACACACAGGAATGATCTCAAACTACATGTCATTTTGCACATCCTTCACCTAACAAAAAAATCATTAAATAAATCCTGCAGTAATGTTCCTCGATATAAAATATGAAATTTTCAAAATTTCCTAATCATAGATCAAAGTCTGGAATTGAAGAAAAAATATATGAATTTTCATTTAAACTAATGATGAAAATGAACTCTACAAAGACGCTACCTGCAAGCTATAAATCTGACTCTTTCAACCTTGCACAATCCCATAAAAACTCGTTATTAAATACAAAGACGTATAAAAATATACAAATATAAAGCCTCACAAATGTGTTGATAATCCTATGAACACATTATGCATTCAGCAGCCTTTTTCTATAACTGGAACTTAGATACCAAATTGCAAAATCATTTTGCCTCTCTATAACTGGAACTCAGATACCAGATTGCAAAATAATTTTGCCTCTCTATAAGTGGAACTCAGATACCAAATTGCCAAATCATGCGAAGACACATTTCCTTCTTTCAGTCTGACATGAAGTTAAAAATTAAAAAAGCTTAAGTGGTATAATAAAAGCATGAAGGCAGCATACATAAATTTTGAATCCAGGAAGTTAAACCATCAAGATAAAACCAAGCCCTTCCAAATGCTCATCAAATCTGAAATTTACTTTTGTTGAATCAAAGACAAGCAATCTCTATAAAACTTCCATTAATGAGAACAGAATAATTATTGCAAAAATTACAAATCAGATGGCTAGCAAGAGAAACATATGGCTGTAAATTCCCTAAACCATGCTATCAACTAGACATTATCAAAAACACCAAAATATGACAGAATCTATGTCTATAACGCAATTCAGAAGTAAAAGGCATTATTGAGTAATTTTATGAAGAATCAATTACGAAACACATTTTACAATTTTTCCTTGCTATCTTTCAAAACGAGTATTGTCTGCATTGTCTCCACTGAAAAAAAAAAAGATGAAAATTAATTTTAGTGTAGATGTTGATTTCTAATTATATTTGACTACTTCCACTAAATAAATAAAGTCTCTTTTTATATTTACTCCATAAATCTCTTTATATTTACAATAAATCAAAAAAGAAGTTTTATTTAGGTGAAGCCTATATGCCAAATACCACGGGCCAAATTATTATTAATACCATGGGCTAAATACCATATTTATAAAAGAGCTCTGGTAAATAAATAAATCAATATAAAAGAGGTATAAAGAGGCATGATAAATATATAAAAACATATCAAATATCATTATAAATCAACATCTAATTATATACCAAGTCTATGGGCCAAATATCATTGTAAATAAAAGAGGTATGGTAAATAAATAAAACCTATTTTTTTATATTTACTGTATAAATCTCTTTATATTTACCAACACTCAAAACATAGGTTTTATTTAGGTGAATTCTATAGGTCAAATACTATGGGCCAAATTATTATTAATATCATGTCAAGAAAACCATTATTATCCCTAATATTAATATCAAAATATTAATAATAATAATATTATTATTAAATCTAATATTCATATTAATATTATTATATTTAATAACTTTGGATTAATACAATATTAAATTTTCTATATTATTATATACATTAATGTATCATGATATATATTAACTCTAGATATATATGGAAGGGAAGAACAAAGACATAGAGTGATAGAGGTGGAGAGATAGAGGGAGTGAGAAGGGAGAGATGGGGATAAAATCAAGGAGAGGGGAGAGGAGGAATGAAGAGAGAGAGGGAGAGAAGTGAGAGAGGTAGAAAAGGGTACACGAGGAAGAGGGAGACATAAATATGGAGGGGGGGAGAGGAGGAGAGAGGGATGGAGATAGTGAGAGGATTGGAGGGTAGAGAGAGAGAGAGAGAGAGAGAGAGAGAGTTATGGGGGAAGAGAGAGGATTAGAGGGAAAAGAGAGAGATGGGGGAAGAGAGAGGGAGGTAGGAGAGGAAGGGAGAGAGAAGAAGGAAGAGAGAGAGGAGAAGAGAGGGAGGGAGATAGGAGGAGAGAGGGAGGGATAGAGAGATGGAGTTGGAGGGAAGAATAAATACATAGAGAGCGAGAAGTGGAGAGAGAGAGGGAGTGAAAAGGGAGAAATAGAGAGAGCGTGTGCATGTTTTGGGGTGAGATAAAGAGAAAAAGGAGAGATGGAGGGAATGGGGGGAGAAGGAGAGAGGGAGGGATATATTGACAGAGTTGGAGAGTGAAGAGAGGGAGAGAGAGGGAAAGAGAGAGATATAGACATGGGAGAGAAAGGGAGAAAGGGGAAGGAAGAGAGAGAGGATGTGAGAGAGTGGAGAGAGGGAGGGAAAGAGATATGGAGTTGGAGGGGGGGAGAGAGGGAAGAAGATTTATTTCACTAGATGCATTGATTTCATTGTGGATGGTGATTTCTAATCCTATTTGATTTCTTGCACTATATGCATTGATTTTAGTGTAGATGTTGAGAGATAGAGAGAGAGAGAGAGAGAGAGAGAGAGGATTGGAAAGAGAGGAAGGACAAGAGAGAGGACTTGACAGAGAGGAAGAGAGTGATGGGGGGAGAGAGAAAATTGGAAAGGTTTATGATTTCAATTGTGTTTTTCATATAATCGATATGAAAAGATGAAAAAACTAACAAAGGTGACAATAAGAATAGTAGAAGAAAATAATTTGAGATTGATTACAATGAAGACTATTTGTAATTGAGTGCATTCTTATTATTCACATTTTCTATCATTCAACAGTATTACATTGTCACTTTGCATTCAAAATTAGTATTTCATCATTTTTCATCATTAAATTTATTAACAATATTTATCTCAACAAACTTAGGTAACTATGCAAATTTTAAAATTAAAATGACCAGTTATCAGATATATTTAGCATATATAAAATTATTATATTTATATTAAATGTATTTACATATTATTCATAAAATTAATCATATGTTCTATATATTTTCCTTGGCTTCACACGACTAAATACTAAATAAATTATGTATTTTTCAATATATTCTTCATATCACATTTGAATGATATGTTAGGTGTATTTGTTATTTAATATATTAATTATTTCATTTTTATGATCACCAAACATATTTATATTAATAACAATTGTTAGAATTTGTATTTCTAATCTTCAAAATTTCAAAGTATGATGTACATCTCAAAAATATACAAAAAATTTAATAATCTGAAAAATGTGACGTTGATGCCTCCAACTGGAACCAGCCTAGATCCATCTAACTTTGGATCTATCATGCGCCAAGAGGGATCAAATCTCTCGAGGTGCAAACCTTTCCTCAAGTTTTGCACTCAAAAAATAGGTTTGCACCTTGAGAGATTTGATCCCTCTTGGCGCATGATAGATCCAAAGTTAGATGGATCTAGGCTGGTAATATCACACAATTGGGAATTTTTCTTCTGTGATCCATAAAATGATGAGCCACACTCGCTGGTTCGAAACGCGTTGGCAAAAATTCCCTACATGTGATTTTCACCCAAAAAATTTCTTACACAATATCACACAATATTTTAAAAATTCACATTATCATATTACTAATGATAAAAACCTACATACTAAAAACATGTTAGTTAATTTTTATTTAAACAACCATAAATTAAACACGGTAAGAAATGTGCTCTCTATGATTTTTGAAACTCGTTCTAACAATTTCTACATTTTTGGGAGTCTATAAATATGTACAATTTGGACAAGTTCGTAACGTTAACGTTATTGAAATGGGAAGAAATTGAGTTTACGTTTTTAAAGAGTTTTTAATTACAATTCTATATAGAGTATTAATGTATATTGCTTTTCAATATTGTTATATATATATATATATATATATATATATATATATATATATAATTTTGATGATGAATTATGTTAAAAAGTTTGAAATCAACAAATGTGAATGTGATTTTTTCAAGAATGCTTTTTACAATCATAATTAATTTTTAATAGATTTATGTTTACTTTTAAACTTATATTAAACATAAAAATCTAATAAGTTAAAAGTCTTAAAAATAGTCAGTTATTTACTAAAGGTTGTTATTAGTAACCAATCTGATTTTTTTATTGTATTTTATACTTTTAAATATTTAAAGTATATACATATAAAATTTAAATTTATAAAGATATTTAAATTTTATACATATAAAATTTAAATTTATAAAGATATTTAAATTTTATGTATGTATTTTATTTTTCATTTAACTTTTTTTCAATTTAAAATAAAATAATAACTCATATATATAATTAATTTAGTTAAAATTATATGTAGATTTTTTTTTCAGTTTTAGTATTATGTTAAATATGTTCATATGATTATAAATACCAAAGTTTTGGTTTATGTATATTTAATTTTTTTAAATGTAAAAATATTTAATTAAGATAATATTATAATACTTATTTATAATTGTTATATGATTATTTTTTTGTGTTTATGTTTGTTTTCAAATTTATATTAAAGTCTAATAAATTAAGGTAAAGGTTATTGTTACTAATCAACCATATTATTGATGTTGGGAATTAGACCAAAACTTGCAAGTATTAGTTAAAGGTCCATGTCTGTTGCCAAAATGTTGGTTTATCCAATGTTCAACAATTGATTTTTATTACATTTTATCTATTTAATTTTTTTACAATCACTACATTTCAAATTTACAAAATTTTAAAGTTTATGCATATAAACTTTAAATTTACAAAATATCAAAATTTATATATGTATTTCATATTTTATTTTATAATTATTATTTAACTTTTTTCCAATCAAAAACAAAATAATGGTTTAAATTTACAAAATTTATATATATAACTTTTAAAAGTCCTATGATGATGATAATTAACCTCCACTAAGACCAATATATCTATGGGACTTTAAGAAGAAGAAGAATCTAATTGTAATTTTTTAGTATCTTATTTCTATGCTCAAAAAGAAGGGAAAGAGGTGCACCAAGATCACTATAGTTCCGTTGACTTAACAAGTCAAGAAGATTGGACTCTTTACAGATGTTAGGGAAATGAGAGTCGATGTGAGTACGGGCCAGACAATCTAAAAGAAAGTTTTTTTCACCCTCCACATTCTTACTATCCACAAATTCTATCTTGCAAGGGAGTCTTGGGAGTAGGCCACCCAAGTGCTTTTCATCCTCCACCTTCTTACTATCCCAAAGCTAACAAATTCTATCTTCCCAAGGATTATTGGGAGTAGACCACCCCCGGTTTCACTTCAAAGCTCATGAGAATTAGTTCTAATCTCAAGGATGTTAATCTTAGAGATGTACAATATTCATCTTTTTCTTCTAGTTGGTTTTTATTTACAAAACCTAAAATTTTATGTATGTATTTTGTTTTCGGAATGCAAACTTCTTCAATTCATAATGTTATTAAAGAGAATCCTTCAGATAAATTACATTTCAATTTTCCAGTCGCAAACCATCCACTGTGTATTTTGTTTCTAATTTTATAGTTGAACATTTATAGACATCACTATATTAATTTTGTTCATATAATTATTAATACAAAATACAAAAATGTTACAATATAGAAGTCAATTATGTATATTTATTTTCTTCTTAAATATTAAATATAAATATTTTTTTATTCAATTTTTTTCTGAAATATAATTTTAAGTTTATAAAAATTTATGTAAATCATCTGATAAATAAAAATAAATAAATAAATAAAGTAAAGTAAGTTTAAGTTAATGATTTCATGATTTGTGATTTACAAGCTCATAATATTTATTATAATTTAATCTATTTAAAAACGTGAAGAAATTCATTATAAAGTTTATGAATACCATTTTAAATTCATCCCAACTTTAAACTTAATTCCTCTTGGCGCTTCTAAAATACTAATTTAAAATCACTATAAAGTAATCTATACACATTGTTTCTATATATTAAAACCCACCTAACACAATAATAATTAAATAAAAATATTTAGACTTTTAATTTAAGAATATTAATATTTATTAATGTCAAAAATACTTTTAATTCATTGATCTTAAAGCTCCCAAAACCCCCTAAATTCCTGTTCTCAAACTCCCCAAAACTTCAAATAAAAACGAGTTTTACAATACCAAAGTGCTACTCGTATGCAATTATTTAATAATTTATTTAAATGTTAATAAATACGTCAAAGATGAGAACAAGTTTCAAATACATCAAAAACTATTTCCTTGTAACTATTAATAATGTATTTAAATATTCATAAATTTTTACATAATAATAAAATTAGAAATATTTTTAATTTATTAAAACTATTAACACGTTTTCTAATTAACAATAAATTAAAAAAATAATAATAAATTATATATATATATAAAAGAAAAGCGAAGATTGATTTTTCATTTATAAATTGATGTAATAAGCATAATCTCATTATTCCCTTAGGATAGCTTGAACGGGCTAAGTGAATGTAGTCATAATTGTTATTTTAATTTTCGGAAATAATTGTTATTTTATTTTATTGGAATATTATATTTAATTATTATAATTAATTAATTTGAGTGTTATTTAAAATTTTAATTGTTTTTTTTAATTGAAATTTGGTGATGTAAATTTGAGTGAAATTGTGATTTTTATTATTGAAAATGTATAAATAATTTATTATTCTAAAAAAGCATTTCAATCCTTTTGATTAAGAGTAGTTTAAGGGGGTGAAAATTTTGCTAATTTTGCTATGAAAATGTAGATTTTTTCTAGCAAGTTTTTGGGAAAATTAGATTTTTTTGGAAATCTAGGCTATAACTATCAAACTATAGAATTTTAAGTGTCATGGGGTTTTTGAGGGTGCTAATCTATTTCTACCTTCAAAATTTGGAATGGAACACTTCTAAATCAAGATTTTGCAAAATAAATAAATAAAATCCAATTTTAGAGAAAAAAGTTACTTTCCAGGAAAAATTGCAAAATTTTTCCCCTACCTTTGGATTATAAAAAATGAAATTATATTTTAATGTCACAAGACTAAAAATAGTCTATGGGACCACCATCCTCCTTGCTTTTCGCTTTTGCAATTCAATCCTTTTCTTATTTAAATTGATGATGTGCTGACCCAACCTTCTAATAGTCCCCTCGCTGAAAAGACAATGCCAAGAGGCCCATTCTAACATATTCTAACATATTCCCATAAGTGTCCATGATGTCTCTGAAAGCATCACATTCCAAAATGAAATGTTTTTCAAATTCCACTGCCCTAGACATGCAAAATGTACACTCTCGTTCTTCCCGAGCTTCTTTACGTATTTTCCATCGTCATATTTCACACTCAAGTTAATGCGAGTTAGTTCTTAATTGAGCAATAAGAACCTTTTCCCTCCACGGAATGCTAGCTCCAATGTACTCTTTTTGTTGGAGATCACAAGTGGGGTTGAATTCCTCAACATAGTACTTCTTATTTCTACCCAACTCTTTTCCCTATATACGTTCGCCAAACTTCTCCATAACAAAATTCTTTAGCTTCTTGCTATTTGTGGGACATACATTGAGGTAGATATTCCATTTTTGCATCCATGTGTAGTTTTGTCTCATCCATGTTTTCTTTCTTTCACTCATGCCTTCATTGAAGATAACATTAGGCCATTTACCTACTCCATTTGTTCAATTATTTTTAGATATATTTTGAGAAGCACCATAGCAATTGCTTAAATGAGAGCTGCTCCTGTTTCCCTCAACATTATCTCATAAGGAATCTAACTTTTTATTTTGAACTTGCTCATGATCAAGCATTTTTGGATTTTTTTTATATAAATTATATAATTCAAATTATAATTCTAACCAATTATTATTAAAATTTGGATAAAAATAACTTTAAAAAATAAAAAGGATATATATATATATATATATATATATATATATATATATATATATATATATATATATAACTTTCATTATATACTATAATAATATATTATATAGTACCGATAATAAGATGAAACGAATGAGCACTGACATATGAATGGAAAAAGTGAGGACGACGAGGGTTTGGAGTTTATGCAGACCCTTGGAGAATGGAGTTAATGCAGACCTAGTTTCTTTAGAGGGGCTTAGAAATGCAACTACCAAAGGCTCACTTAATGTTAGCGACAGTCATATTTTACTTTTTGGCTTTCGTTTTGCACCTCTCTACGTCCTTGTACCTGAGTAGGCTCCATTCTAAATGTGCTACTTCCATTTGGATTTAGAGTGCTCCTAGAATTAAGGTGTCGTTGCACTCTACACAACTTGAGAAGTTGTCCTGCAAATTGTTTGATGAATTTTTTGACCAGTCTCCTCATGATTGGTGCGGGCGTGCCAGAGAATTGTTTCACAAAATTTTTTTGTCAGAATTGGTGCCCAAGAGTGTTCCTTTGGTTCCAAATCATCATGTCATTTTTCCGTTGGATGGTAATGGTGATTTTGAGGTCCAAAAGTTCTAGACATTTGTTAAAAACCTGTCTGGAAAATATTTGAGCCTCATTGCCTATGAATGGGAGGTTGTATCTTTACTTGTAGACAAAATTTATAAGTTGATAGGTATTCAGGAGGGTAGTATGGGACTCCTTTATGAGGGTAGGCATTTAAATTTGGAAAATTCTCTGAGGGATTATGGCATCAAGAAGGATGCCTCTATCTTCCTCATTGTCAGACTGTGAGGAGGTGCCAAAGGAAATGGGGCATCCTCTACCTCAAAACCCCTCTCATTTAAAGAAACTCTCAATTCATGCTCTAGCTCCCAACACCCCTCAAAGGCTCTGGCCGGCCAGGACTTTGTGGTTGAAAATTCATTGGAAGATCCAACTCTCCAGATGAATGCACTTTTCACCCAGTTAAATATTCATTTGTATGTTCAACATGTAGTCATCTGTCAATTTAATAGATTCTGGCCCTTGACTTACACCCTTAGGGACTGGCTTTTTTAGAGTTGGATGCAGAACTTATATATGATATTTTATTCCAAAGGTTATTTTTTTGCCATCTTCAAGGATCTTCAAGACCGACCAAGGGTTTCTGGCTAGGGTCCTTGGTTTTGGGGTCATGCGGGACTCTCCATTCAACCATGCTTTCTAGAGTTTAAACCACTCTCCATGAAGACTTTGCCCACTCCGGTTTGGGTAAGACTCCCAAACTTACCCCTCTAGTGGATTTGGTTGGATTTCCTTGAAGTTGTTAGAAACAACATTGGACGCTTTGTCAAAATAGATAGTGAGAGATTAGCTAATGGGTTAATCCCATTTGTCTGCATTTGTGTTGAACTCGATTTAAGTGCAGGCATCTGAGATAAAATCATCCTAAAATGGAATGACAAGAAAAAATCTATAGACTACGAAAACACAACTTTTAGATGTAGATCTTCTCAGCAACCTGAGCATCTTTAGGGTGCATTCCCTACCTCTAAAGGGGGGTTACCATCCATGGATTAGAAAGAAGCTTCAAACGTCAAGAACACGACAATTAATAAGAAGGAAAACCCTTAGCAGGAAAATGCATTTCTTGATTCTTTGACTTCACAAGATCCTATGCAACCCATGATTGATACGCCTTTGCACACAGTGGAAAATAATTCTCCGATTGTGGAGAATGAAAATTCATCAAAATTAATCACCGCAACAACCAGTGGGTAGAAATGACCTCATGAGTTTGATCGTTCAGATAATGATAAGGATATCCCGCACCCTGAGGAGGTGGTAGTGATGGAAATTTCTCTGAAAAATGAGGATATAGCATTATCCTCAGTAGTAACCGATAAATCTATAGGATGGGTAGATGTTCGTAGGAGAAAGGGGAAAAAAGAAAAATCGTTGAACACCTCTGGTGTCTGATATCAGAAGGGATATTTTCACATATGTAATCAAGTAGAAAAGGTGCTTCACATTTCATACTTGGTTGGAGATGGTGAGCCCTAGTATTTCACCAAGAGTGTTACAACTCCCAAGGGCTCCTCAACACAAATTACCAACCTGGGGTTCATACAAACTTAGAGGTGATAGTGCTATATGCACAATAGGTTAGGTTCTACTCATTTCATGCTCAGTCATGAAATCAGATCAAGGTGTTCAGAGACCATTCCTCCAACTAAATATAGTGAAAACTTCTTATGAAAGCATAATTGAACCCGATTCTAACTATGAAAGTGAAAATTCCATTCATTCAAATGTAGATGCTAATTAACATTGCATGAAAGAGAAAGGGCTAGTCTACTTGCAGAAGTAAATCTACTCTACTTAGAAAATTTAATCAAATTAGTAACCTACTTGCATGTATCATTGGTCTAGTTTACATTTTCTTGAAAATAAGGAATCTAATTTTTAACATGCTTATGAATACAAAACACTAATTCTAACTATGTTTTGTTGGCTGATGGTTGCAGTGAGGAAAGGAGGTAGTTGGAGTGGTATTAGAGCTTATCTTAATCATCAAATCATAAGCTGGTGTAAATGATTCATATTAACTAGGCTAACGTCAAAGTGTGGAGCGAAATAGGTTAAGGAAAATAGTGCTATAGGCCTAATATAGGATCTGTTATAGGAGGTCCTGTATTGCTACAGGAGGCCCTTTTTTTCTACATGAGGGGTTCCAAAAGCCTTTTGAGGGTAGAAATGATGTCTTGAGGGCAAGAGAAGATGGATGAAGGTAGGAGGAAATGAATTAAGGTTGGGGTAGCCCCCTTTCCAAGCCTAGGAGCTATCATAGGTCTATCTTGTACCAAGGTTGATGCCCACAGTGTCCTCTATTTTCCTTAACAAAATGATTGTGGAAACAGAGTTTGGGAGCAATGTGAGGTGTAGAGGGAGAAGATAGAAATGTCCAAGTGGAGATGGAAAGATGTACCCACCCCTGCAGATTAACACAACCCTGCAACTAGCCAATTACATGCATCAAAATATCAATAACACAGTGAGATAAACTATCATGGAAAATATGAGTTGAATTTGACTAAAATCTATTCTATTCCACAACACTACTCTAACCACTGAACTAATGACACTAATTCCTAAGTTACAAAGAATAAACATGCAAAATGATTAAAAATAAAATTTATCTATTTCCAAGAAATCATAAACAAATGTTTTTGGACTGATGTTGTAAATCTCTCCAATCACTCTTCCAACAAGAGAGGTGATAGGGAAGCCTACAATCACAGGTTTTTATAGCTTAACATCTACTGAAACAAGAGAAATACATGAAATGATTCGAAATAAGAACAAGAAAGAAATAAAAAAGAGGGACTAAAGCCTCCGGGTTGGGCCCAAACCCAAGGGTTTCAACCCTCTAAAACTAGTTAAGATGCAGATCAATGGAAAATTTCTCATTAGGGAAAAGTAGTGGTCTCAGACAACACATGAAATTTAAGAATAAAAAATTCAAGCACTAGGCTCAGTAGCTACTCTTATTTGAATCAAATACTCGAATCCTAATGAGCCTATCAGTTGGTTTATTTATAAAAAAAGGTAGGTGATGGAAACTCCCTTGAAAATAGGAGCGATTCCCTCCAAGACCTCGAGAATTGTGGATTTTCTTCTCCTTGACCTTCACACAAACTTGGAGTCCCTCGACTGCCAGTGAATTCGATCCATGAGAGGATCATGTGATCTAAGCCGAGTTAGAGAGTTAAGGAGGTGGACAAGCCCCCTAGATTCTCTATATGCCTAAAAAATGCCTCTTTTTCCTACAATTTAATCACATTAGACCTCACAATATGACAAACACCTTTTAATCTTTTGAATAAGCATATTATGATTATAAATGTGAATTAATTTGAGAAGAAGATAGTTTTAAGGGCTAGAGAATATCATAATCATCCAAATTTGTAGTTGGCTTATTGAGATAAATATTTGGCATAACTATAGGGGCCTGAGATTAGTCCCGAAGAGCTAGAAGAGTTATACTTAGATTAAGCTCTAAAATGACCCCCTGAGAGTGTCAACCTCATCTTCTAATTTTGAAAGTTTCTACTTATGTGCCAGGATGTACTTTATTTTTTAAATATGCTTGTCGTGCATCTGCGAGAGCTTCACTTGAAGATCATAGTTAACTCTCTTGAGAGCTTCAATGTTTGAGAGGAATTGAGAGCAGGGATGATAGTCAGAGACAAAATCAAAGTTCGATCTAGACTCCATTGTGAAGAAGATGCTACCTTACTAGAACGGGCCACACTAAATCGGGTTTGTAGAGAGGGGCAAGGAAATGTTACAATTCAGTCTCCTCCAAATATCACCAAAACCTATGGAGTTCACATATTGGAAATTATTAAAAACCCAGTTCCTTCCAGGCTCAATAATGTCAACTCCGACTTTCCTAGGGCCAATAACATCCTCAGGCATGTCAATGGAGGATGGAACAAAGAATAAAAGAGAAATTAGAACCATAGATAGTAAAACTGCTAAACCAATTTTGAATCAAGGAAATTTCCAAACCAATTATTGTCATCAAAAAGTTACCTCTGAAATAGGAAGCCAACACTGCACAAAATTCCCAAATGATCACGGGTCCAGGTTTAATAGCCCACTACGAGCTGGATATACCACTATGTCAGATAACCAACAAAAAAAAATCACACGCAACACCAGATTTCCAATAATCAATTGAAGTGCCAGGGTCTAGATAGGGTGCTCTTTAGAGATAAGACTGGAAAAATATCTTTTGGACGCCACAATTGCCTCCCAGGACCCAAAACTATTCCAATTCTTCGATTGTAATAGACACAGAGATATCGAGGGTTGAGATCCAATTTATCATCAAATTCCTTGAATTTATTCTAAATCAAGATTTTTCAAATTTTGCAAAATAAGAAACATCTAAGTTACCATCCAGGCAAAAATTTTCCCTTTTTTTTTTTTGTTGTTGTAAATTTCGTAGTACCTTACCATTTTATATTTATCAAAAAAGAGAGCAAGTTGCAACATATGAAAATCTGGTAGCCTCAACCTGCCCGAAGGAAACCAGGTCTATTGGCCACCTTAAAGCGTTAAATGCCATCCAATATTGAAACAGTTTCTTCCATCTGCTAGCCGTTATATCCATTTTACTATGTTTATAAAAGTATAACTGAAACAGTAAAAGCTAGCCGCAAAATTCATTGGAAACTTATAAAATCATAATTTAACCGTCTTAAGATTCAATAAGCGTCGTGTCTTTTGCAGTGGAGCCCAACATGTCAACTTGTTGCATAGATTGAAGCTGTCGTTCAATTCTTCCAATTCGAGTTGTAGCATGGTACTGAGATACTATAATCTCCTGAATTTGTTTTTTAATTTTCTGCGGAATTGAAACCACATTGGGGTTTCCTTTATTTTCCTGTCAACTAAGCAAAGCCTTGGCCAACACGCATTTAATATTCCAGTAAGTATGGATGGACTGGTGAAAAAGGGATAGTCTCCCTCTTGTGTTCCCGGGGTCTGAAACGAAATCCATGGTATCCTCCTATAATTCTATGTCTTCTTTCTTACTATTACTTTCCCTCTCCCGGCCTTGAATTATATTGCGAATATTTGGTGGATTTCCTGAGGAGTAAACATCGAAGATATTCTCCATGACCTCTTTCTTCGTTTTTCTGCCTCACTTGCTGGGTCTGACAGTGGTTTTTGGAAGCTTCTGCTTCACTTTTTCTTTAGGCTGGAAATTGACAATTGACCTTTTACCATTTTTGTTTTGGATAGTCAAACTGAAAATAGCTGAGCAACACCTGTGAGAATTTTTAACAGACTTGTATATGGTGAGAGATAGTTAATAAGAGTATGCATGGGAATTCTTATGGGATCCACATCTTCTGTCGCAGTCGAAATCACAGTGCATATTTCCATGCAATTACTGATAAAGGTGGTAGAACCAGTAAGTTTGAAGACCAAGTAGGATGAAGAGGGAATTGTGTGTGAGACAAACCCACAGACCGATTATGAGGAGAGAAAAAACAACGATTAATCTCCCTACCAGATAGACCACATACAAGATTCAACACTACAGTAACGAAAACTAAGGTAACTAACTGATGGACAGAGACCACTCCTCTCACACTTCGCAGAGGTGAGGTTTCCTGACTAACCCAATTACGGTGGACAGAGGTGAGGTTACAAACTCGGGCCAGCTTATCCTGGCGCACCATGCAAGCAGTCTCATAAGTTTGAGATGCAATTTAATTAGTATATAGCCACAAAACCAAAGCCTGAGAGTAATTTTCCAAATAAATCAGAATGGAAACAAACAAAAAGCGGCAAGGGGTTCTGAAACACAGGTCGACAGATGGAGCCGGGGTAACCAGAATCACCATAAACTGTCGATTAGAAAATTTAAAAGACCCTACTTTAAGGACATACTAGAAGAATTCATATGTCTTCGTGAAATAAAAAAGATGCCTACCCTTACAACAACGAGTTGCGTGCAAACCATCTAAACTACCCATGAAATTACGGTCGCCATCGTTATTACAGTAAGCAAGAGGTAAATGAACAAGGAAAGAAACTAGAGCCATAACATACCGAAGAAGCTAGATCCATTGCAGACCTGTCGCTTCCTTTCCCTCAGATCCTCCTTGAATTTTTCGGCCGAGAACAATGCTCTGCCCCCTCTTCCCTTCTTGCCTTAACTGAATGCTCTGCTGTTTCCAGTGTATGTCTGACATGATTAGTTGGTGCTCGTCTGCAGCCATTAATAATCGACATGTGAAGGTACTTGCCTCCAGCCAGCTGCAGGCTGGAGTTTTAATTTCTTAAATCGACGGTGTGGTGCATGCTGCCGCGTGACACCACCCGCTGGCCTTCGTTTGCCACTTGGCACCCCGATCGGGGGTGAAATTTTTCCCTTGTTATACAAGGCCTTTGGATTATATAAATTATATAATTCTAACCAATTATTATTAAAATTTAGATAAAATTAACTTAATTAGCAATTGCACCACATGTTGCAAAAGAAACGTTGTAAGACAATAACATAGGAAAGAGGCCTAAAAGAAATAAGATGTTGCAGAGAAGGATCCATTGTGAAGGAATGAAAGGAAAATTTTTCTTCCATGGAAGCAGGTCATGGAGGTTTCAAAGATATTGATAATAAGAGTTGTCAACCAGAAAATTTTGTTATAGATATTGAAATAGGAAATTGGGGGTGAAAACATATATGTAAACCAACATAATCTCTTCACATATATAAAAATTTTGTTATAGATATTGAAATAGGAAATTGGGGGTGAAAATTCTTTGGTGATTAATAATCCTCTGAAACAAGCATGAAATGAGCATGTAACTCAAATAAGATATTTTAAATACATTCAAGTACAATATATATACCATAGATGTAAATAAAGAGAATTTTTATTAACAAAAATAGAGTTTGCTCCAAGTTCATCTACATATCTAAGCACCAATTGCATGCTTGTCAGAAATTGTATATGAAGAACAATAGACTTGGTATACAAGAAAGTGAATGCCATTTGAATATGGAGACATTTTTGGAAGGAGATATTGTTCTTTATGTTATGGTTTATTTTCTTAACTCCAAACTTGGTTTAGTCTTTCTATATATACATAAGAAAAAAAATACAAAGTAAATTCACAAATGTAAGTTATAGTTTTATATTTTATAGTTACAGATCTAGTTTCTTATTAAAATATTTTAAACACATCTATTTATTCAAATAAATTATATTGTGAATATTTTTTCTCCTATTTTTTTATTACAAAATTATTGTACTCCCTACTAAGTAAAACAACTTTATTAAAATAAAGAATTGAATGACAAATTGAAAAATTACTCAAGTGAGAACTACTATAATATATAGAAGTGGTGGGGGGAGGGGGTATTGAACATGGGAGCCAACTTTAAGTAAATAAACATTCACATTTCAAGTTGGACAAAAAAAAAATTATAATCCTAAAATTCTCTTACCTAATCCTATTTTTAAATATATAATTGAGTTCCATTTATTAAAAACAAAGGCAATATTAAGAACCTCCTAGAGCTATAAAAGGTAATTAACATGAAAAATAAAAAATCTCCTCGTGACAACATACAAATGTTAATCTTAAATGAATCATTAAAAGAATAAAAAGGGATAATAGCTTTACCATTTATATCATTAAAAAGACCACTTTCTCAATCAAATTTCTACATTAATTTTTTAAAATATTATTTGATAATTATAATTGTATATTTTTAAGATACATATTTGATGATAATTATATTCTTTTTTTTGGGGGGAAATAAGACTAAGTTTGAACTAAATAGATTTGGTGAATTTCATAGAGATTTAACACATCAGGGCACATTAAGTGGAGGGGAGCTAGTGTTTCTTACCTCCAAATGTAGTATAGTGTGATGCATCAATATAAAAAACCCTACACCTACTTAAAATTTTTAGTTCAAATTTTTAGTCGTTAAATCTCTCTCTCTCTCTATATATATATATATAAATATAATTTTCATATAGTGAAAAATATATTATAAAATGTATTTAATTTAAATGAAAAAAATGACAATCTACTATAAAAGAGAAGAGCATTAAAGGAAAATAGAGAGCCTAAAGGAATGTGAAGGGACAAAATAGAGAGCTTGAAAGAGATGTGGATGTACCTGGAAATTATGAGGAAATGAGAGATGTAGAGGAACTTATCAATGAGAATATTGACCACACAAATGAAGTCACCATTTTAATATTTAAAAAAATTTCAATGTACATGTCAAGTTCAAATTAAAAATTGAAAAAATATATATATATATTTTTTATGTAGGGACAACATCTTACCTACAACAAGATTGTACCACACCTAGAAAAACATGGACATTAATCCGAAGTTGCAAGAAATTGTATTTGAAGATAATTTTCTAGATAATATAGAATCAACTAAAATTGAAGAAATGAGGCCACTAATTCATGAATGAACAGTTCAAGATAAAGTAAATTGGGTGATCAAAAATATTTTTCAAGGTATATCTATCATAGCACAAGCTTAATTCTTAAATATATTTTTAACGCACAAATATCTAAGAAACATAGTACAATTATTGGGCATTATAAATTCCAAAGAGGTGAAGCTAAATGAATTGGTATCAAGAAATATGACATCAACTCGGAAAAATTGCAAAATATCAATCTCAATATGGCATAAGTGCTACTAGGGCATTATTGACAAGTGTTGTTGGAAAAGGAACTACATCAAATCGGTTGATGTCAATGAAAACAAGAATGTGCAAAACATTCAACAAATTTTATGGAGGCATTAAAAAATTAGGATTCAATAACATGAAAGTGAGGAACTTCCATGTTGGGCTAATATATGTAGGAAACCTTATCAAGATAGACTTTCGTATAATGTGAGGGACAATGTGAAAGAGTTTTGGTATTGGAATTTCCATGCGTCACTAAATGAAAAGAATATCATGAGACATTCTATATCTAGATGGGTGTATTGAGAGAATTTCCCCTTTCAATGACTATTATTATTAAAAAATATTTCTTACTACATAATATGTATAACTTGTATATAGACTTATCAAAAAAAATCTAACCATGCTATAATCTTATGACAGTGAGGACAATATAAGGAGTGCATTCATACAACTACCACACACTACCAATAGGCCAAAGGGTTTTCCTATGAAGCGATCTATGCATCTTCGTCATGCGGATCAATCTTAGCACTAAGGAGTCATCCTCAGATAAAAGGTCATCATAGTAACTTTGATGTTCAAAAAACATCAATCGCTTAATTATATTTCTCTAAATATCAACAATTGGATAGTAGTCACCATATAGGTAATGCTTGGGGGGATTGTGTATCAATATCATAGTATAACTGTATATACAATAGCTTATACAAACAATAAAAAATATGTCATAAGCAATGCAACTGCTCCATGAACTATTCACAATCCTTAATGATATACTCAAATTTCTTCCACAATACTAATCAAGTGTCTAAAGAAGCTATCATAACTCAGTCACCATATAGGTAACACTTCGAGGAAATTTGTTAGAATTGTATATACAATAGCTTATACAAAGGATATAAAATTCTGTTATAAGCAATGCAATTGCTACATGAACTACTCACCGTATAGGTAACGTTTGGGGGGAATGTGTTAGAACTGTCTATACAATAGCTTATACAAAGGATATAAAATTTTCTTATAAGCAATGCAACTGCTACAGGAACTACTCATAGTCCTTAATGATATACTCAAATTTCTTCCACAATACTAATCAAGTGTCTAAAGAAGCCATCATCACTTCCAAAATCACATATTTAAATATACAAGTTGTTAAAAATGAGCTTGTTTCATAAATTTTTATACAATCATGTGCTTAGATATAAGATACAGTTCTTAAACTCTGAAGCCTCTTCTTGATTGAAAAAATACTAAACTGATAAGATATAGCCGAAGAGAAATAATTTAAAAACTTCTTGGCACAATTGTTACACAATAATTTGTTGCACAACTTGTATAGCAGTAAATGTCAACTTGCAACACGTCCAAATAAAACAACTGAAGTAAATACTATCAATTGTTTTTCAATGCATTTATGTAATTAAAATAGAGCTAGGAACTTTCGAAGACTACATTGAAAATTAAAATCAAATTCATACTATCAATTCACACTATCAGTTGTTTTTCAATGCATTTATGTAATTAAAATGGAGCTAGGAACTTTTGAAGACTACTTCATTGAAAATTAGAAGCAACTTCATGCCTGGTTTTCCAAGCTGGCCGTGAATAAATCACTGGATCACTTGGATCAACATTGTATTTCTTTCACCATTATCTAACAATCTCGAGATAAAATGAGTGAGCAATTTATGAATGGAAACACCTACAGACGTGTCACAAACATCAGTTGGTTTTCAATATCAATTTATTAGATTGATATAAATGCTTATAAACTATTATAAACATAAATATTTGATTACAAAATTATTGTACTCCCTACTAAGTAAAAAAACTTTATTAATAAAGAATTGAATGCCAAATTGAAAGATTACTCAAGTATACAAAACTGATTTTTTGATGTATAAATTATTTGTTTTATATGTCGTTCAATTTTCATTACCTATTATCTTCAATCCCTAGAGGGAGGTATTCAACATAAGAACCAACTTTAAGTAAATAAACATTCACATTGTCAAGTTGGACAAACAAAAATTTTATAATCCTAAAATTCTCTTACCTAATCCTCCTTTTAAATATATAATTGAGTTCCATTTATTAAAAACAAAGGAAATATTAAGAATCTCCTAGAGTTATAAAAGGTAATTAACATGAAAAATAAAAAATCTCCTCATAACAACATACAAATGTTAATCTTAATTGAATTATTAAAAAAATAAAAAGGGATAATAGATTTACCATTTATATCATTAAAAAATACCACTTTCTCAATCAAATTTCTATATTAATCTTAATTTCCCCCTGTAAATAAATTACATTCCACATGAATACGATGGGTCAATACTATGGGTTGTTTTTATAGTTTATTATTATTTTATTTTATTATTTTTATTTTTTATTGTATTTGTACCTAGTTAAAATGTTCATTACATTATGTCAATCTTTTTATTTCATTTACTTTTAATTAACATGAACAATAAAAAAACTCCTCATAACAACATACAAATGTTAATCTTAATTGAATCATTAAAAAATAAAAAGAGATAATAGATTTACCATTTATTTCATTAAAAAAGACCACTTTCTCAGTCAAATTTCTACATTAATCTTAATTTCCCCCTTTAAATAAACTACATTCCACATGAATACCATGGGTCAATACCATAAGCTGTTTTTATAGTTTATTATTATTTTATTATTTTATTTTTATTTTTTATTGTATTTTTACCTAGTTAAAATGTTCATTACATTATGTCAATCTTTTATTTAATTTACTTTAATTTAATTTTTGTGTAATTTGACATAGTCAAAATGTTAAACACGACATTACAACATTTCTATCATACTTTGTTGGAGACCATCATGACACAAAAATGTAATATCTAAATTTTATTTAAATCTAACAAATTTTGAATAACAACATTTTAACTTAAAAGTCACCAAAACCTAAATTCAATCTAACTTATTAAAAAGAAAAAAAACTAACATTATAAAAAAAACAGATATAAAACTATTTACTTGTGGATCTAATGGCCTAAAATATTTCAATCGTCTAACATTTGATCCAATGGCTCAAACATAGACACAGTGGCAGCTAGGGGAGTTGTTTTCAAATAAAAACGACTTACGGCCTAAAAAATAATATATATATATATATATATATATATATATATATATATATATATATATATATATATATATATATATATATATATATTTATTTTTTCATTTTTTATTTTATTTTTCTGAATAAGACTAATTCTATTAAGAGAAAATATGGTACAAGGTGAGATTACAAACAAGAGAGGCAAGAAGCTAGCCAACCAGAAATGATGAACTATCAACCTTGGTCCCGAAGAGAGTAAATGAAACAAGCAAAAGAGCTATGGAGCGTGACTAGAGTACTAAAAGAAATAAGCTGGATTCTACCCAGAATGGGCAAAAGCCTCCATGTGAAGTTTTTTCCTTTTCTTTTTATTGACTTTTACCCATCCAACTTGGTGTGGATGTGCAAGAACCACTTTTAGACTGGTGTTGACTGTAGGAGGAGTCTCCTTACTAGTATCAGAAGAGGAGGACTCATGAGTACGCTTATGGGAGTTCGTCGAGTCTCGAGGATCCTCAGGTACGGTAGAGGACGATTCATTCGTCTGTTGAGCCTGTTCCATTTCTGCATCAATATCTTCGTCCTCTGAACTTGAAGATTCAGAGTCATCCACAGGCGGCGGATTGCAAGGTACCCATCTTTTAGATTTGGATTTTGAAATGTTTTCCTTTTTTTGTGCAAGGAATATGGGGTAGGATTTCTGAAGATGCCCTGTTTGGTGACAATGGCGGTAGCGGAAGGTAGTATTCTCATAATCTAGGATCTATGTCCATACAAAGTCACCTATCTTGAGAATAATTTGGTTGAGCAGGCCTTTGCTAATGTCTACTTCCACACATATTTTGGCATATGTGTATATTCCTTGGCACTCCCGAGATTAATCTACCGTCAAAAAGCGGCCCAGGGCATTTCCTATTCCTCGATAGACTGAAAGGTGCCAGAGATGGGCTATTAGATTGGGTAGCCTAACCCAGACAAGAGTCGTGGTGATGATTGTTGTAGCTGGGTCGAAATCTGGGAACCAGGGGGTGATGAATAGCCCCGCTGCTCCCCAAAACCATGGGCCTTCTGTTAGGGCCTGTTGACAATCCTTGATGTGATCGAACAGTACTATGAAAAAACCCTTTGAGCAGAAGTTGACCTTGCAGTTGTGGGTCCAGTTGGCGTAGATCCACTCATAAAGTTCCTTTGTGTGAGGCCAAAGTCCATTAAAGTTGCAGATGATAGCGGTTTCTGCAAATTTTTGAAGCTGTTCTGCCAGATTTGGATGGGAAATCTATATGGAGGGAACATCCTCTAATTTATCAACTAGAAAAGGCTTGGGGGCCTCAGGCGTTTGGGCATCTTTCCTGGGTTGTGCATGGAAAACATCCTTGTATGAGAAATCTGGAGCAGTAGAGTAATTTCTTGTGGCTCCTCCTCTCAAATGAAGGGATTAAACTAAAGTAGCATCTATTTCAATGTTGTAGAATGAGATGGGGAAAGAGGCATCAAGTTTTTTACCTCCATAAAGAAGTCTTTGAAGAGCTATGGGAATTCCCAGCTTGTGCTCGAGGGCGTGCAAGAGATTCTAAACTATTTTCGTTGGGCGGACCCAAAGCAGCATGGATCTGCTCGAGAGAAGAGAGATCTGGATGTGAAAGGCATGAGAAATATGAGGATGGTTGTGATAGTGTTGGGTTTTTTCAACTAGAGGAGGCTCCTCTGCGCATCCCGTAAGCAGATCTGGTAGTCACAGCTGCTGCGAGGCATAAACGATGGCAGAATTTGCGTATTTGATGAAGCCGGTTTCATATGTATTGTGAAGGACTAATAAATCAAGCCAAAACAGAGTCGTGAACCTATTGTTGAGGGGGGCGGCTGTAGGTAATAGTGTTGTATCAGAGTCCTTATTCGTGGTGCCGACGACAAGTCTATTTGTGGCAATATGTTCTTCCAGGGCGGTGGATTCCGCACAAAGTGTGCCCACAGCATTGGCAGTGGCCGCACAAAGTTGTGAAGCCTTCAACCTGGGCAGGGTCCGCTCTCATCGGGGGTCTACAGGTAGTGCAGCAGCAGGATCCTTCACGACAGCATCAACGTGTCAGAGTTCAGGCTCTGATGTGGGAGTCACTGCGTCGTCCGCGACGACGGCTGCAGAGCGCCTCAAAACCCTAGCTCCGGCCATAGCTCTATTCTCAGGGGAAAGCAATAGAAAAACATGTATATTGAAAATGAAAAATATATAAATTAAAACACCTATCTAAAATCAAATAACAAAAAATATATGAAAGGACAATAATATAAGCATCTAATATCAAAGTGATAATTTTTTTTAATAGTTTGTAAAGGTATGTAATTTCAAAGTTGTCATTCTTCGTGTTTTGAAAGACTGGTATTATTGGAATATACTAGCCTATATCTATCTTAATTCCACATCTACCAAGTAGAGAGGGATCTAATCTCAAAACACCTATCTAAAATCAAATAATAAAAAATATATGAAGGACAAGAATATAAGCATCTAATATCAAAGTGATAATTTTTATTAATAGTTTGTAAAGGTATCTAATTTCAAAGTTTTCATTCTTCGTGTTTTGAAAGACTAATATTATTGGAATAAACTAGCTTGTATCTATCTTAATTCCACATCTACCAAGCACAGAGAGGGATCTAATCTCATTTCACTCTAAAAAAAAGTTTTCATTTCAAGAGATTTGATCCCTCCCTACACTTTATAGATCTGGAGTTAAGATGGATCTATGTTGGTTTAATTTCCCCCTTTAAATAGGCTATAATCCAAATGAATACCATGGGTTCTCATAAACTTGGAGCTCAAAAACATCAATAACTTGAAAGAGTCAAATTTAGTTTAACTACACAAGAAATAATAATAATGATGATGATGATGATGATGATGATGATGATGGTTACCATCCGTTAGGACCAATGCGGTCTATTAGACCTTAATAGAGGAGAAAGAATCTAAGTTTGATTCTTAAAAATCTTGTTTCTATGGTTAAAGAGAAGGGAAATTAGTGCTCCAAGATCGCTATAGGTGGGTTGGCTTAATAGTTCAAGAATATTGGAAGTGTGATAGGTGGTAGGAATTTGAGAGAAAATGTGAGTAAGAGTTAGGCAGTCTAAAAGGAAGTGCTTTTCATCTTCCAATTGCTTAGAATCACAAATATGTCAGATTCTATCATTCCAATGGGTCTTCAGAATAGACCATCACTCGGTCTCACTCCAAAGCTCATGGGAATTAGTTCTTATCTTAGCAATGTTCAGTTTTTTCTTATTGCTGGACAACACAGAGAGATAATTATGATTATCAAGGGTGGGGTTGATCACTTCATTAGAGTATCCTAGCTTCCTTTTACCCTCCAACTCCTGATCCTCCCAATACTTGTCCTTAAACTTGGAGGTAATAGTATTTTTTATATTATCTTTGCTTCCCATACTGGGCTCCTCCTTAATTCCCCAATGGTTGAGCCAGGACATGTAGAAAACATCTAACACAGCTATAATACCATGTAGAAATTATAACAACGGACTCAATCTGATCATGCAATGTACTAAAGCAAGATACTGAATCCTTCTACAATATTTGCGGAATACAAAACATGATCGCTCAATCACATGCAAGTAAGAGAAAGGAAATTATCAATCACACAACACACGATGTTCTTGGGGAAAGAACCTACTCAAAACCCCTATATCATATATTGTACATACTCAAAGAATCATGATACGATACAATGCTTTCTCACACCAAGAAAATCTTGCACTATCTTGACTGTCTCACTCTGATCTTGCTCAAAATTGTGTAGAAATTCTTAGACAAAATTGACCAACACTTAGCCAATTCTCAGCCTCTCCTTAGCCCAACCTTTCTCATGCAATCCATAGATAATTAATCCCTATTAAATAGGATAATAAACCTTCCTTGATTGCGCAATCCCTATGGAGCCTTCCTCTGACTTTATAACTGCACTTGGGGAGTTCACCAAAAATACAATTGATAGTTTACGTGTCTTTAACCTTTGTCTCAACTCGGTTGTCATCAAAATTGACATGCATTCAGCTATTAATAGTGAACCATCAGTTACTTGGTAGATCACTACTTGTGAATTAAATCTATTTTAATTCACTTGATCTTCCACTAACTCATCAATTAGTTAGAACTATTTAAACTGGTTTTAACTCAATTAATGTGAGTTAAATGATCCTACTCACATCACACTAGTGCTACAGCTGCAACTGGACCCTGTAAATAATAGAATCACTCTACATGCCTATCCTTTGACCCTCAACTCAAAATTCTTGAGCTAACTAAGTCTATCACACTTAGTTAACTATTAAAAGTTGTTATGAGATAATATTACAATTAACTTTCCAATTTATTTAAAAATTGGTTGCACACTAATGTGTCGCTAGGATCCATCACTGTGTGACCTGTGATCCCACACTAGTGTGTGTGCATTTTCATGTTGTTTCTGGATTCCAATTTCACAATTTCTTGTTGTAAATTTCAACACTACCTCTCAACAAGAAAATAATCAATGTCCCGATCTGGTACCTTTGGAATGTTTTGCATGCAACACTGCTCTAGTGTTGTTCGCACATGCAACTCTCATGAAAAGGAATAGCCTCTAAAAAACTGAATCAATATAGTGCATCTATCATTAGAGTCTTTTGACTGCTGCTAGCTACTACACATGTCTACTGGACTCCCTGCGCTGCTGCTGCTGACATCTGCATCCATGCACTTTTCATTGCTGCCAACTCTAATATGCGCTCCAATATCCAACACATGTCACTCTGATTTATGTCCTCCTGACATTTGACTGCATCAATCTAACTGATCCTTCCTGCTATTGTTGTACTGTGGGCTCCTCGTAGCTAGTTTTGATCCATGAGACACGCCATCTCAATGAAACCTGCGCAAATTTCATCTTGGGATTAATTTTGCACATCGCCCCACCTCACACCTGGAGGTATAACTTCATGTACTCCCTCTTCCCATTTGTCTCGAAATTCCCCCCTCATGGAGGTATCTGCTTGAGTGGACTCTTCCACTCAGTCTTCTCTCTGCTTCTCCAATTGTGGATGCTCCACAACCTTTTGAGACTGCTTCTGAGGCTGCATGTTGAGAGATAATTTCTCCCTCTCAAGCACCAAGTCATTAACCACTGCTTTGATCCTCAAAGCCTTACATGCATCCTCAACATCGAGAGCATACATGTTCTTGACTCTTGACCCAATCTGCTTCACCTGTCCTGTGGCTATGTGTTTAAGGAACACCTTTCCTTTTATAAACATCATCTCATAACCACGGTCTTCCAATACCGCTACGAAGACAAGATTCTTCCTTAGGCCTGGAACATACAAAACATCTGCTAGTCTGAGAGGGGAGCCAAACTCCCTCTAAAAGGTAATTGTACCTATGTCGGTCACGCTATACCTTCTGTCATCTTCAAATTCTATGTTCTGTTGGAGGTCCTTCTCCTCTAATTCACTGAAGAGATCTCTATTCCCGTCATATGGAACGAGGCATCGCTATATAGATACCACATGCATCCCATTACAGTGTTGGCCATGCATGAAATGAGAGTAAAATCAAGCTCGAATTGTGAAGCTCATGCTTCACCCGCTGCAACTGTGGGCTCCTTCTTTCTTGCCTTCTTCTGTGGACTATTCGAGCATAGTGCCCATTCTCGCGACAGTGAAAACATCTGATCTTGGACAAGTCTCTCTTGCTCTCTTTGCCTTGGGACTTATTTCCCTTGGATTTCTTTCATTTTCTAACTCGTGCACATTGTAATTGTCTCGCCGTCGCAAAATTTTCTAAAAAAAGAGTTGATTTTAAATCGAAAATATCTCCCTCATCCGAGCTCCGATTCGACCGATTTTATTTTTTCAATTTGGGCATTTTTTCGCAAGGAATCCAAATATTCTATTTGTTTTTCAAAATTTTGCATCAAAATTTTCAGATATTCTCTCTAAACTCGCCTCCCAAAAAATTCCTTCTCTTATAACATGTAGAAAATATCTAACACAACTATAATACCATGTAGAAATTATATCAATGGACTCAATCCGATCATGCAATGTACAAAAGAAAGATATTGAATCCTTCTACAATATTTTCGAAATATAAAACATGATCGCTCAATCACATGCAAGTCAATCACATAACACAATATGTTCTTGGGGAAAGCACCTGCTCAAAAACCCTCTATCATATATTGTACATAGTCAAAGAATCATGAAACAATACAATGCTTTCTCACACCAAGAAAATCGTGCACTATGCTGACTGTCTCATTCTGATCCTGCTCAAAATTGTCTAGCAATTCTTAGGTAAAATTGACCAACACTTAGCCAATTCTCTGCCCCTCCTTATCACAGTCTTGCTCATGCAATCCCTAAGAAATTAATCCCTATTAAATAGGATACTCAACCTTCCTTGATTGTGCAATCCCTATGGAGCCTTCCTCTGACTTTATAACCACACCTCGGTAGTTCGCCAAAAATACAACTGATAGTTTATTTGTCTTTAACCTTTGTCTCAACTGGGTTGTCATCAAAATTGACATGCATGCAACTATTAATAGTGAATAATCAGTTACTTGGTAGATCACTACTTGTGAATTAGATCTATTTTAATTCACTTGATCTTCCACTAGCTCATCAATCAGTTAGAACTAGTTAAACTGATTTTAACTCAATTAATGTGAGTTAATTGATCCCACTCACACCACACTAGTGCTACAACCACAACTGGACCCTGTAAATAATATAATCACTCTACATGCCTATCCTTTGACCCTCAACTCGAAATTCTTGAGATAACTAAGTCTAACACACTTAGTTAAATATTACAAGTTGTTATGAGATAAGATTACAATTAATTTTCCAATTTTTTTAAAAATTGGTTGCACACGAATGTGTCACTAGGATCCATCACTGTGTGACTTGTGATCCCACACTAGTGTGTGTGAATTTTCATGTTGTTTCTGGATGAAAATTTCACTGTTTCTTGTTGCAAATTTCAACGGACTGGGCATCCTTATGCCACCTACGCTTGAGGCGAAGGTGAGTGTTTTGACTACAGTAAGAAGCAATTTCAGGGAGCCTTTTTTATTCCATTTTGTCAAGCTTCTTCTTATACATTAGATATCTAAACTTAATCGTACTTTCAATGGGGGACAAACCAGATTCGATCAAGAGGATAGGATAGGGAGTATTTCCCTTGATCTTAAGGTTGTAGGTTATGAATTGCTTTTGAATCATCTCAATCTTCCTCCATGACTCTTTGGATATACTGCAACCCCAAACTTCACATCTGTATAAGACAACAAGGTTGACAAGGGTCTCAAAGAGGAACCTATTTTTACTCCAAATTTAAAGATCAACCAACTTAAAATTGTTTTCAAGCTCATAATAAGCTTTCTATCCCCAAATAATCTTTTTCTCGATGCTATAATTCCAGTTGAGATGATGAGGGAAGTCAATGCCCAAATTCTTATAAGAAGAAACCTGCTCTAAGCACTGGTTATTATACACGAAACTACCATGGGTGATCTTTTTGGAAGTTACTTTTCATTTTTATTTTTATTTTATTTATATTTATATTAATTTTAATTTTAATTTTTTGTTATATATATATTTTTTAATTTTAAAATTTAAAATTTAAAATTATTTTTATTTTATTTTTTTAATTTTTGTTTTTTATTATTTATTTACTTATTTGTTTTTAATTTATTAATTTATTCCTTTTTTTTTCCTTTTTGTAATCCAAGTTTTCTATTATCTCATTAAGTTAAATTTTATATTGGTTTTCCTCAAAATGTTGTTGGCCTCACCCCTACTAGATTTATTGGCCAACAAAGGGAGGCCCATATACGTAGACAACAATTATATACATGAGAGAACCAAATGCTTACATGCCAGAAGTGCTAAAAGACATGCAAAACTAGAAAGACTCCCTTGGACATAGTTATTCAACAAATTTAATTGGAGCTGGGTTGGGAGGAACTAACCTTGGAGACAGGGGAGGATCAAAGTCAAAATGGACATGGCCCTCCATATGGGTCGTCCGAGCTTCTAGCCTTTCCACCTTTTCCAGAATACAACGCTGTCCACGACATAATCCAACCATACGATCATGCAATTTCCCTTGATTTCTCTGGAGGTGACTTCTAGCAGTAAGGAGAGCCGAATGTTCCTCCACACGAAGTTGATTATACTGATCCAGTTTTGAAAGCACCAACTTTGATTTTTCCTCCTAACCAGCTTGAGTCTGAGAACTAGACCTACATTTGCGAACTGATAATGCAAAAGGACAACCTGAGTGGCATATATTACCACGAAGCTGAGCGAGGAGCAGGCCCCTTCACCTTAGAATGATGACAAGCTCATGATGATGGTAGGGAAGCGGTCACCTTTGCCACTGGGGAATGAATACAACCTTTATGGGGACGATCCATCCACACATCCAAGAAAAAACTGAAGGAAATAACAACACCAACCACCACTTGAACCCACACACAAAACCACTAACTAAACTTCAAAGCACATCAACACCCATAGACTTGACCAGGAAACCACCCATGCACCCACAACAAGAGGAAAGGAACCACTAGGAAAGAATAATAACAGACACACTCACAACCCAAAACCACATAGACCAAGAGAGCTAAGAGACTGAAACCCCCAACTAGAAGAATACCAAAGGCCCTTGAATATTTTGCCACAGATGAATGAATCGAAGACACACCTAAACCAGAGCCACCCACTATGGAAAAGGACTAACAAGAGCAAGAAAATACCAACAATAAAAACACCTGACCACCCCTCACCTGAATTGACTAGAAAGACAAAATGAGACACAACAAAGAGGTGAAACATAACAACGAGAAGTTAACTAGCTTAATATGACATGAATAATCCACATGCAAAGGAGTAAGGAACCCAAAGGAATAAGAGAGAAAAGAGTACCTCAAATTATAATCTTGGAGAGAAATACCTGGCATACTAGCCGGATGGAAGGTCTAACCAAAGCTAACCACACAACAAACAAACTAGGGCTTCCTTCATGCAAAACAAAGGCACCTTTGAAAACCAAGCTCACTATAGGAGGTCAATGTACTCCCCTCCACCTGTTCACCTTGAGCCAACCTACGAAACTAAACAGACCCTAGGAATACCTTGCATCAAACAAAAAACCCCCAAAACAAATTATAGAATCTCGTTCACCATCCTTCGCCATGATATTGATAAAAGGAAAGACTCGCCTAGGTGGGAGTAAATGTCACCCCATGCATGCCTCCCATATCACATGAGCATGCATGAAAGAAATTTTCCATGCCATCATAAACAAAGCTTAGCTGTGAGATCATAGGGGTGGCGTACCACCCCGGTGTGCTTCAAAACTCGAGAATGCCCCCCCAGGAAAGTTAGTTTTATTTTAACATATGGTTATTTTTATTTTATTTTAACTGAGTCAAAAAGTTTACATGACATTACATTACAACATTTCTACCATATTGAGTTGGAGAGTGTTTCTCGATGCTATTAAAGTTTAATTAATAATAAATTAATGTTTATTTTCAACATTTAAATATATTTTTTTAAAGTCAAATTATTTAAATATGGTTAAATTAATTGTAAAAAACATATTATTTATTGTATTTTAAATTAAATTGATAAATGGAAGTTTAAGTAAAGAGTACATGCCTAATCCATATCAAAATCAAAATATTATCTAAGAATAAAACTACTACTTAGATGCTCTTAAATGCATTAAGTGTAGTTCATAATGGTAAGTTTAGTACCTACACAAAACCCATAAAAGTATCTAAGAGAAAGGGAGTGGGAGTGTTTATATTGGAAAATTTTCTTATGTTTTTGACTCTCTTATCATAGGAATAGACATGGCTAGATTGTTCAAAGCAGATTCCCAAGTGAGTTTTAAAGCAACAGAGCAAGTTGGAGGGCCAAAGCTACCAAGTTCCTTCTTGATCATGCAAGGTAAAATCTTATTGAGAGAAGCCAATTCAACCTTTGGCATTGAAATTTTTCTTGTTTGAGTTAATAGTATGCTAATGATCAATTATTTATGTGAACCAAAATTTCCTCTGCGAGCTTCCAATTTCCCTTACAAATTCAAATGTTGTGTCATGCCTCTTAAGGTTCCTTTAAGTTTCCCTCAATTTTGAATGATCCATGTTTAAATGAGGAAATAGGCAACAATACTTGGGGGAAATAAGAAAGGCCTTTTCGAGAGGTTAGTCTTGTAAAATGCACAGACCCTCCCCCTACCAAACTTGCATACAAAATACCAAAATGTACTGAAGTGAAAGTTAAACCATCCACTATAAAGTCTTCATAGGGGTAACTAAGGACATGATTAGTTGGAGAAAAAAAGGAAAAAGGAGCATATCATAGGTGTTGGGGAAGCTAAGAAGCAAAAAACTAGAGGAGCCATCTAGGGAGCTATTTGAGTAAAGATTGAGAACGAATGGTGCTCCCATGCCATAGAGAAACTAACATAAGAGACCAATAAACCAGAGAAACAAACAACTGCTAAGAGTAATACCATTACAACATCAAGTGCTAGCCATAAATACTCCACACTATTCCATTACTTGTTTTTGCAATAATATTTTGGGGGGTTGCTTGGAGGAGGAAAGCATGTGGGTGCTAATGAAGGAATTTGAAACCACTATCATATGGACATGTCTTTCAATTGATGTGCCAAACATCATGTTTTATGATTAAGGGATATCTTCTAAGGAGGTAGCGTTGTTAATGACGAAGGTCTTAATTTTTCTTGTTGTAGCTTAGGACATTTGTCTATCAATTTCAAAATTATTGCTTCTTAATGCATGGAGAAAAACTTATATTGGAAAAATATTAACTGAGTTGCCTAATCCTACTTAGAATCGACGTCGACCTGACATCCAATGAAATAGATTCTTTAATCAGATTCCTAAGTATTATCAACAAATATTTATTAGTGACAATTACTATATAATGTATGCTTTAGCAATTTTCAATCCCTAAAATAATCCACTTTCTTTGACTGAATTATTAGAAAAAAACTTAAACACAAAAAAATTTACCATAACATTATAAATAACTCCACATATACCACTCTTCCTCCTCATCCAAAATTAAATCCCTCTTTATCACATGTTAATTTTAATAAATTAATTATTAATAAAATAGAAGATTTATTCAAATTAATCTTATAAAATGAAAAATATAGAGTTTCAATAGCTTCACAAAAACTTACCCTTCTTAACTCACTGTTTGCAAATAGTTTCCATACCCATTCATATATTTTAAAAAGGATTGATGAAGAGTGTTAGTTTCCATACCCATTCATATATTTTAAAAAGGATTGATGAAGAGTGTTAGCAAAAGGTGTTCACTATGGAATATATTTCCTTTCGCATACGTTATGGGATTCTGTTCATTTTAAAAGTGAAAATGATATATTATGAAGTCAAATATACGAGTGGAAGCTTTCAAAGAGTATGAGGAATATAATGACATGTGCTCCTTTCTTCCTTTCTGACTTGCTCCAAAAGACCTTAAATCTTCCTCAACGTCAAAATGAGGTTACCTTTTAGTTTAAAAGTTCTGGTCCTCAAAAGTATCTAATATGTTGGATAAGTGTTGTCCACTCAAAAGGTACCATTGTGATAATCATTTGCGATTAAATATGGAATATATTTAAAGTTAGAATTAAAAAATGATTTTAAAATCATTTTTATCATATAATATAAATTAGAATTCAAACGTATCAATAAAAAAAATTATGGAAAAGGAACAATTTTATGAACGAATTTCCTTTAACCGACATGGAATAAGTCTATAATATATTTCTAGTTAACATCGAGAGTTATAACGTGATCCCCCTCTCTTCTAATTTCTAGATATACGCATAATATCTTTAAAAAATATTAAAATATTAATGTTAAGTTATTAAAGAAGTGGATAGTTTTTTAAGTGTGGAGTATATTTTGATGTATTTTTTGTTATAATACATTTTAGTATTATAGTGTAAAAGTCTTAGAAGGTGTTAAGATTAGCGGAATATTAAAAATGTTGTTATGGTCATCAAAGCAACAATTTTATTTCAGGTTTTCAAACTTCTGTGGTTATAGTTATTGTCATCAGAAACTGAATTATCCACAGTATCATAGAACAATGGTCGACGTTTCAAATCCCAATGGGGATCCATTCATTCATTCATTTCTCGTCCTGAAGATGGATCCCCGTTGGGATTCGAAACGTCAACCATTGTTCTATGATACTATGGATAATCCGGTTTCTGATGACAATAATTTTATTTCAGTGAAGGATGGGTCTAATCTAAGGGAGGTTATGGATAAGGCAAGATACAATCAAGTATAAGGTCTTCTAAGTAGTTTCACCAGTAGTGAAACATATTAAATACTTTATGGATAAGGTGTTCACCAAAAGTAAATTATAGATTTTATTTAATTTGTTTTAATTTATCAAGTGATAATTTCATGTAAAACAATTCTCAAACAATGAAAATATGAAAATTACTAATGGTAGTTACAAAATTTGTGTGAAGCATTAAAATTTATAGCAGTAAACAAGTTATAATAACAATATTATTCAATGTTTTATATTATTAATAATAAAGAAAAAAAGCTAAAACAATGGATATATCTAAGGTTTATACAACTTATAAATTTTGAAAATTGAGATACATGTAACAATTAATTAAAGTAAGACATTTGACCCTAAATACACAACGATACAAATCAATAAGGTAACTTTTTGCAAGGAAATGAATACACGTGTACGAAAACCCTAGGATTTTACGTCAAAAATATGTAGGAAAACTGCATATGTATAGTGTTTTTTTTTTATGGCTAAAAATTAAATGTAAGCTAAACAAACCCTAGATTTACCCTAAAACAAAAATGTATAGTGAAAATTTCATGGAAGAAGACTATTGCTTACTACTTTTTAGGCATATGGGTTCAACTAAGGACTCCCATGAGAGGATGCAAGTATATATAAGATAATATCTAGGGTTGTACAATACAAACCTTATAAAATCCACCCAATGCCTCATAAGCTTCAAGATAGTTCAAGAAAAGATACTCCACTTGTAATCTTCTAAGGGTTTTGAAGAAGGGACCTGTTCAAGAAAAAATGAGAAGACAGTGCAACACCACCACTAGAGAAGCAAAACTACAATTGTAATCATCCATAAACAACATCAAACAAGATTAAGTGAGACCATTTACTCAAGAAACCATTTCATCCATAAAAACCTAGCTAACAAAATACATGAAATTCACAAAGCGTCTACAAGACATCATTATCAAGAAGTCACTCTAGTTACCTATCCATAACAAAATTATAGAAGCCATATTAGATAAGTAGTTTCTATTGACAAGTTATACTAATGATCCAAAGGAAAGTGCTTCTCTTATTTATTTGAGATACCTAACACCCTTATTAATAAAATAACAGTACTTTCCTAGCAAAATCCCCAAGAAAATATAAAATGTCTTTATTTCTTTATGATCCCTAGAGATAAGGTCATAATGCATAAAATATATGTGATACAAGAGTAGACGAGTCAAAAGACCCCCAACAATGCTCCCAAAGTGAAGTAAAAATGCTCAAATGCTATTATGTCCTTCGTAAATGCATGCTAAAGTCAAATGTGTGGCATGTGTGATCTCCCAAGAGTGTATGGGTCAATTAAATGACATACCAAAGGCATGTACATGGGTTCCAAAGTGATGTTTTACTCCAAAGGGTGCAATGTTACATCCTTCAAGTGCTATATCATCCCCAAAATTTATAAGTCCCTTCAAAAAGGTGCCATGACATCTTCAAAAGACGTTAAGACATCTCTACAAGGTTGTAGTGTCCTCAAGAACATTAACATGCTCCCAAAGAAGAGAAACAAACTCCAAAAGGCATGTGCATGAAATCCTCAATCCAAGTCATATCCATGTCATATACATCATCCAAGGAGGGGCTCAAGTGACCTAATATGGCCATCAATATTGCATCTACACAATTCTGTTTCAACATAAAAAGTGAGTCACATAAAAAAAAATTCCATTGGGTAGATCACATTAAGAAACAACTTCAAACTTCACAATAACTCATAGAGTTCATACAATTTTCTAAGATTAGGTATGGGAGTGTTGACAATGCTAGACATGCCAACATTCAAAAGGGTCTCCCCAATATGCGATCCCAATTAGACCTCAAACTGTTTGGTATAGAAGCCCCATCCAGAATATGACTTAGTTGCTGTCTTCTTAAAGGTTTGCCTTGGCTTTAGATGTTAGCAAGAGAGATAATCACATATGTGCCTTTGAAAAGCAAGAAGGTGTGTCTGGTGAACTTTTTTTTTGTAGGCGTGTCAAGATTCTTCTACCACAAAGGGAAAGGAAAGTGAGCCTCTAAGAGAGAGGTAATACTACCACCCTAGCAGATACACACACAAATAGGAAATATTTGTCTAACATCTAGCAGAATATTCCACCAAGATGCAACAATCGTTACATTCATTACAACAAATTATCAATATGATAAGTACTAAAATAGCTGAAATAATACAACTACTTTAGTATAGGTGAAAACAAACATGAATCATAAAAATTTACAGAAAAATATTAAAAATATTTGTAATCCATGCATGAAAAACGTGCTGACCATAAGGCTTCATATTTTAAGTAAAAGTCCCAAGACACATGTATACAATGAACACCACTAGCTCCAATAATGGAATGTTGGAGCCACTACTTGCTCCCCAAAAGTACTAACTTGTCTCTATGTGCTTTATGGGAGAAGACAAGGTGAAAAGTCCTTTGCTTGTACAATGAGGGTGTATATATAACAAATGGGGTGATCCTTCACCTCCCTTATGACTCTTGCAATACCTCATGATTGTTTGACTTCCCTACAACTTTTCAATTCTTATATGACTCTTTAAATTATGTACATGTACTTTTGACTTCCACTTTACAATACATTTTTGAAATCCACAAAATTATGTGGCACATGTTGAGTCATGACATGACATGACATGACACTAATGATGTGGAATACATGATGACATGGAAATGTCAAGACATTCTTTGATGTTGCTTTCTTCATGTATTCTTGAAGATGATCTCTTCTTCACCTCTCTATGGATTAGAGATGAGGAGTCTTCATTGTTATCAGATCTTGAGTCGTTGTCGCAAAATGATGTCCCTTTGCTTCCCCCGGATTGATCATCTTGTAATTTCAGCTACAAAGTTGTCTTCTAGCATGGTCTCCTTCTACATCTCCTTCTTCATCATCAAGTCATAGCATGATAGAGTACATGGACCTGCAATTCACTCATGAAAAGAAGACATCAATCCGATAAAACCCGTAGTCTAAGGTGTTGCATGATGTTCCATAGACTGAGTTGGCACTAGGTGGCAAGCTGAGAGAGAGGCTCGGTGATTGCACATTTGTGAAACTCTGGAAGTCAAGGGTAAAGACTAAGCCTTGAGACTACGCAATGCGCAGTTCAGGTTGGGCTGGGTTTGGAGATTCCGTAATTGGGGGGTTCAAGAAGCTAGGTTGAGGGCTTGAGGACTGAAATTTCCCATTGCATAGTGCTGGAAGGACAAGGAGGCCAGGTTATTGCACAATTGCACGATTCATGATCTCAATGCTAAGGCTTAAGTACTGAGACTGCGCAATGTGCAATTCATGCCTGACTAGAGGAAAGGATTGCACAATTTTGGAGCTCAAGGGTTGGGCTTGATCACTGAGATTTCACAGTGTGCATTTTTGGGAGGTAGAAACTGCACATTGTGTAGTACCAAGAGACAAGGTTGTTTCTTGAGGGCTGAGACTACGCAATGCGCAGTTTAGGCTTGGATGAAAGAGGCTGAGTGGCCCAGTCAGGGAGTTTTCTCATTTTTTACTAAGTGTTGGTTCAATGTAATGAAGGTGAAAAAACAAGACTCTGAGTATGATATAACACTTAGATTACTTGATGAAACAATAAGGAACACTTAGAACACATGAATAACACACTTTCCTTAATGTGACAATTTTGCGACGACTAACACCAAGTACGACACCAAAGATACACTTTGCGACGACTGTGAAGACACTTGTGCGACAATGATTGAAACTTTGGAAATGAGTGCGATAATTGTTTTCATGATAAGAATAACTCATTTTCACATGAATTACTCCCTAAACACACCAAAAATAGCTTGTGTACATTGTGCAACACTTAACATGCTAAAAACTGGCACTTCGATTTTTTTCACAAACGGGAGCAAAACAATTAGAGAAAACATATTCAAAGAATCTAAATATTTGCAAAAACGACATGCGAAGTCAAAGTAGGCTCCAAAATTTTAATGTGAGCCAAAATTTTGGAGGTTGTTTTAGCAGCGACAACAATTGGTGACACACTGGTAGAATTCCAACTTTTTTGCCTTGGTTGATTCTTTTGTGTAGGGTTTATTTCTTCAAGGATTATTGATTCATTATTCAGATCATGCACAAACTTAGTCCCCTTTGTCCTTTATCGGTTAAACGCAAACATGAGACCAACAATATCACAATGTTTCAGATCAAGGAAGGGTAGTTTAGTTTGCGAGTTTTCAATTTTTAGAGTATATTTTTCATCTCTAGAGTTGCTCCGCTGCCAGCATGCTTGGAAAGTACCCCAACAATGTCACTTCAGGAACATAAACAGTCATATTTTCCACCAGAACATCATTGACCAAAATATGTAACCAAAATGAAGAAGGACTGAAGTTACCCAAATGTTGTAGTGTCACACAAATCTTTTCAAATTTAGCCACATGGAATGAAGCCAAATAGCATGTTACATACGACATTTATCTACCTAAACAAACAAACAAAAACGGTAAAAGAGAAAACTATGCACATAGGATAGGGCACAACTCTAGACCATCATTGAAAATATTGTTTTAAATCTTGGTCATTAATAAGAATAGAGTCAATCTCCCATCTGAAGATTGGAGATGATATGTGTGTTGGCCAAGATTATTTTTCATTGTACACGGTCTGGTCCACCAATATTGGAACTCAGTATGTTTACCTTTGTCTTCATGGGATTTATCCTACTTCAAGTCTAGGTCACCCAAACTAAATTCATTTTCTCCTGCAGACTTCTTGTGAAAAAATCTCTTGATATGACTCTGGTGAAGAGAAAATTTCTCTCTATATTTCTTTCTATTCCTATAGCTTGAGAATAGTTTTTAACCTACTTTGAATTAATAGGTATGGATTACCCTAAGATTCTTGCAAAAGTTGAAGGGAGGAAAAATAGATGTTCGAAGATAAGATGACTTCTTTTCTGTAAACAAGGAATTAAGGAGAGGTATTCAAAGAAGTTTTAGGCATAACTCGGTCATCCCATAGGGCATTCATTAGAGCAGAGTGCCAATTACTTTGTTCAAAGATTGATCATTTTGATGATACATATAAGGTTCTTATTGGTTGATTCAGAAAAATTGTTTCCCTACGGATAATAAATAAATAAATGTTTCAATATAATACCATTTTCCAATGCAAAATAATATAATATGAGAAATGAAAAATATGTTGCATTGTCGGAAACAAGTGAAGTCGTAACGCCAAACCTGATAATGATATTCTTCTTAAGGAAATTGATTACTTCTTGATCATTTGGCTTGCTTAAATGGAACCACTTATATCCACTGCGTGAAGTAATATGTGACAGTAAGAATATAATGATGTTACCTCTATGAGTGCAAAAACATCTCACCGATAACATCCAAACCTCATTTTTCAAATTATTCTTCCACAAAGATAGGATGCAACAGGGTGGTTGTCTTCTTTCCTTGGATTACACATCTTTAACAGACCAGACACTTGCGGGCGTAAGCATGAGCATATTTGAATAATGTGGGACAATAAAAACCGGTCTGTAGGACCTTGTGCACTGTAGTGTCACCCGCGAAGTGCCCTTTGTCTAGTCCATCATGAATATCATGTAATACCTTTTCAAAATCCTGTGCTTCTAAGCATCTGAGAAGCGCTCCATTGTGGTGCTTTCTGAATAGCACTTCATGCACCAACTGATAAGATAAAGCTTTTAATATGAATACCATACTTTGTTGTGTGGATAAATCAGAGGGGAGATTATCATACTCGAGATACTGTCACACATTCGCATACCAAGAGGTTGGAATATTAGTGGGTGGAGCTCACTCCACATTGTACATTTTAATATCCTACTCCTAACTAGATGAATCATCTTCTGATGTATTCACTTCTTCTGCTGCTAGCCGACATAGACCAAGGCCCTTGATAGTGTGAACTTGTTTTAATTCGAGATCGTAATCCAATTCGATCTTCTCTCTCCCAACTCTTATTGGACACACAATGATATGACTGTTCGGTGAGGAACAAAGATAATACAACGATTCTTCAAGAGATATGGCCGGAAGGGGTTCACCACCTTGTAGACTGCATAAGCTTGTTTATTAATGGCAAGGTAGTTAAGTTTAGGTCTTTGAAAGCTAGCACTCATAAAGGATATAGGCCGCTCATTATTCTGGTCATATTTCTGCATAAGAATGACGACAAAAGAAGTATCAAAAGCAAAGGTGTAGAGTGGGAAATCCTTGTTGAAAATTGGGCTATATAGGGTTTGTGCTTCTGCAATTTCTTACTTAATATAGGAAAATTCATCCTTTTCCCATTTTCCCCACTTATACACTACATCCTTCTTCACCATATCTTGCATGGGTTTCACTATTTGAGCGTAATAAAAAATGGACTTGTACAGAAAATTTGTCTTCCTTGAGAAGGACTGCATGGCCTTCTTATTCACTGGGAAGGGAATTTGCGTGATAGCCCTGACCCTTTCAGGGTCCACCTTAATCCCACTTTTTGCTATGATGTGGCCCAAGAGATTTCCCTGGTGCAAAAATTCTCTTCTTGGGATTAAGAGATATCCCATATTTTTGACATCGCTCAAAAATTTTCTTTAGATGGTGTAAGTGGTCAGATATATTTTTTTAAAACACTATGACATCGTCAAGATACACCACTATGATTTGACCAATCAAACCGTGAAATGGGATGTCTCGTCGCACATTGAAAGGTTGTGCCGACATTAATCAACCCAAATGGAATACTTCTAAAGGAAAATGTGCCCCACTTCATTTGGAAAGTTGTATTCAGTCTGTTAGGGTCTGAGAATAGAACATGGTTTTAGCGAGAAAATCCATCAAGCAGAGAAAACATTTCTGACCCTGATAATGTTTGTAATATCTGCTACATTGATGACACCGGATAATTAACTTTGTTCGAGGAGCAATTGAAATTTCAAAAATCCACGCACATGTGAATTTCACTTGAATTCTTCCTTCTGGTCCCAGATTAGAGACCCACGTCAAATGTCACACTTTATAGATGATCCTCACATCCAATAACTTCCTTAAATCCTTCTGAATCAGAGGCTCAAGCGTCGAGTGTACTTTGCGCAACTTTTGATGAAAAAGATTGGCCCCTTCTTTTATTGGAATAACATGTTGGATTATTCACATGTCATATGTTTTGAGCTCATCATACATCCATGCCAAGACATATCGGTACTAAAAAATGCTGATAAAGGCTTTCCACTTTTGAGGTGTGCAGAAAGTATCAATATTGAAAAACTTCAAATCACTTTTTGTACCGAGATTGATTTGTTGGTGCGACAAAGTTGAACTGTGAGTTTTCACGTTCACCGGCCCTAAAAAGCGATTATGCAAGTCATACAACTTTTCCAATGATACCACACCCTTAGGCATGGGATTCCCCTTGTTTACTTGAGCCACATCTTGCACTGCTTTGTCATTCTTGTCTTCGTCAATGGTTGCATCTTTGAGCACATCAACGTTCGCCATGAAATGTAGTATATCTTGGTCATCATTAAAAATGCATAAATTAGTGATATTGTAAGGGACAGATAGCTTATAAATAAGTTAAATAGAAAATTTGTTCCTAAGCGGTGACAACCTAGCAACAACATTTGCTAATGTAACTGCAGTTGTGTTACACATTCTAGGAACAAGTACAATATTCAAAGAATGAAATTGATAAATCAAATGCCATACCTCTCGTTGATAACTTTTCAAATTAGGTGACACACAATGTATAGTATTTCGTACCTACTGCACAATGATCTTATAATCAATTATTTATTTAAGTACCTCAGCTTTGAGGTCAATGGATTTCTATAAGCCCAATATTAGTGCTTCATATTCTGCAATGTTATTAGTGCACTCAAATTTCAAGTGGCCATAAATTAGTTGTTTTCTCTATTGCGGGTCTATTAAAACACAACCATCTCTAGAGCCATCCCGTGTCTTAGAACCATCAAATTACAAAATCAAAAAATTAGAAACATCAGGGCTATACCCTATGCTAGCACTACTACTATCTATTGTACATAAATAATTTCCGCTACTTGGACTAGGAAGGAATTCCAACTATGTGTCTGGTAGAACTAGGGAAGGCTGAGTAAGTGTTGTAGGGAAAACCCAACACCCTCCATTCTTCATTTGTTTACTTCAAATAATGGGGGACCCCCATTAATTTTTGGTTAAAACAACTTTGATGATTTTCATTTAGTTAATTGGCCTACAATTTTTTCATTTTTTCGTTTTCGTCAGATTTCTATTTTGATTGTCTCAATGAGTTCGACTTTTAGCAAGCTTTCAATCGATACTTGTTTTGATCCATTTGGTTATCTGTTTTGCAAATGACACTCCTTTGAAGTTTGATCATTTTTGTCGCTAGTGTTAAAAAATGTAAAAAAATTATCATATTTTAATTTTTGTAATTAAAATAATAATTCATTGTAAATATTAACGTTTGGTTATTTTTTACTAATTTTTTCATTTTTCACTAGTGATTTTACAAAATCACCCAACCAAATTATAAAACAATTAAAAAATTTGCTTTCGAGATCTCGATAATTTATTCCAATTCCTAATTTTAAAAAATATTACAATACCTAAAATATTAAAATTACAAAATGATTATAATTGATTCTATAAAATTATTAACTACTAAAATCATTGTAATTCATTTTGTAAAATTATTAATTAACAAAATAGTTATAATTTATAATAAGAGAATCCCACTCTAATTAGACCCACTTCATCTCACCTCTTCCTTTCCAAAATAAAACTTCCCATTTGAAAACCCCCATTTAAAATCTCTCATTTTCAAAATCTTTTAAAATTTGCTATAATTTTTTGGTTTGAGGTTTGAATAATATGGTTATTAAAATACTACATATATTATATTTTTATTATAATATATTATATCATAATTGTAATTTTAATATAGTTAAATTATAATATTAATATAATATAATTATATTTTAAATTTTAATTAATTAAAATTTGTGTATAATTAATTAGTTATTAATGTAATTACAATTAAATTATTAGTAATTAATTAATAATTGTAATTTAATTTAGGATTAGATTTTAATTTAAAAATTCTTATTTTTGGCTTACGCAATAATTTTCTAGAATTTTGGTGGTTTTTATTTTTCAATTTTGGAAGCTCATAAATTCAGTTTTATTTGGCCAAATCTGTCCCATGACGGCTCGTTGGATAGATAAATCATGGAGAATATTTATGAAGTGGTTGCATAATCATATATGATCATTAATGAGTCTAAAATTCAGTAGAAGATCAAGCTCAAAATTTTTAAACAAAATTAATTTTCTGATTTTAATTTCTGCATTTTCATTTGCTCATAACCTCTGTTGAATACATATCCATTCAACGATGTTATCCTTGAACAATTATATCTTTATAGGGATAAATGAAAAACTCATATTTATTTATTTATGTTTTGCTTGGAGATATTTTGTGTTCCTGATTTAGTATTTTATATTTTAATTTGTATTTTGATTGGTTTTGATAGGAAAACAATTGAAGAGATAGGGAAAAGAAAATTTAAATCAATGAGATGGCTCTAACAATAGAATAAAAGGAATTTGGACCAACGAAAATGGTTGGAGCAAATTTTACTCTTCAAACAACTCTCCTATTTTGAATTCCTTTTGTAAATTATAAATAGTGGTTTGTAGAATAAGAAAAGGGCTTATCTTCTCTGGAATTCTGGAATTCTTAAAAGCACTATTGTAATGGGGAATTAGAGTTGTAGGTGAGAGTAATCCAGAAGAATAGGAAGAATAATTTAGGAGTTTTTAAGTCTGTTTGTAGAGAAGTTTCAATGCTCATTTGCACTATTGTAGTGAGATCGAAGTCTTATTTGCAAACAAAGATTGAGTTGCTCACAATGAGAGATTTTCACTATTGTAATATTTTGAGGTTCTGTAACTTGTTTCATATTTGTAATAAAGTTTATTTTTATACTTGTTGTATGGCACTATTGTTTGCATCTATTATTGAAATAATTTTTTTCAATTTTCAATTACATTTATGTTGTATGATTTATTTGTTGGCTTTAGCACTATTGTTAAATGTTTAATTGTTAGCCCATTTAAAATTTCGATCAAGCTACCTTGGAGAATTAATAAAAAATGCATCTTGAAAACTAGAAATTGTATAAGAACAAACATTTATTTCTTTAGGTTGGTTAGCTATCTAACAGTTTAATTCTATAGATGTTTTGTTTTTCTACATGCCATTTTATTTGAACTAGTTCAGTGCTATGAAATGAATTTCTCGTTCTTATACATATTTTTATTAGGAGTTAGAGATATTTACATTTAAATGTCTGGTAACTATTTATTAGACATTTAGTTGTTTATATCTTGCTTTAACAAGTATTAGATCTCGTGAACTATTCCCTGGTCTATTTCCTTTATCTAATTCCAATTCCTACATGCTTCTTTTCCATTCATTTTAACTTTCTCTTGATTGAGAGAAAGACTATTCTTTCCTTCAAACGAGATAGGATAAGTGCATTATAGCTTAAGTTTTGTATTTTAATTCTTGTTTCTGCATTTTAGAAGTCCTCTTCCCAAAGAGGAAAAATTTAGTTGTGGCTTGGTTGAGCCCCAGATCAGCTTAAGAATCACTCTCTTGCCTGATCAGAAAGAGGAATGATCTGATGTATCTTCTCTATTGCTAGGTGAAAGTCATATTTTAAGCCATTAGAGATAGAGAGAAGGTAACTAGACCCAGTTTAACTAGTCGGAACCACTTTTTCAATGGAAAAGGAGCTTCTCTAAGTTCCCGATAGGGTGATCTTCCTTCTAATGTTGTAGGCAAAGATTTTCGAGCCTTCAATAGTAAGGTAGCACCCAAGGCCAGTCTCCAGAAATCAGTTTCTAAAAATTAGATATGAGAAATCCACATGATTTTTTTTCCCCTCGAATGGTGTAACAATTTGTTTCATGTAGTTTTGATTCCACTTGGATTTGGTTATTCCTGCCCTTGTATGGAGGCCATAAATGTGACCATTCGGTAGCAAAATACCCATGTATTTTGATGGATTAGTCTCTACTTAGCAATACACTACAAGATTTTGGGATGTCCACAATTACTATGTTTATGCACTAGTGAACTTGTTGATCAGATGATAAGAAAATAAGAACATTTATGAGTTCATAAATAGCTTGGAAAAGAGATCTTACCATATGTATAATATGTGCATCGGTCTTATCTCATTTAGCATTGATTTTTTGGCTACAGATAATGTCATTACGTTTACAGATGCATCAAAATGAACTAAGGAATTGTGAACATTGTAATTGAAATTTTCAAAAGTCAATAAAAATGGAGGGCCAAGTATGTTAGCTTCTAATTTTAATGCATTAAAAACTGACTCTAGGGGACCATAAGACTTACCGGATCCCTTTTGCAAAGAAGCATTATCACCTGATGAAGACTAGTCGAGGGATCATGTAAGTAGTTTCCACTGGCTTGCTATCCTTGTATGCTCGAAGATTGAAATATTACAGTGATATTTATTAATTTCTTCCACTATATTATAATCCAGAACAACAGGAATTTTCGAAGTGTCTGAAGGAGTGGCTTTGTTTGAAACTTCTAGAATAGTGGACTTGCTTTTACTACTAGTAGAAGTGTTCTTTGTTGTAGCAAAATTTCTAGGCTTTTCCTGAATGTTCTAAGTTGAGTTGACATGCGGTGTGATATTTATTAAAAAAATTTCCTTTAGTTTCTACCTTGTCAACTCTTGTTTGGAAATAATCCACTGGATTATAAACTTGTATTGTCTATTTTTATTTTGAGCCAAGGCCACACTCAGTGGCGGTTATTTGAAATTTTTCTTTTTAGTAGTGAACACATAGCTGAAAGAATTTACCGCATGTCTAACATCCACAGTCTCTTCAACCACACCAAATTATTCCTTTTCTTTCATCTGCTCACATGAAAATACTGTGTCAATAATGTGCACAGCCAAAGCGTTCATGTTGTGATTCCATTGTGGGCATGTTCTTTATGAATGATATTCTTGATGAAAATAACAGTATTGATCCATGCCCATGCTTTCAACATTCAGCACAACATTTGAGCTCTGTGAAGACTTAGTCGGTTGACTATTGTTGTTGTTCATCCTTCTGAGGAGGTTGAAATTTGGGTGCTTTCTACTGATGGTGGTATCACTTTTCCTTTGTTTTAACTCTACCAACTCATTGGATAGAGGTTTGATGGTCCTGGTCATGTTTTCAAGATTAGTAGCTTCTTTATCCTTGACCTTACTCGAATAGGTTTGAGACCTTTTTCCCACCTCCTTGGAGTCTTTAGATGATTCATCATCGACAATGACTCTAATTGCATGCAAGTCCTTTTCAAATGCGATGGCTTCTTCGAAATTCTTTGCCAAAGTATCTTTCACAATTCTCTTCATGAATTGTGCAATATTTTTCGACAAGGCAAAAGTGTAATAATAAATTGTGATGGAGTCATGAGGTTTCGTATATGTGGGAATTTATTCAATATCCGATTGAACCTCTAATTAAAATATTTGACCTTTTGTTTCCGCTCCATATTTATATTCCCTAACTCCTTTAATAACATGGTTTGGGTTTTGTCACCAACATACTTTTCGAGAAACATATTTTTAAACCCATTCCAATTCTGAATTGAATTTGCAAGGATACTATGGTACCAAACAACTTATCTACTATCTAAGGTAAAAGGAAATAGTATACATGTGACATCGTCATAATGTGCTACACGCATCTACATGTGTAGATTGAAGTGTCTAAATGGTATTCCACTTTGGTTTCCTTATCAGGGTCATATTTTGTTAATAACTTTTCTGGGTGTCTCAACATCTTATGTAAAATACCTAGAAGAGCGAGTGGGCCTTGAGACAACCAATTGAGATCTTGGTCTGCCATGTTCTCATTTATGTGCTCCTCCTCTTCTTCAAAATCAGAGGAATCTTTTGTGTGACCACTAAACCTGTGGAAAGTGTCGTCTGAGAGAAAAAAATTGTCCTCGTCCCCCTCTTTATAATATGGGGGTTGCTTTAGGTTTTTTTTCGGATTTTTCTAACCCTTTAGTAGTAGCAGAAACCAAATCTTCAGCTGTAGAAACCACTATCCCAGTAGGAGTTTTTTCTTTCTTCTTTGGAAAATAAGGAAGATTATGTGCTCCAGGGATTAATCCAATAGTATTTTCAAAACCATGGTTTATAGGACAAATTTCCTGGATGTGTGCATAGGAAACTTCACAAGTTTATTCTAGGTCAGGATGATAAGATCCACCTACTTCAGGAATATGAGTTGGAGGGGTGCTAGGAATATTGTTGCCTTTTCTAGAAGAATTATGATATGGGTGGGTGGAGTTACCAACCATACAAACTCTGCGGCCCTCCTTATAGTGCTAGAAATGTTCACAATTTTGGACCTGCCAACATTCAAAGGGGTCTCCCTGATATGTGGTCCAAGTTAGACCTCACACCATTTGGTATAGGAGCCCCATCCAGAATACGACCCGATTTACTTCTTATTAAAGGTTTGCCTTGGATTTAGATGTCATCAAGAGAGAGAATTGCATATGTTCCTTCGAAAAGAAATTAGGTGTGCCTGGTGAATGTTCTATTGTAGGTGTTTCAGGGTTCTTCTACTACAGAGGGAAAGAAAAATGACCATCTAAGAGGGAGGTGATAGTACCACCCTAGCAGAGAAACATAAAAATAGGAAATATATGTCTAACATTAAACATAATAGTCCACCAAGACACAATGATCGTTACAATCATTACAACACATTCTCAACATGATAAGAAATAAAATAACTAAAATAGTTCAACTACTTTAGTACAAGTGAACAAAAACATGAATCTTAAACATTTACAGAAAAATCTTACAAATATTCATAATCCATGCATGAAGAACGTGTTGGACATCAAGCTTAATATATTAAGTAAAAGTCCCAATACATGTGTATATAACAAACACGAATAGCTCCAATAGTGGAGCGTTGGACCCACTACTTGCTCCCCAAAAGTACTAAATTATCTCTCTCATGCTTGATGGCATAAACCAAGATGAAAAGTCATATTCTAATACAATGAGGGTGTATATATAACAAATGGGGTGATCCTTCACCTCCCTCGTGAAGCTTGGACTACCCTCATGACTGTTGACTTCCTTATGACTTTTCAAATCCTATATGAATCTTTTACATTCTGTATATGTTCTTTGGACTTCCACTTTACAATAAATTCTTGAGTAATAATTTACAATAATCCACAAAATGATGTGGAAAATGATGACTCATGACATGACATGACATGACTTGTCACTGATGGCATGAACCACATGATGAAATGGAAATGACAAGCCAATCTTTATTGTTTCTTACTTCATGTCTTCTTGAATATGATCTCTTCTTCACCTCCATATGGCTTAGAGATGAGCAGTATTCAATGTTATCAGATCTTGAGTTGTTGTCACAAATTGTTGTCCCTTTTCTTCCCCCAAATTGATCAACTTGTACTTTAATCTACATAGGTGTCTTCTAGCATGGTCTCCTTCTCCATCTTCTTCATCATCATCATGTCATAGCATGACAAAGTACATGCACCTACAATTCACTCATGATAAGACGACATCAGTCCAATAAAACCCCTAGTCTAAGGTGTTGCATGATGATCCACCGAATAAGCTAGAACTGGGTGGAAAGCTAAGAGAGAGGCTCAGTGAATGTAAAATTATGCAACTCAGTCATTCAAGGGTCAGGACTAATCCTTGAGACTATGTAATGCATAGTTCAAGCTGGACAGGGCTTGAAGATTGCATAGTTGGGGGGTTCAAGAAACCAGGTTGAGGGATTAAGGATTGAAATTTACCACTGCGTAGTGCTGGAAGGATAGGGAGTTCGGTGATTTTGCAATTTCGTAGTTCAAGAGCTCAAGGATGAGGCTTGAGGACCAAGACTATGAAATGTGTAGTTTAGGCCTAGTTGAAGGAAAGGATTGCAAATTTTTTGAGCTCAGGGGTTGGGCTTGAACACTGACATTATGCAGTGCATAGTTTTGGAAGATAGAAATTGCGCATTGTGCAGTGCCAAGAGATAAGGCTGCTACTTGAGGGTAGAGACTATTCAATGTGCAGTTCAAGTTGGTTGAAAGAGACTAAGTGGCCCGATTAGGGAGTTGTCCCAATTTTGACTAAGTGTTGGATCAGTGCAATGAAGGTGAAGAAAACAAGACTCCGAGTATGATATAACACTTAGATTACTTGATGACACAACAAGGAACACTCATAACACATGAATAATACACTTTCCTCATTGCGACAACTTTGTGATGAAAGACACCAAGTGTGACACCAAAGATACACTTTGCGACAGTTGTGACGACACTTTTGTGACAATGATTAAAACTTTGGAAATGAGTGTGATCGATGTTTTAATGATAATAAAAACTCATTTTCACATGAATTACTCCCTAAAAATACCGAAAATAGCTTGTGTACATTGTGTTACACTTAACATGCTCAAAGATGACACTTTGATTTTCTCCCAAACAGGACCAAAAAACATAGAGAAAAATATGCAATGACTCTTGATGTCTATGATGACAACATGCAAAGTCAAAGTAGGCTCCAAAATTTGAATGTAATCCAAAATTTTGGAGGGTGTTTTAGCAACGACAATAGGGAGGTTCATCATTAGCCACTATTACATGTGTCAACACACATGCATAGAAGTAATTCCTTAGAAATCCCATCAAGGAGTAGGTTTGGTGATAGATGGTATGGTTTTGGGGAGATAACTTCATGTATTGTATCGCATAGTCATGTTTGGTCATTTAATATATTTTCCCACATGGGCACCTTTTTTGAGGGAATTATTATACAATGAGCTACAATTTTCCTGGCTATGTTTCTTACAACCCATTTACTTTCCCTTTTCTTGTTTTTTCCTTGTTTTTTTTTCATATATTTTTTTTATTGAGTCCCATTTTTATATGTATTTTATCACATGCGACTTCGGATAATTTATTTATACCTTTTAGGTATGCATATCATTGTATAATACTTGGGGTAATGACCTCATAGGAAGGGTACATTACTCAAGCTTTGCTTTGGCTTTTGAATTTTCATTATATTTATTCATTTTTCTTTCACATTTTTACCTTTACATATTTCTATTTCCCCCTTTTATTTTTAATCTAGCTACATCAACTTCAAGATCACAACTTCTTCTCATGGGAATGTGAAGCATGAATATTTTTGTGACACGTGAAAAACGACAATGAATATGACCATGGAAATTAGGAGAGATGGAGAACATTAAGTATGCATTGGAATATGGATATGATATAAATTTCAAATCCCCCAATATTACAACAAAATCCAAGAGTGACAACACTTATCTAGAAGATGATTATGGATACCAAGGTGAAACAAGGCAAAATAAACAAATTTAGAGCATCATGATCCATTGTTTGACTCAACCAATGATCACCACTTTCATGAAAAATAGTTATTACACTAACAATCAATATGAAGCAAGAGAATACCATCCATGATGTATGTTAAACACCAAAATCATCCATCTTAATCAGGTGAGAAACATGTGGAAACATCATTAGTAAAATAAATGTGGAGAATCATAGATCTCATGTACAGAATGGTTGTTTGTGATATGGATCATAGGAGAAAAAAACCTCCTCTAGTTAACACTAGAAATGAGGGGGTGACAATTTCGAATTAAAATTTCTTTTGATTGTTAATATTAATATTATGCATAAAGATTTATTACAAAAATATAAGTTAGAAATGTATGTGAAAATAATAAAATATGCAATTTAGCTTATACCAAAGCAAAAATAGTCATATCATCACTTAGAAACTATCTAAAAAAATAAAAATATAAAGAAAAAGGGAAAGATTTCGGTTAGACAACATTGAGAAGCTCCCATATCTACAATAGGAGGTTGACTGTGATCAACTAGGGGAGAGCTCCATCCTAAAACAAGGTGATCAAATCATCTAGTTGCATAAATTTCCACCCATGTATAGAAGCTACAACCATGATTATTACTATGGCATGGGGTTAATTGCTAACTTCTTTTGTTCTTACATCTCTTGTATATACATTTTCCAACCTAATAGTGTGTCACCTCTATGGGAACCTATGAATGTAGGCCAATGGACACCATGTGGCTTGTGGATTATAATGTAGGGATCCATACCATAATGACCTAAAAGTTGCTAAAAGTAGTCCATCTCCTCCTTTATCTTCTTTCATTGCATTGAGATATGTAAGGAAAATTTTAGGTGGTTGTAATATTAAGAAAAAACTTGTGATGGTATAGTTGAAATAATATGTAATAATTCCATGTCTCTTTTAAATCCAAAAAAGGAATTACGCTTTAATAAGCTTCCAAGTAGGGTGAAACTCAATGGTCTAGTCAAGTATTTGGTTTCTTAAAAATTTAGTTCGCTAGGTGATGGGGGTACACATATATTGATAACATGATTACTTAGCCCATGCCCAAGTACACTTGGCTTGAGGGAAAATTTTGAAAAGATGCTTAAGGGTTTTTCTACTCACCGAAATTGTGGTTAATGTGGATTTTATAAACAAAAGTGTGATTGTGTGTTATCTACTTAGACACTTCCCATTACTAAACATCATGTAAGTAGTTCTTTCTTGGATTTATCATTTTTTTCCAATTCCAACAAAATGTAAATAACTAGGCCTTTTGTTGAGATTTTAGGAGCCACAATTTGGTCATTGGTCCATCAAGGAATGACTTGGGGCATAACAATTTAAATGGTTTGTATCTTGAAAAGGTGTATGATTTTTTACATTTCCAGTCATGGCACCAAGACCGAGCCCAAGCTTAAGCATGTGTCCATCCAAGATGAGACCTTAAATACGTTTTAGCATAATTTTTTGCATAAGCCAAGCTAAAGGTTCTCTTATAAAACAAATTGGAATAATAGATCCCCTTTGTAAAACACATTTAGGAAAAAACCTATAAGCATCACCTAGAATCTTTCCTTCAAACATTACAAAAGGTGATCACTAGAGACAAATATCATTGAAGTAAAGGTTGGTCTAACGAGAAATCTTATTCTAGAAGAGGTAAGGCTTAGTATCCTCTTAGGACTTCCATATAATTAGAAAATAAGTGTTCAAATAAATTTAACATGAGATGATGTGAAAAAGAGATTTTGAAAAGAAACTCCTTTCTAGGAATGCTTTGCAAGTTGAAAGCTTTGTTTGACTTGATTTTTAAGGACCTTCCAATCCCATTTCCCATAAAAAACTCAAATAACTATCTCAGAAAATAGGGATTTTGTGCTTCCAGGAAGGTTTTGATGATACCCAAGCTGCCAAATTATTGTGGGGTCAAGTAGTGTTTCCTATTAATAACGTCTTACAAAATATTTTCACATAAAATTTTTGTGAGATATTTATGAAACTTTAAATAGGATATTTGAGATGGGACATAATAAGAAGAATAATAGACATGAGTCACAACCAACACTTTAGTGCGAAAATGGAAGCTTTTTTTCCAAGGCTTAGAGTTTGGTAATCCACTTATCTATTTTATTTTCCACCCTTTTCTTGGTGAATCCTAGAAGGTGAATGAGATGCCTTAAAAATTGAAAATTTTTCTTGGTTTAATCTAGGCCAACATTTGCGAAGCCAACCAATTAAGCACATACCATTGGATGTTCTTGTAACATGACATGTTATCCCATTGAATATTTGAACTTGATGACACACACAAGGTATATACACATTCAATGGTATTAACCAAAAAATTCTAGTCCTTTATAATACTTAGGAAGGATTCATCAAAGAAGTGCTGATAAACCAATTTATTGGCATTAGGTTCAATTTGAGGATTCCATCAAGTTGGATCTAGGTTGAGTATAGAGCACAACAAATAATAGAGTTATTCAATGGCCAAGATGCATAAATCAAGATATAGGGGGGTATCATTTATTAATTGATTGAAACAATCCCACTCTTTCAAACTTACATTTCTTGATGAAAAGATAAGATGAAGCATATGTGAAAAGGGTTTCAACAATGTCAATGAAGATGGGACTAAAACCCAATGCTTTGAGCATTGTGGGTATGAAGGGTCGTTCTAGTTAGTCATAAGGTTTTTCAAATTCAAATTATTGAACATGTCATTGATATTGGAAGATCAAGTTAATTTCATGCTCTATGAGACTATAATAATAGTATCCATGAATATCGCCCCCAAATAAAATATATATGATCAAGATGGATGATCTTAACACCTTGATAGTAATTTTATAGGATAAATTAAGTAAAATGATAAGCCTCCAACTGGTAATCATATTTTATTCTCTTGAACTAGGGATCTATTTGATGGAATCCTAGTTAATCCTTACTCCCAAAGAGTGGTTTTGAAAGGCTCATTTATACACTTAAACGCTCAATGTGGTTTAGGCCCAACAAAATTATGAGTAGCCTTGTTACACTAAAATTTGTCACCATGAAATTTCACTGTTCATATGGGTCTATCAACACCTATATCATGCTCCCTTAAAAGTCAAAAACCCCAAAGTTCCTAAACCAAGTCTTGGATTTGGAGAAAAGCTCATAAAAATCATAAAAAACCTAACTCTGCACTTTTCCTAGCCATTACCTGCGGTACCGCATCTTTTGTGAAGGAAAACTGCGGTACCTACCGCACGTTTTGTGTATTAAAACTGCGGACCCCCATAAAAGGTAAAATGAGAGGAAAAGTAAGTTCTAGAAGCCCAGCTAGTCGAATATTCTCCCAGCTAGAAGCTTCTAGAAGGCATTATCTGGTTGAAGCTTCACTCCCTCCATTATCATGAACATTCATTCCTTCATTAAAGGAGCCTATTCCTTGGATTTTGGAACTTAATCCCTTGATAATGGGACTCTATCCCTTTCATTTTGGAGCTATAACCACTTTCCTTCTCCTATAAATTGAAGGTTTGGTTCAGTCTCAAGGGTACTGACGGAGATTGAAAGTGAGATTTTGAGAATTTTTGAGGAGAAATGCTGTAGAAACTCAGACTCTCTTAACTGATCATTATGTGGGAATGATTACACACCCATGTGCATTTTAGCTAAGAGAGTGCAAAGCTTGTCAGAGTAAAGGAAATGCTTGTTCTGGACCCCAGGAAGGCCTGTACGACATCAAGGCGGACACGGTTGTAAGGCTCTTTCTTCATCAAAGATAATACGAATGAATCCCATTTTCTCAATGAGTTCTTTAATTAAGTATCTTGTTTATCATGTTTTGTCAATGAGTTATTTAATTAATTAGCTTGTTTCTTGAATTCCTTGATCATCTTGATAGATATATAATTCGTGAATTAGTTTATCCTATGCAGGTGCTATTGATTTTTTCCATGTTTGTGATTGCAGATCTTTGAAGATGACTCTTTCAAGAAACTGGAAAGAATATCATTACAAATAGCACTAGACTACAGGTAGGTCTTTAAAACCCCTGTTGTAGCTAATTATGAATTGAATATTATCTAGAGAAAATAGTTTTTGTTTGTCTGTTTGTTGCTAGCTATCTGTAGGACACTTGGGAGGTCTGTCTTGTCCGCAAGAATGACTTATCTGTCCAACAAGCCTTGTAGAGCTCAAAATGGAATCCATTAAGGTTGGGTTCTTTATCATCGATCATTTCATGAAGAGCCACCAAGATATTATTAAAATGAAAAGCTAGGTCATGTTCCCTCTTTTGATCGTCATAGACCAAGAAGGGGACTTAGTAAAGACACAGATGCATGGCCACCTCTTATCCTTTGTAAGGTCCTCTATTCGGAGCATAAATTTTTAATGTTCCATGAACTCTTTCTTGACATATTATTTATTTCTAATTCAATCTAAACTAGTTTTAAAGGTGAAGATACTCTCATCGACCTCCTTGGTGGAGAGTGCCTTAAAGAAGGATTTGGTGATATTTTTTCATATTTTATCTAATTAATCCTTTCTTGTAGTTAAGAACCTATATCTAGGTTGATATTTTGTATATGAATTAAATGACACATATTTTCTACAATATTTCTTTTCTTCATCAGAAGGATACATTATAAGTCTTACATGATTTCCTCTAGTTCACCATAGACTTCTTTGTTGGTGGTATGATAAGGTGATTGTGCCTTCAACATGAATTAGTTGGATTCCAATGAAGGTAAAGTAGAAAATGTTTAGATTTGATAGAAAATATTTACTTTATGACCCATTTAAAAAAAAAATCCAAGTAAACTAAACCTTATTGGTTTTGGTTGGGGCCTCTAAAGTAAGTAGGGTTTTTTTTTCCTTAAGTGATAAATGCATAATTATCACCCCTTATTTCTTCTTAATGCATCACCATGTTTAAATATTTTTACATGAGAAACAACATGTTAGGTATATCATTATATAAAGAAAATAAAAAGGATATGTGCTCCCTCTAATCATTAGAGGCATATATGTTGACCATGCCTAAGTGAAAGCTATCAAGATTAAAATTCACCCAAAGAAATATTTTCATGGGGTTAGTCCCCTGTTTAACAATAACACTAGATAATTGAGGGGATATAAGCATATTTTCACCGCCTTTCATTTTGTAATGATTATAATAAATATCCCCTGGCCTTAACCGTATGGTAGATAGGGTCATACATAACATGAAGCTTGAAATTTTGACTACTTGTAAGTAGAGACTATCTAAATGATGAACTAAATTAAAAAAAGAGAGTAGATGATATGTTTCATTTTGAATGTCACTTGCGCCTTAAAATTTCCACGAGGTTATTTTTATTCCAAAACCAGTAACATCATTCACTCTACCTCATTGTCCTTGAGTTCTCAAAGAGAACTAAAGGTTTTAGTCACAGAAGAGTAGGTATAGATCATCTAGTCCCCAATGGTAATATATATTAGCCATTTCATTTTTTTATCAACAAGCCATTTGCTCCTTTCCTTGGGAATTAAGGATCATTGGAGGAGAGTGAGCTCTATGACTACCACTTCCTTACCGAGATGAGCTAGTGTGATACTAGTTGGACATTGTTGTCAACATATTACTAAACCTTGCTACAAGGGAGGACTTAGGAGATGGGACATTGGGTATTGGGTTTTATTCAAAGTAACACTTTATTCTTGCTTACCACCTAAATCCAACCATGTTCAATTGTATTATTTTCTTATGAAGAATTAGGATAAAGGGAAATATATGCAGGGTTGTATTATTACAATATCTACCTAAGATATGAGTGAGCAGTCATGGATTTGGCGATCTAGCATTTGATACTAAAGGAAATTGTTGAAAATATTGATGTGTCAAATTGGATATCTAATAACCCTATCCCCTATTATTAATGAAAAAAAATTCCTTAAGGTCTTTGAAAGGAATACCTAAATGTAAACTCCACATTGGGGTCTAGGGTTGAAGAGATATTTATGTTCATGGCAGATGAAAATATCCAAAGGGGTAAAGACATGCACTAGGGTTGTCCAAAATTACATTACGAGGCCAAGAATTTAAACCCATGCCAAAAAACAAAATCAACTTTATCAATTGAAAATTAATCAAACTAGGCAGAAAAATAACATCCAAGGTATTCTTATAGATTAAAGGGCCTTGACCTAATGTTTCCATCACATTGTCCACATCATTAAACTAGACCATAAATAAAATCATGTTCAAACTATGAGCATGGGTGGCATTCAAACCTTGTGGCTCCATCACCTCCTTAACCCATCATTAGATAACTACCTTAGGAGGAAGTCTAATGGAAAAGTAACCCTTATTGAAGCTCCCAATAAAATGATTAAATAAACTATCATATTAAGACTTAGGAAGGTAAATTTCATGAGGTGGTCCATTACCCAGTGATACACTTTCAAAACAAACTTTTAGGTTTGAGTCTAAGGTGTCATTACCATTCTACAAAATAGTCACAACACCAAGTAAATCAAAGGGATTTTTGGGACATGAGAAGAACATCATGTCCCCACCCAAATTATGATTTGAAGGACATGGCTTGGAAGGATAGATATGCCAAATTCGATGCAAAAAATCTAGGAAATAACTCTAGAACAATCCCAAAATATCACAACTATTTAGGTCATCGTGGTTAGCATGATCACTATTCCCCATAACCCAAAGTACTTTAATAGTATATTAATTTATATTTCAATAAGTGTGTTCCACATTATTTATATATGGTTACCACATACACACGCACACACATGTATTCGAAGAAAATCACACCTACAATTTTATTATTAAAAAAGGAATAACATAATTACATTTTGTACATGCAAACTACATTTGGGGAATACACCTCACAACAATGAGCTATAAAGTAAAGAAAAAAACTGAGAAAGTATGGAGAAATTATTCTACAACAATTGAAGTTACATGTGGGAAGAATTATTTAACTTCTCTTGTTTTCGTATATTTTTTTGCACTTTTTTCCATCCATTCGGATTTTGGATCAAAAAGGACCAAATCCATATCATGTCCTCGAGATGATGGTGAAATTTATTTGCCATAACCTGAACTCTTACATACATGTGCTCATTTATTGCCCCCCATCCCATCAAAAACCCTATCTCAACAATGTCACTTCCCATATGATTGTGAGTTGCAGCTTTAGACCTAGCCTTAGTACCTCCTTATACTTGGTTACCCTATTATGCCTAAAAATATGCTTCCTCATGGATAGGGTGGCTATCCATAACTTCTTCTATTTCAACTTCCGATAGATGAGGGTCTGATACCTGCTATCTCTTTGGCTTATGGACTGGACTTTTTTTCTTTTTTGGATTCTTTTTAGCCCGGTAACAAGAATTCTTCAAGAGTCATGTTTGAAAGCTCGTTCTACATCTGAAATACATGCTCTCATAATCTAATACTTGGGGTCATTTTTTTTTTTTTTGATTCTGTTGAATATGGTTCGGAAGATCTTTGTTTAGATCTATCTCAACAAATATTTTGGGAAAGGGAAATAAACATTTTTTTTAATTCCTAGATCCATATTATTTAATTGCCCCAAAGTATTTCCAATATCATTCAAGACCTTATGGTGCCAGAAAGGTAAATGGATATTTTGGAGCTCACCTAAACTGGCATAATTATAACCACCATATTTTTAGCATCGAATTCTCTAAACATGGAGTAATGAAGAGCCCTAATCTACCCCAAAACTAAGGCCCTTCATTCAAGACATATTCTAGATATTTCTATGTATCAAATTGAACAATAAAGAATCCTTTGAACACACATACATGTCACAATTTGGTGTCCAAGTGGAAAAAAACCACTGATGTAAAACATCATATTTTGGCCAAAACCCATTAAACCTATGAATAATAACCTTTGATTGAAGAGTAGTAAAGAGAGAGTTTACCACAAGAATATTTACTTCCATGATTGGAGCATGTTCCATTTGTTCAACAATATAAGCGCCAAAAATACTTTGAATCATATTAGCTAGGTTGAAATATTTTCCCTACAATGCATCCTTGAAAGATATAGAACAACTAGTGTTTTTGGAACCTAAAGCTCAACCTCGTAGCCTTAAATTCAATATAATAGTGGCATTCCTTTGGATGCAATATTGCTTTATCTAAAAGGAATCCTGTATTATTTTCCCGTAAAAAATAACACATTGAGAAGGTGTAGATATTTCCAAACTACTATGAATACTCCACTTTAAATGTTCCACCAGATCTGTTTCCATAATCCATAAGAGGGTAGTTTTTCCTTTCAGTTTTTTAAAGAAAATTTGGAACAATTTTTTTAGTCTCTATATATTATTTAGCCAAGACAGAGAATGGGAAACATGTGGGGGGAATAGAAGAAAGAATGAGTTCCCCCATTGCCCCAACCTACCATATATACCAAACAAAGCATGCAAAAAAACTCATAAAACAAAGGGGCAAGAATATTTTTGAGAAACCAATCTACCTCTCCCACAACGCTCACACCATATTTGAGAATGAAACATCAAGACATATGAAAAGACGTTGATCAAAGTTGAGGAGGAAGGTAATGTTCCTAGATGAGGCCTTGATAGATGAAACTGTCATAGGACCCACAACCGAATTGTATTCACGGTCCTTTGGCACCCAACTTCAAAATGTTGACTGAAACCCCACATAGATAACCCCAAAATTTCCACGACTTGGTCCATATGCATGGTAGAGCCCGACCTCCCTAAGATTTTGATGACCGAGAACACCTGTAACTAGTAGAAGCTCAGTGACAGCCAATTTCACATTACAGGAAAATAGACAAATCTTAGCACTCATTTTTCCCATTCTATGTCCTCCAAGTGATGCATTTGTTTACATACGTACATGCATACATAAATACACACACACACACACACACATATATGGTTACTATTAATTTAGAAGGGGTTGAATTTATTTCAACTATCCCTAAAGGTGAAAAGGCACACTGATAGAATGGGTGTTGTAAGAATACCATATTGATAAGTAGATCTTCGAAACATTTTTCAAAAAATTACTAGAAGGATAATATTTAATCGTATACAATTTTCAAATTGGACAACACATAATTGGGGGTGAAGACATCTCATGATGGATTGATGTGGTTATTGAAATAGAAAACCACAAATGTTAGAAATTTAGGGCTCAACTATGGCCTATAGGAAATGGTAATAAATTGACCAAGAGATTTGGTATCTGGGTCAATTGCAACCCATAAGATGGATGTCAACATCAGATTTTTTTTTATGGAATAGAAATATTTTTGCAAGTAAATAAGCATATTATGTATCAATATACATATTTTGATTGTTTTGATGTATCCACATATGTTCATTCTATGATGTAACCAAATAGTTATATTTGTATAAATGTATTGAAGTTTCAAATGTGTGTTCTTCATGATACAAGAAGGAATATGTCTTGGCCTTGAGAATTTTTATGAGAATTAGGGAAAGTTTTCCATTGTATTTTATCATTAGGATAAAATACAACACATACTTTCCTTATCTCAAAATTTTCATATGGATATGAAAAACTACATGAGAAGGTTTTTGCCTTGATATGTAAACTGATGTGGATATTCCCCTGGAAAAAATTTCACAATAGGTTTGATAAAATATATTGCAAATATGAAATTTGTAAGATAAGGATTAATTTTCCTTAGATTCCTGGATTTATTAAATTAATTTTTACTGTGTATACATTAAAAACATAAAAGTGTGAAAAATAGATAACAAATAGATAAATCACACAAAAAACCGCAATAACACAAGATATGACACTGTAAACCATTTTAGGAGAAAACCTAGTTGGAAGGTGAGACTGCTCTTATCTCTCTTTCTCTAAATGGAAATGGTACAAATATTGAATGAAGTGAGACTTATGGCTTGTGGGCTGCTACAAAATTTAGACTCACTTTGTTCTACCCTATAACTATCCACTCTCAGCTACTCTGCTCGGATCAAAATGCACTAGAACATACTCAAACCCATTTTCCTCCTAGTGGCTCGATTATAACACAACACAATAGCCAACTAGGGGTTCAATTTGACCCACTCAACCCTGAATATGAATTAAAAACCTACTCTTCTAGAGTCTTGTTCATCATGATAACGCGGGTAGCCATTTTTTCATGAGTAATGGGGTTAATGTGGCATCCTCTCAAATCATGGTGGTAAAAATAGGAGGGTTAACTTCTGGGTGGAATAACGTTTGCATATGGAATCTGTTTGAGGTATTTCTTGTGCCAATGGAAAGATATATGTGTGTAGAATAGTGCCAAGGTGTTAAAAAAAAGTGATATTTTTTTTACCCTAAAAATTCAGGTATTGCCTCAAATTTCCTCTCGAACATTTAAAACCCTAATTCGCCAAACTAGGACTTGCCGATAAAAATGTGACCTGATTCCTCCCATTTTTCCACTTTAAAAGCCTAAATATGGATGAAAAATAATACACAATCCAATCCATATCATACCTTCCCATTTTTGGGGCCTTTTGGTCCAAAAATTCGTTTACTAAATGAAGTGATGAGAAGTTTCCTCTACCTTCCCCCTAGAGTACCATTTAGTCTTGCTTGGAAGCTATCCTTTCAACCTAATATTCCAAAGGACATGCTAGCCTTGTCTTGTAGTTCTAGGTCTCTTATGAAAAATTGTATCCTTTTTCAACTCCGCCTAAGCTTTTGGTGCCACATAATCTACAAAATGTAGGACTTGTTCCTCTTTCTAATCCAACATGGAAGGATCATACAATTTTAGATTTTCCACATTCATATCAAGTAAATGCACATGTGTGGGGTTAGAATGAATCTATAGACATTATCTCCCACCTTTTCTAGTATCTCAAAGGGACCATATCGTAGGTCCTTGCTTTTCTTACCAGAACCCTGTAGCCTCTCCTTATTCAATTGTAACCATACTCCATCTCCCACTTTGAATGAATTATTTTTTATGTGTTGATCATGTTAAACCCTTTATTTTTCTTGTGACTTATGCAACATATCATGTAATTATAAAAGAATTTATCTGATATTCTAAAAAAAATGTCTTCCCTTAACACACCCCTTGTAAGATCCTCCCTCACTCTCCCTTACTATCCATATGAAATATCTAAAGTTGAAGGTGTAATATATACAAACATTAGAGGAATTTTGAGGTCTAAAATGTGCCTCCTAAGGAAAATATACAATCAAAATTCACTTTATGAGAACCAATCACATTTTAGGTGATGACATCATCCCTAATGGTTAAGGTGACATTTTTTGAGTTAAAGGTACGTACTTGTTACATTCTCAGTGGTGGATAAAAACTCATGGTTAACCATGGTAGTGCTCTAAGTACTTTTAAAGTCAAAGTAAAGTACTTATAATAAATGTCATTTCACAATTTTTGAATATAAATATATTATTGTCATTTCATATTTCTTGAAAGAAACAATGCATATCCCTATACATTTATTGTATTATACTATTTTATTTTATTTTTATATAGTATATTAATTACATGTTATTATACAATTTAAATAATATAAATTTTAATTAATATCATATAATATAATTTATATTTATGTTTTATTTTAAGTTATTTAAGTACAAAGGACAAATGATTAGTTGTTCAATGATAATGACTTTTTCTTGAAAAGCTCATTCTTATTTAGTCACATCAATACAATTTTTTTATTAATTTTATTGTGGTACAACTTTTGAATTGAATTTAACTATGGTTACATGGATTTTGGTGAAAAAAGTGAATTGAAAAATTCATAAATATTATTTTATTGGTTTAGCTATTATTTTATTATTTCTTTAGGAGGCCCATTTTAGACCTCAAAATTCCCCTAATGACAAGTTCCAAATGGGGATTTACTAGTAGAAGTATGGACTACTCTATTATAAGAGTATAGTATATACAATGGATTTCCATGCCAAGTCTTAAGATGATTTTGATTATAACCCCTCAAAAGCTATAACAAAGTCTTGTTGATTACTTTTGTTTTCCAATCTGTCTCTGGATAGAATGTTGTAGGCCTATTCAAATTTGAGTTCATCTTTTTCCACAATGTAGTCTAAAATGCACTGATAAATATTGTGTCCCTATTTGAAATGATGCTCCTTGGGATTTAGAAATGCACCTAGACTTGTCCAAAGAACAAGTTTGTTGCTTCTTTCACATTGACTTTCTTTTTACAGGTCATGAGAACTACACATCTCATTGAACCTATCAACTACCATGAAGAGGTAGTAATGTCCCTTGGTTTTTGGTAAACTCCCACAATTCCCATGGAAATGATTTCCCCAAGATAATGGGTACAAGTAAGGGATGATATGATGTTTCCTATTACTAGGCTCAGTAGTACAACAAAGCACGCATCCTCTTATGAACCTAGCTACATCTTCTTGCATCATGGGCTGATACACCTACCTTTACAAGTTGGATACTATCTTCCCTACACCCAAATGCCCTTTAGTCTTTGAGGTGTGAGCCTCTCTGATTTGTTGTAGTTACTCAACTTTAGGAAAATATAACTTCCCCAAACCATAGAGTAACCCATTTTGGAAATTTTAGTCAACTATGCTGTCACCATCTTGCACATGAATTTAGATCTAAAAATTCTGAACACCTCTGGTTTAATACTTCACTAATACACATTATTTTAGTTTATTGTATTTTATATATTATTCAATCTATTTTTTTTTTTTTGTAAGTTAGGCTAAACTATATTAGATCATAAAATAAACTTTACATAAGCATTGGGCTGAGATGGCAAGCGGTGCTTAGCCAATCCTAGCCTTGGTAGTTTTCAAAATAAAGAAGGTTTGGGGCTACCTCCTAGGAGGAAACCTACCCCTTAATAGATTCAAACAATCATGTTTTACAAAATGTTTTGTAACACATATAAAAACAAAATAGCTATAGTATGTCCTGAGTTGACAGAAAGCAAAAATGAACCGAGCTACTGAGCAGTCATGGTGTTCCTTCATCATCCTCTATTGTGGGGTCCTCCTCCTTGATGAGGCATCCATATTCACGCGAAATGGCCTCCTCCTCAGCTGTAGGTTCGTGCGAGGGCTTCGGGGGGGCTGCGTGGATGATAAGAGTAACCAGGTACTCTACATCTAAAACTCTGGTCTAGACTCCATCTGAATCCATGATCCAAATGTTTGTCTCCTCCTCTGTTGGCTCATGAATAGGTAGCGGCTTGGTTTTTCAAGGAGTGGGCAGCTCAGAGTGTGCTATGGTAGATTTTCTAGGGCCTCTTTTTCCCCTAGGCTTCTCCGGAGTTAAGACAATCTCTTCTTGGGTACAGCCAGGTATTTGAGTAGCCTCCCTATTGTGACTTCCTGAAGAGGAACCTTCAATGGATTCTAGATGCTGATCTTGACCACGGTGATAGCGCCTTGAGAATGCACCTCTTTGGCTAACCATGATGGGATTTTGACATTGTCGCGGGGCCATGGGGAGGATGTCGAGCTAAGCTAGGGAAGTTGGGCCAAGAGCAGTGAGATGCACAGCTAGAGTACGCGCAACAGAGGGGCACAACAGAGGGGGCATGCAACAGGGGGTCGCGCAGCGGGGGAGCTTGCGGTGGATAGCGCGCAGCAGGGAGAGGCACATGGGGAGGGGCTTTCAATAGGGAGGCGCACAACTAGGGGGCTCGCAGCAAGGGGCGTGCAACAAGGAGGATCTCAGAGGGAGGAGCACACTGTAGGAGGGTGCGTGGCAGGGGGATCTCAACAGGGGGTGTGCATCAGGGGGTGCACGTAGTGGAGATGTGCGGGGGAAGCTGGAACAACGACGTGATGGCAAGGGGAAAAACAACGATGGCTCTTGAGATCGGTTGGAGCGGTAGTGAGATGGTTGAATGGGGAGCTTCAGTGCCTTTTGAAGACCTGTGGCACGAGTGTAGATGTGGTGAGGGGTTGTGGCACGCCCGCAGATGCGGTAAGGGATAGTCCAAGTGTGACTGCATGTGATACAAAGTATGGCAAGAGGTCAGGTGTGGTAGAGCACCATTATGAATGATTGAAGAATTGAGTTTCCACATCATGTTAGAGCTTGTGTTGCAGGGTAGTGTCAGCTTGAGCATGGGAGGATCTGGACGTGTCACCCGCATCCAGGGAGATTCTATCCTTTAGGAGGAGAGTGTGGCGGCTCTCGTGCATGGTTTGTCCTAAATCTGAGGAAAATTAGAGTGGTAGAGCGCTAATTGGTTATCCAATCCTTTGTTGTCCAGGATGAATGATGCAGTGTTTTCCTTTCTGCTCAAATGGTGGAAAGTAATGGCCTTGTGATGCTGTAGCAGTTGTTCCAGGTGATTGAGACGATTGGCTAGCCATCAGCTGGTAGAGACCTTTGTGGAAGAAGAGGCAAGGAGGATGTTGGTAGCCACTTAGATGATGAGTTGTGAATCTCCTTCCATTTCCAGTGGGAAAAAATTAAGCTCAATAGCCATGGAGATACCCTGTATAAGCCCCTCCAGTTCCACGGATTTGTTGCTATCCCACCCCAGGTTTCCATAGTAGACATGTAAGGGGTTGCCACTAGAATAATTGAAGATGACCCCAAATCCAACTTCCTTTGGGTTGCCTTTGGAGGCTCCATAAAAGTTGCATTTGAAAAATCCGGTCGAGGGGGGGGGGGGGGATTCTAGTGTTAAAGTGCACTGATACTACCTGTGCTCGGGGGGGAGTTATCCACAGGGGGTTCAATACTCATATGCCAATTGTTCTAGATGGTGCATTCAGCAGTGGTTTCTGGGAAGTCATCCTTCCACCAGTGAGCCATGGCAAAAGTTTCTTCCAAGTTGCTATGTATCTTGGCCCATATCTTCTCTTGATTTAAATATGTATCTTTAAATATTCTTCTATTATGTTCTTTCCAGAGGTTCCATATGAGTAGGCCCGGAATGAGCCGCCAAAGATGATTTAGGAGATTTCTGGAATAGGGGTTGTCCTACCACATGTTGATGGTGTTGGTGATGTTGTCTCGATCTCGGTTGGATCTTTTGCATAGTATCTCAATTCTGTCCCAAAAAGTGTTGGATATGGGGCAAAGGTCCAGTAGGTGATCGATGGTTTTGATGTCATTCTAACATAGAGGACACCTCAAAGGACCCACAAAGCCTCTCTTTATAATATTCTCCCAGGTGAGGATGCGTCTTTTACTTAGAAGCTATAAAAATGTGGCTACTTTGGGCCAGAGCTTAGTTGTCCATATCTTCTTCCATAGTTGATTTTTGGGGCCAGGGTTCAAAATCGGGCTTGAGTTCCATTGTGTAGTTCCCAAAAGATGTGCGTTTGGATGAGATTTTTTTGTTGACTTGATGCATTCTAGATTTGGGATCCTCCAAGAGCAATGTTGAATCTGATTAGTTCCTCCTTGGGCCAATTTCTGGCATATTTGGCTGCCCATAAGGTTACCCACGATATATATGGGTAGGAGACCCATTTCCACCATATACTGGTGCCCATGATGTTGTTGCTGTGCTCTGGGTCTCTTAGACCAAGTCCTCCCTGATTTTTCGGCATACATACCTCTTTCCATTTGACTAGTGCCCATTTGTTCTTGTCTTTGGATCCCCCCGAGAGGAAAGTTTGTTGAAGGTTGCGGATGGCTTTGAGGACCCATTTTGGTGTAGCCAGAACGGAAAAGAGGTATATGGGCAGAGATTGAAGAACATATTTGATGAGGACTAGGCGTCCGACAATGTTGAGAGAGAAGTGGGTCCAAGTGGACAATTTAGTCTCCATTCTATCTAACAGCTCTCTCCAGGATGAATGTTTGATAGCTAAGTCCGTGAGAGGAGCTGCCAAGTACTTCGACTGCAGAGAGGTTGAGGTGAAGCCAAGGATGCGAGCTATGTTGTGTTGGGTAACAAGGGGCATGTTGAAAAATAAGATTTGAGATTTTTCAGGGTTAACAATGGTTCCGAAGGCTTCAGAGAAACAGTCAAGAAGGGTTCTAAGGGTGTGAGCTTCCTACACAGAGGGGTGACACATGATAATGTTGTCATACACAAATTGTTGATGGGAAATGGGGGGAATGTTGTGTCATAGGATACGTTGAAGGTCATGAGATCAGATTGAGCTCTTGATCAGGCGGTCCAGACCCTCAGCCATAAGAAAAAAGAGAAAAGGCGAGAGAGGGTCTCCTTTCCTTTTAGCTCTGGAGGATTTGAATGTTGCTGAGGGGATGCCATTGACAAGAATGAAGATGAAGGGAGAGGATATCAGGAGCCTGATCCAGCGAACCCATGTTTGATTGAAGCCAAAGGCTAGAAGAACTTCCTTTATGTAGTTCTAGATGAGCTTGTTAAAGGCCTTGGAAAGGTCAATTTTGAGGAGCATGCCAGGATTTTTTGAGGTTTTTAAGGAGTGGATGATTTCATGGGTTAGAATGATTCCGTCAAGGATATGCTCGCCCTCAACATAGTCCATTTTCTCTGGAGAGATGAGCATGGGAAGAAGTTGCTTCGATATATTAGCTATAAATTTGGAAATAATTTTCTAAATAACATTGCAGAGTGCTATTGGTCTATACTTACTTGGGGAAGCAACATTATCTTCCTTTGGGATGAGAGTGAGGAAAGTTACGTTGAGAGCTAGAAGGATCCAGTGAGTGTTGCGTGATTCCTCCACTATGCCCCATACTTCCTCTTTGATAGTATCCCAGAAGAAATGGAAGAAGTTGGTGGTAAATCCGTCCGATCCTGGGGCTTTCCCTTCTTTTAATTGGAAAACCGCTTGTTCGACCTCCATCAATGTTGTGGCTTTGAGCAGCATCCTGTTGTGATCCTCATTAACCAATTTTGGAATGTGTTGTGTGATTTTCTCAATGGCCTCTTGTCGCTAGGTATTGGATTCTTTGAGGATGTCCTTGAAATGATTGAGCAGTTCCTCTGTGATGTCCTCATGGTTTTCCATACACTCCCCATTTTGATTCTTGAGGACTGTGATTCTATTGTGCATCCTATGCTGGACTGTGGAGTAGTGAACGAATTTAGTGTTCGGTTCTCCTTCCTTGAGCCAATAAATCCGTGATTTATGTTTCCATAGGATTTCTTCTTGACTTCTTCTTTCTTAAAGTTGGGTTGTTAGTGTCTTTTCCTTGGTCTCTGAGTTTGTGGATCTACCTTCTGAGATTATTTTTTGTTGTAGTTGATGCATTTTTCGTTTCCAGATCTCTTTGGTCTTTGAAGATGTCACTGAAGGTGGTCTTGTTCCATAGTTTCATTTTACCTTTGAGCATCTTCAGTTTCTGCTAGAACTGATACATTTTTGTACCCAAGGGTGGATTGATGGAAGCCCACCAATCCGAGATAAGTTCTTTGAACTTTGGATGTTTGAGCCAAAATTGTTCAAAGTGAAAAGGTTTGGGTGTGGCAATACCAGGTCTGAGCCATTGAAGTAGGATCAGACAATAATATGAACCATACGCTGGAATGATGGTGGCTGCAAGCTGTGGAAGCTCTCCTCCTAGGTGGATTAAGTCTTTTGTGAGGAGGAAGCGGTCCAATATAGATGCAATTTGATGGGATCCTCCCCTCCGATTATTCCAAGTAAAGATTCCATTGGATGTTTAAAGATCTATTATATGACTTCCTTGGATGAAATCCTTGAATTTGGTGTTGTTCGTGTCAAGATGGGTTCTTCCTCCTGTTTTCTCCTGAAGGGTTGTGATCATGTTGAAGTCTCCTCCAATTAGCTAGAGAGGGTGAGTTTTCTAGTTGTTGAGATCTGATATGCTATTTAAAAACTTTGTTTTTTGCTATACTAAATGTGGGAAGTAGAAATTCAAGAGATGTCCAGGAATGTTGGTTCCAATCAGGTGGAAGGAAAATTGAATGAAGTGTTGATGTGCCTGAATGTTCTATAAGGAGATCAAGTGGGGGTTCCAAATAATTGCAAGGCCTCCTGAAGCTCCACTTGTGTCAAAAAATAGGGTGTTGTAGCCTTTCTAGATACCTTTTAAGATTGTACCCAAAGTTGAGTTGGAGCATTTGGTTTCTTGCATAAATAAAATTGTGGGGTTGTCCTCAGTAATTATTTTCTTGATAAACCTATGCTTGGAGGTACTATTTAGCCCTCTGATATTCCATAAGATGATCTTCATTGACGGGTGCTGGGAACTACAGACTAGAACCTTGTTAACTTGGGATAACACCCTGATTCTACTAGCTCTTTGCCCATGATGACTAGTCACTGCAGATCTGTTCTTCTTCCTCGTTTTTAGGATTCTTTCAGAATGAGTTTGGTGTTCAAGGGTGTGCCACCTTGAATGTTGAGGGAGTGTATCTGTTGAGCTCTAAGGGGGGATTACTCCAATTTCTGGATTTGTTGATGTGGAATTGAGAAAAAGTATTTTCGCTTTCATGCATCTTCTAGCCCCATGATGTCTAGGTCCCCGTAGTCAATGCTCTCTAGTTCTTCTTCCATTGCTCCAGGGATATATTCCAAGACTGCGCCTTTGCCTTTTTTTGAGATGTCCATCGTGTGTGATGAGGACTGGGGTTGCATAAAGGCTTCCAGTTGGATTTTGGTTTTTTGGGTCTCCGTATTTTGGGGATTCTCCTTCGGGGGTCGACTTGAGTCTCTTGGGATTTCATTCTCATTCTCATTTAGTTGAGCTAGGGCCTCAAAGTTGTTGCTTGATGCTGGGGATTTTTTGCTCTGGTGCATATTTGAATTCCTGGTATGCCTTTTCCTTCCAGAGACTTTCGTGAACCCTTCGGTGTCTTTGTCTAGGGAGTCATTAGTCAGAGTAGATCTTTGATTTAGGTGGCAGTCTCTGAATAGATGCCCATGCTAGTGGAATTTCCTGCATCTAAATGGTACATGTTCATAATCTACTATTTGGATCCATTCATAGTCATCATGAAGCAGGCTTACCTCATTAGGGAGAGACTTTGCGATGTTCATGTATACGCATATCCTTGCATAGGCTACATGCATGTTCATTTTTGTCTCTTTCTCTATTTTTATGAATTCACTCAGTGAGTTTCCAATGCCTTGAAGGGTTAGCTCATCCCAATAGTCCTGTAGTAGGGTGTAGAGTCTAACCCAAACTAGAGCCCAACTGAAATCTTGTTTGTCTAGGTTGAAGTGTTCGACCCAGTTGCACAGGTATATGCCTGTTGAGTCAAAGAAATATGGCCCTCCATCCAGGATTCAGTTTTTGTCTTCAATACAAGTGAAGATCATGTTGAAGAAGCCCTTGGCACATAGTTATAGATCGATATGGCCCTTGGGCTTCCATTTGGAGGCGATCCAACCCAGAAGAGCTTTTTTTGTAGGCTAGAAACCCATGAACTTGCCTATCAATACATGGTCCTTCATGTATTGGATTTTTCTGTTGATTCGATGAGACAGGAGCTCGATCTTGGTTCTTGTAGTGACCTTGGGTATGCATGTGGAGGATGTGACTGTTGCTGCTTCTTCAACGACTTTTGTTGGCGATTTCGTTGCGGGTGATGTCCCAGATGGGTCAGGAATGAGCCAGATTTTTGTTGACGGTTGCTTTCAACCCCTGCCGTCACTCCATTAGAGGGCGAACCACAGGAGGGGGGAACTATAGTCCACCCACTGCTGTCCGTCATGTGTGAACCTGTCTACACTTCAGAAGAAGAAAAGGGCCCCAAGGTTAAGGTAGAGGGTCTGCCAGGGCAGCCTGCTCAAAATCACCAAACCCTAGGTCATGGCAGCGATGTTCAGCACCAAAATCTCTGGAATCACTCGTTCACCTCGGCATCAAGGTTATTGGATCTGTTAACTAAAACTACATTTTTCAATTCCTAAGATACTCAGGTTTATATATATAATAATACTCTCTTTTCGTCTTTCTAAGGTGATAACATGACCATAGACATGTTAATAACTTTGAACATAACCATTACATCTTGTTCATGTTTGAATGCATTATCATATGTCAACTGTATCAAACATAACATATCATAAGTATGAAGTTTGGAATGTATTATATTCACCTTTACATTTGTTAAAACTTCGTTTTAATGTGGTATATATATATATATATATATATATATATATTTCATGGTTCCTATGCTCCAAACTCGATGTAATTTATTATGTCTATATGAATTTCTCTATATCATTCCACGCGTATATGTGTCACCCTTTTTCACTTACAATATTATCACCTCGGCCTATCTAACCGATAATTGTGATGCGATTCTTTTGAATCAACAATGAATGCAAGGTTATGGTTTTTCTCTAGTGTAATGACTACCTCGATAGTCTCTTATCCGTACTACCTCGATAGTCTCTTATTTGTTCATTCCTTTGCTTGCGCTATGCGACTTTACTTCTCTGCAACTAATTCTTCTAGGGTATTTTCTACTAGCAAATGACATGTGAGGAAATAAGTTTTTGTCTACGCAATCACTGTATCATTAATTCCATTAGATGAAACGTTAATTGATTCATATTTTCTACGGATTATATCAGAGGTAATCCTTCTCTTACGTCATCGTTTTCATTTTTAAGTTATTTTAGTGCTACAATTCGTTATGGTTTTGTTTTTTCGTGAACTAATGCTCTTTATCTTGGTTTTTATCAGGTGTTTATTATTGCAGTCAAGGTATTTCTCCCCCCTAAGGCTTTCTAAATATTCTTGACCATCAACCATGAAAAATATTCTACAGTTTGTCAATGGAATAATGAGAAATTTCTCATTATGAGCACCATTTTTCCCATTTTCGCCAAGAAATATCTCTCAGGTAATTTTTTTGAGGTAAAACCCTTGTTTAATCCCATTATTTTATGAATTTCAAGTCAAATTTTTTGGGTATTTAAATTTTATCTGTTTGGTACTATTTATAGTTTTTTTGAGCTACATATTCATTGGGGAACCACTACAAATTCAAGGTTTCGTGCATTTAGTATTATGTTGAGTGACTTATCAATTTTCAGGTGAAACACATATAGTTTCCTTTTTAATTTCTTTATTATAACGTTTCTAGTACTTTGTCACAATTTCCTTTTGATATTTATCACTTTTTTGGTGATTTATTTCTAGAGTTTTGCCCATATCAATTTTGGATTCTTCTAGCCTCAAGGTTAGAAATTTGTCAGTCTTTTATGTAACAATTGACAATATAAGATAAGGTTATTTACATCAGGGTTTTTCTTTCATGCTTATGTTATGTTAAGCTATTTTTTGGGGTTAGGATTTTCCTCCAACCCTAAACATACCAAAACTACATACTAGCTTTGATTCTATATTTATTCTCTAATTCAGCTTTGTCAAATTTTATTTGAATTCGGCTTTTGCCATTTTATATTTATATTTGATTCTGACAATTTATGCCTAAGTTCGAATCTAAAATTTCATACCCTAACCATTTGGGTTTTCCAGGGCATTCCTCCTATTTCTTCAAGTAGTTACCACTCTGCATACTAGTCTTAGTATTCCATGTAATTACATTCTTCCTTTATTAATTTTTACTTTATACTTAACTAATTATGTTACATCGATTTTAATACTATTTTCTTTTACTTTTTGCTAATCTTTGTTTCTTTCTATGACATAGGTGAATGAGCAAGTGTTTCAAATTCTGAACTCTATTCTAGTAATTATTTTTAATGTTACCGCCAAAGTAATTCAACAATCTATTTGAAAATATTTACTAATTCCCATGTGTTTAAGTATATAAATTTTTAATATAGTATTTGGTTTATGGCATAAATTCACAAGTAATTTATGGCCTACAAATTCTTTGCAAACTTATTATTTTGAGGAGGAGACTCAAAGAGTTCTTCTTATGGAAAATTGTCAACTATCGCTTATTAGGTTAGATGACCTGAACCTTTGGTTATTCCACCAGCTTTGACCATGGTTTGTTGTGTCATTGTGATCAGGTACATGATTTCAAGATTTTCCATGCCAAGCATGTGTTAATTATATTTGTTTTTGTTTGATTTAAGACAATACTTCTTATGAACAAGTAAAGTATTTAAGGCTTCAAGCCTAAACTGTACTGAGATGTTGGGAAGTTTAATCCCATATTCAAAATATGTTTACATTTCTATATTTATGTTAGTATGGTTTATTTTAACCACAACTGTACTTTTTACAGTAGAATTTTGTGACTAAAACCTTTATTATATTGATGGGTTGAATATAATGTATGTTTAAAAACTTTTATTTTTTCCATATTCTACTTACAAATGTATGAAAAGATTTTCAAGAGGCTCTTCTGTTTAATATTTGAGTGTTTTGTATTATGGTACAATCTCCTTCTTTTAGTCTTCTTAAAAGTAAATTGGAAATCTAAATAAATCTCCTATCGTTTTGTTTTCCATATATATATATACCTAAACCTCTTCTTGGATATATCAATCCTCCTCATATTGCTTACTATAATTCTTACATAATTATGTATAGTAGAATGGAATAACAACTACTTCTTACTATTGGAGTTCTCTATATTATAATTATAACCAATGAATAAGCTACATATTTATATATACATTGCAACAAGAAATGCAATTGCACTACTAGTTAACATAAAACCTATATAGTAACATTTTCTTTCTCATTTTCTGTACAAAGCTATACCATACATGTGTTTTCTCTATATGTTCCTTTTTCGAGAGTTCATTTACTCTATATGTCTACTTGAAAAATTTTCACATATTATATATATATATATATAATTCTTACAGAATTATGTATAATAGAATGGAATAACAATTACATCTTACTATTGGAGTTCTCTATATTATAATTATAACCATTGGAAAAGCTTCATATTTATATATACATATTACAAACAAGAAATGCAAGTGCATTGCTGGTTAACATAAAACCTATATAGTAACATTTTCTTTCTCATTTTTTGTACAAAAGCTATACCATACAAGTGTTTCTCTATATGTTCCTCTTTCCAGAGTTCATTTACTCTATATGTCTACTTGAAAATTTTGCACATAATATATATATATATATATATATATATATATATATATATATATATATATATATATATATATATATATATACATATATATATGTATATATATATACATATATATATGTATATATATATACATATATATATGTATATATATATACATATATATATACATATATATATACATATATGTATATGTATATATATAAACCTAAATCCGTGTTATTTCACTTTATAAATATTGCACATAAGTATGGCTTAGAAGACCGAATCGAAGTTTGTAAATTCTGGGAAATTAATGTTAAAGTACTCAACTCCTTCCAACCTTGATACCTCTTACACAGTATATCCCCTTGAGCACAGGGCTGCAATTTCTCTTTAAAAAAATGTCTCTTATACTTGGTTCTCACTAGTCTCTCAAAGTCTGCGTAAGTTTTGTCTAGAAAGAAGATAAAATTTATCCTTCTCTCACCCATTTACCACTTATTTGGTAGTTGGTAGCTACCCTCACCTCACTAATAGGTGGCAGGTAGTTACTAGATAAATGAGGTAAGTTACTTCCCACTCCCAAAGACAAAATCTTGTCTTTTAGGTATGTGATAAATTGGCCAATATCGTAATTCACAATTAATCTAATCGTTCAGATTAGATTCCTAGGACATAATATTGGGTAATTATTAGACATCATCAATTTTCAACCTCATTTCTTTCATCCAAATGTACTCCAACATTAATTTTTCATACCTCTTTATTTATTATTAACATGTTAAATACGTATTTACAATCATTCATTATCAATAACAAATATTGATATATAAGTTCTTTGAAAATTAAACATTAAGAAGAAAACATATCTACAAATTATTTACACGTGAAATTCAAGTCACGGGATATTACATCTTCCCCCTCTTGAATTTGACATCGCTCCGAAGTCTAATATGACTTTATGCAATTCATTCTTTTGGGAACTAAGATGACTCCTAAAAATCAATCTTAATCCTATCTTATTAATCTTATCAACCTGGGTTTTGTCTTTTATTTCAAGGCTATCGGCAAAGTATATGCAATAATAGAGTCCTAGACTATGGCAAAGTGAAAATAACTATTATGGAAAATTTACATGAAACATTATTCTAATTCAACCATTGTATAAATAAATGGCAACAACAGACAATTACAAGTCTCATGAAATAAACTATTCTAACTCACAAACCGTTTTAATTTATTTCTCAGCAAATTCTATGCATAAGGAAAAACTATTAATCACATGAATGCTCGAAAATCTCTACTTCTTAAAAGTAACTTCTAATATTCACACATTCACACTTCAAATCTGTGTAACACAATCCAATCGATAAATTTAGAAATGCTTAATATAATTCTAGATACAAGATTCAATCAATTACCTATTGTAAAAGAAAAGAAGAGTAAAAAGTAATATAACTAATGTGAATCATAGAAAGGTAATTTGAATATCAATGATACATAATAGACAGTAAAACCTCAGGTGACTGGGCCCATGATCTCCAAAAGTACTACCTAGATAAACTCAATCCATAAGAATAAAGTAAAATCTTGTGTAACTTCATTAACTTCAAAGCATTTTACATAATAACCTCACAAAGGTTTAACTCAGATCATTGTATGTAATACACAATAAAAGTGAAATGATAAAGCATAACATGAATAACACTTGTCTTTCACTTTGCTAACTTATATATTACATTTAAAAACTAAATATAGAGTTATTCTGAGAATTGAAAGATTCTCAGGATTTCTCTTTCAATCATAAGTCTTCATATAGTACCGATCAGTTTCCTTTTTCCTTCATTGTCCGACTGTGCTCAGACATCGAGTTGTAATATGTTATAAATGCGGTGTCGGCTTGATCAGTAACTTGCTCAAATATCTCGAGGAGCAACAATCGTTCATTTATGCTAATTTGCATAACAATATACCCGAATTATAACCTTTTTTATATCAGAAAAGCTTACATTAACTATACTATTTTCAACTCGCTTTTACCATCCTTTTCTATTGAATCATTACGAATTAAGGATAAACTTGCCTAAAAATATAACAATTATCAAGGAAATAAGGAGAGGAATTATACCTTTTTCGTGGCCGAACATCACCCCATAGCTTACCTAATTGCGTGTCCTCATTCAAAAAATATGATTCACATGTAACAAAGTTAAAGAATAGGCTGGGTAAGACTGTTCACCATAATTACAAAATCCATTTTTTCTCCTAAGAACCTTGAAGGCCTCACTTTCTGCACCTTATGGAAGTTCATACTTAACATTGTACCCATCTGTAGGATACCAGATAACAGGGCATCTGTATCAGCATCCAATCCAAGTAGGTCCTTTAGACAAAACCATTTGACTATACTGTTGCATCCGGTTAGCTGCTGCTTGGAATTTTCTGCAGCCAAAAGGCGCTATGTTCTTAACCTCCTAAGGAGATGTCTTCCATCATTGTTGTGCTACCTGAAGGGCCTCTTATTTAATGTCTTCAAAGTACTCAAGTCCTGTGATAAGAAAATATTTATGTGTGGGAGCCAAAGTAGAGATGACCCCAGGTCGTTGCATGAACCTTTTATGTTTTATGAAAGTTTTCAATGGGCTATTAGGTTCTCCTCTAACCCAAAGGTATAAATCATTTTCTATCCTTTGGAATACACTATAGGCTTTGTACCACTTGATTTGATTTCTCACAAAGGATATAGAAGCTTGAAATTTCACATCCCAAATAAAAGGGCTAGGGTTCCCATCCCTCTATTCTTATAGGAAGAAGTTATGCATATAGAGTTCACACAAGAAATATCTTACATTATCTTCCTGTTCTCGAAAACAATTAATAAAATCAGAAACATTATTGAATTCAACAGGCTGACCAGACCGTATGGCTTTTATTTTCAGTAATAAGTATTGTTCAAGTAGAAACAAGGCATGGTTTGTAGTTGGAGACCTATAAGACAATGCATTGAGTATACAGAACATATCTCCTTGGTTTGTTCCAATGCTTTCTGAAGCTGCCCTTACAATTTGTCTAATTTATTTTTCTCCCTTATAAGTTTGGCATGGGTTTCGTCCTCAGTGGCAGTCAAGGCTTTGTATTTTAGTAGAAATTCTTGGTGTTTTGACCAAGATATCACTTCTCCTCGGTATTGTTACAAAATTTGTTTGTGCCTTTCCAATTCATGGTTTAACACTTGGATAGTGGCATCCTTGATCAAGGGAGAATAAGGAAGCACCACTTCGGTTTGTGTAGCCTTTTTAATATTCATCAGTACATATGTTTGAATTTTTGCCTCAATTGTAACCACAAAGGGATTGATATTTGTTTGACTTCCCATATAATTAGTGGGAATACCCTCAGTTTGGATTTCTGCATGGTTAATAAGGATTCATTTAGTCTAAACTTTTGCATGAGTAATAGGGTTTTCTTGAGTCTAAGTTTCTGCATGATTCAATAAATTCTCACTCTAGACTCCAATTGTCATTGTTTGTGTTTTCTTTCTACCATAATTTCTAAGTCCTTGTGTGAGTTGTTCCATATTCTTTCGCAATTTCATGTTTTCTTGTTTCAATAGCCTGATTCTCTGTTTATTATTTCCTTCCAACCTTTCAGTGGGTTCTACAATTGGTGATGTAAGTGAAGCTGGCATAATAGTGACATCAAGAGGAACTTCAATTTCTTCATCAATCAGAACAATAACAATTGAATTACCTTCAGAATTCTGGTTGTCAGGGGTTAATGGAATGGCCCCCTCTCTAGAATAGTCTGGTTCATTCATAATTTTGGCCGATTCTTTTAGATTTTCCTGGCTAGGCATACTTGGAAAGGATGGAAATATTTCAGTATTATGAGAATTAGTGGTAGAGGCTAAAAATTTAGCAACTGGTTCAGACAAATTCCTAAAAAAATATTAATTCTCTTCAAAGGAGAAGATGGTTCCCATATTTTCCAAATCCTGGGCTATTTACTTTTCTCTAACTCGCTGTGAGTTAACTTGTTGTTCCATCAAAGGTTCTTGAGATGGCTCATTCTCTGGCGCATGCTCAATAGAATCCATGGGTTGCTTTTCCTTGGCCAATATTTCGAACCTTCTATGCTTATCTAGCTAGGAAACTAGGACAAAGGCTAACCTATTCTCAGCTCTAGTCATATTTTGCGAAGCTGGGGTTTGATTATCACTTTCTTCTCTTGACTGAATTTTTACATTTTCAGGGGGAGAATTTTCCAAGTCTGACTGACTATTTTCTGTGTCAGGCTGGGTATTTTCTTCCTCAAGCATTTCTTCCACAAGTGGAAGGTCATTAAGTCCCAAAAATTTTCCCCATCTTATTTTTGTTAATGCCAATTCCCTACTAAATATCAATTTTATTAAACAATGGTGACTATGTATGGCACTTGGGTCCTTAGCTCTGTTCATCCTACCAGCAACCTCATGTAAAAGGAAATTTAAAAAGAAAGGCATGTTTAGCACTATCTTCTACTTTAAAGTTGCTAATAGTTTGAGATGTCATGGTCTTACCACATCATGGCGGCCATCACATGTTATGTACCACTGGATTATGCCTGCAAGCTCCTGCCATGGTTCTCTGAATGAGGGAGGGTGGAATCCTTTTCCTTTGCGGACCAATTCATCACCATGATCTATAAACAATTCCATTGCACTCTGGAGTCTGATATGCTTGTCTATCGACTTCTCTCCTTCCATGGAGAGACCTGTAACTTCTGCCAGGATTGTTTCATTAACTGGTATCTACTTTCCTTTGACCATTGTGATTTCATTACTTAAATTATGTAAAAATTCCAAAGCTACAGCATTATCAAATTCATGCAATCTGGTGAAATACTCAAGCCAACCCACCCTTTCCAGTATTTTTCGAGCTTGTTTAGTTACCCACAGTGTAACAAGTTCAATACGGATGGATTTACCCCCCATTGTTGCTAATTTGGAAGGAATTGTCGCAAAAAATATACATAGTGCTAGTTTGAAGGGAATTGCTACAAAAAATATACACAGAGTTGTTTCAATCCGGAAAATAGAATGAGAGATATGACAAAGTAATATTGTTCAATGTGCTTTTGTGTGACAAGAATTACTATTTTCGTTAATTGTGCTTAGTCACATCATGCACGTGTTATGCCTTACCTTCCTCCAATAGAAAGGTCGACCACCACTGGTAACATTATGGAAATTAAATGGTCATATGGAAGTAGTCATTATCGCAAAAGGGAATGGTCAAATCGGTGCAGCCATATGGAGGGGATAATTAACTGTCATATATATGTGGAAGTAATGATAGTGATATACCATGTGTAAAAAAATATTGCATTTTTAAAATAAATAACCTTTGAAGAACATTAAAAAAATATATCTGGAGACATTCCTTTATAGGTAATATGCATATTTCAGAGTTCCAAAAGTTTAGAGTTATGTTCATGTTATAGTTTATATACCACCTCTAGTTGTTTTTACAAGATAGGTGTAGATATTGATGATGGTGTTTTCTTTATAAAATAAAGAGGTCTAACAACATAATTATGATAAGGCAATTCAATATGTATTCCAATGCCACAGGCAGAGCCGCTGCTGCTAGCATGCATCCATAGCCTTGATAAGGTTGCCTTTTTAAAATGTAGATAAGCCAGTATCCTATAAATGATATATCATATTTATTATTTTAATTGATTTTTCTCAAAAGGTCATTGTTTCGGTGTGGTGACTAGATAACAACAATGCTACTCACCGGATCATAACAAAGTGAACTAGTCAGCTTGTGATGAGACCTCTTGTCCTTTTGACACTAGTGTCAGAAAGGCCATAACCCTGGTTTGGTAGCCATAATGGGAATTTCACTTATGTTATTATCTTATGATCATAGTAGGATGGCTCGTGATGATACCCCCTATCCTTATGAGGAGATCTAGCTCTAAGTGTTATTTTTTTGAAAATTTGATCTTTTATTCATCAAGGGTGGCTCATCAACTCCTTAAGAGTTTAAGGATGGTGTAAGGAAGAAAAATGATGCAAAATAAAGTATGTGTCAACCTTTTGCTATATTGAAATAAAATCACCATTAAAGATGTACACACAAGATAAAAATACTATGGTGGTGATAGATCATGAACAATTTATAATTATTTCAGAAAGATCTGAATATAAAGCAAGTATTTAAGATAGGATTTTCCAGAGGATAAAATAATGTTCCTCGTAAGGTGATATATAAGAAATTATTTTTAACACCATGATAAAGTAAATATAAATATTTTTTATGTTCCCTTTCAAAGATTGGAATTAATTATGAGAGATAGCTAGCTTGGCACCAAGGGAACGACAACTGTGAAAGAGAAAGGGAACAACAAATTTACCAAAGGGAATAAAAATTGTGCATGTTATCACTTCGCCAGATATCTAAGGCTGAAGAAGAGATCCCAACAGAGGTAACCACAGACCAAACTTTTGGCTTGGTAGCTAGCCCTACCAAGTCGAAGAGGGCTCTCTCCACAAGGTCACAACTAGGAGGGATGGAGGAATTAGGGTTTTTAGGCTAGATATTGAGTGCAGGGGTTGTTTTGTTTTGATTTGGTTGGGTTATCACTAGATGAAGAAATTAGGTCAAGGGAGCTAGGTCAGGGAAAATGAAATAGGGTTGCAGGGATTAATGGGGAAAGGTAGGCATAAGGATTATCACTTTAAAGATGAGTGATGAGATGGCTTTTAGGACTGGTGAGAAGCTAGGAAGAGCATGGGAGATGTATTCTTCCTAACAGAGGAAAATGGATAAACTATGATCAATTCCCCAAAACAGAGCATGAGAAAGCATGCATTTTGATTATCAAACTTGAAAGAGATCATATCATACAGATGAATTGAACATGAATACAATACATTATAACATATGAAATTGAAGAAAAGACAATGATAAACATCAATATCACAAGTATCCCATAAAATAGTTGCAACTCCTCTTTATTAGCTGGCCAAACTGAGTACAATAGTTCCTTGATCAATAAGAAAACATACAAACTGATTCTAACATTTGAAAATGAGTAAAAAATGACATGATATAGGCCTCAAACAACCTCTCCCAACCTCAGGGGTCGAATCCCTAAGTTGAGGAGTTGATCCACAATAATCTGAACTAATACCTAGAGTGTAGGGAGGTCCAAGTGACTCCTCCCTAAATTCATTCAAACTGATTCATTTGACTTAATGATAACTTTTACCTAATGAATCTTCCCCTAGGTAACTTATCCTTGACATAGTTACATTTACCATGATGAATTACATTAATATAAAGATGATTTTCTGAGATAAAATCAAAATTTACAATGAAAAACCAAAAATATCAACAAACTGTCATATGCGCCATTTTCTTCTCATAAGCGCAGCACCTTAAGGCTATGCGCCCTCCATGTTCAAGGAAAATTTTGAATGACCTACAGGTGTCCAAATTAGGCCTAAGATGGCTTTCTGGAAATCTTGTCAAGTCCTCTTTATGAATATGCCTCCATCTCTCAAAATGATGCTGATTTGACCCTTCAAAAGTGTAATCTCCCAAAACTGCTCTGTACGTAGCGCCTAGGAAAAAATATGGGAAAAAACATGATTTTTTGATGGTTTTTTTCCCTTTTGACTAACAAGTTTTCTTAAAAAATATTAGAAAATGTATAGGGTGTATGTCTTCATCATTCTGAATCCAATGATGGTGACCGTTTTCCCAAAAAATGTCCCTATCATTTGTGCAATGCCTAGGGTGATGCCCATAGGACAGTTAAACTGTGTAAAAATTCTGAATTTTATGGAAACATGGGCCTCCAAGATTTTTTTTTGAAAAAATTAGAGAGGTTTTTGTTATTTGGCATGTTGTGAACAAAAACCTCCTCCAGGTTCTCAAAATTCAGTTTTGATTTTCCACAATCTTCTCTGCAAAAAGGTGTCTCAAACAAGATTTTGTACAGGCAGAAAATAGGTTGTGAAGATGTGAATGGTTTCTCATTCTGTAATACCTATGTAAAACATGAGATATGGTTTTCTTACTTTGATATCTTAGGAAAAAAACCTCCTCTAGTTTCCAAAAATTCACTTTTTTTGCCACAATATGTTCTGCAAAAAGGTGACCAAACAAGACATTTATGGGAAATGTGCCTTCGAAGAGTTTTCAAAATTTTCCCAAATATTCTTCAAATTTCCTCAAAATTGATTCAGACTTACTTCATGGAGACCTGATATGGTATGCTATGCTATCATGGATGCATCAATGAGAAAATCCAACTTACCCTTCTCTTTATGCTTGATTAGGTTATGTAGTTCTGGACCAATTCACAGAAATCAAAACAACCCACATGTTTGAAACAAGTGACTGCCATGGGTGAGGCCATTAGTTTTTTGGTGTTTGTAGGTTCAATTCTGAGGATCCTCCCTCCTTTGTGTGGCCTCCTCTCTTCTCTTTCTTCTTCCTCGCTGTATGGTCTGTTATGCTCTTCTTATGCTGCCATAGTGTTTTTATGTCCAAAACCCTAGGGAAGTATATGCTAATGTGGAAGGTGACTTTTGGGGATAGGAAATGGGAAAAGGGAAGTTTGTGGGAGATAGTGTTAGGGATATGAGAAATGGGGGAATTGAAAAAGAGTGATAGTGTGATGGGAATTGTGATGGGGAATTGGGAATTGGGAGCCTAGGTAAAAGGATCACCTAGGGCTTAGGTATTGTGATTAGAAACTTAGGGAAGGGGATTGTAATAACAAGGATTTAGGAATGAGTATTTGCAATGTGGGAAGGGTATGAGAGTGTAAGGGAAACTGGATTTAGGATTTTTGAGTGTTAGGGGGGAATTATAGGGTTTTGAATGGTTAAAACACCAAATTCTCAAGCAAATTACACAACACCAAACACATAAACTTGAAGGAGGTAAATGATGATGGAAGACATCTTTACTCACTTATTGGAGGCTCAAACAAATTTTGCAGAAGTTTCGGAGGTGATTTGGCACAATTTAGATGATTTTATGGCTTGCTAGACATATGCGCAATGCCTAAAGGATATGCGCATCACCTTAAGGCTGTGCACAATGCCTTCAGTCTATGAGCAACGCCTTCAGGATATGCGCAACGACTTTAGCCTGTGTGCAGTGCCTAAGAAGCACCAACTTGTAGACCAAAGTTTGAGGCCTTTCCAGTGTCAAAATTGGACCCAGGATAGCTAGTTGGAAATCTTATCCTGTATAATTTCGAAATATGCCTTTATTTTTCAGAATGGACTTGATTTAACCTGTAAAAAATGGGTTCTCCCAATACTGGTCAATAAGTGCAGAATGAGGGTGAAAAAATGTAGTGTGTTGTTGCAAGCAACTTTTGGAGGACTTTCTCAACTCCAAATTGAGAAAATATAGATCATTAGAAATATCTCTTTGTCTAGTTATCATATGACTCATCAAGAAAGTCATATGGAAAATCCATCTAAGAGAAAAATTGATTTTACCAATTTCATTCCAGAAGTGCAGCAAACCTCTTGTAGCAAGTGTATTTTTGAAATTTCTCCCAAACCATGATACCTATGTAAAAATGGAAAGGGGTTTTTCTTTTTTGACCTATTATGGACAAAAAAATCTCTCACATTTATCAAATTAATCTCTTTTTTGTTAGAAACATACTTTGAAGCAAAACTGGCCCTATCAATGGCAAATGATTTGTCCCTCAGAATGAATTGTTGAAAAATGGTGGGGACATGATGTGTATGAGTTGAAATGACCTAATAATTACTGATATGGCATAACTTATGCCTCCTATGCTTAGATGTCTCTAATTCCATAGAAAACCCTAGCTCATGGGGAGAGGAAATTAGGGTTTATTGCTTGTGGAAAATGATGATTTGGGCACCCTTGGGAAAAGACAACTCCCTTTGACATTTTATCAATTGATGAACTAAAAACTCTTGCACTTTTACATGTGCTTGTTTGGCATGTGGAACTGAGTTGGTAGCTTTTGGGAGAATGAGTACTTATTACATTTGAATTGACATAAAATTACATGAATAAAAATAAAATTACATCTTGGAATGAAACTCACATTTGAAATCAAAATTACATGATGAAATAATCATTTCTCTTTGCAAAACATCTTCACACGGTGAAGATGTTATTTTATCACCCTTTACTTGTTGGCCCTATGCAATGGAATAGAGTTTTATAGGACCATGAAAACCCTAGAAAACCTAATGATAACCTTGATAAGACTGGACTCCATGGTGACATGAGATGATGAATTGAATTTATGGATGATGTACAGTCAACAAGGTATGGAAGTGTGCTAGCAAGCAAATGAATTTTAAGGAAGAGTGATGTTTTTGGACTAGGGCTACCATCAGTGACTAATTTTTTGCATGACCTAGTGGAACGATAAAATTTTTTTGAGGGGGACCCCTAATATGAATATGAAAAGAGTATATTTTGATTACTAATGAAAGAATGCAAATTCTGACATTAACAATGCCGAAGGGAAAATCAATTGTGTCGAAGGGAACAATAATTGTGCTGAAGGGAACAACAATTGTTCCAAAGGGAACAACAATTGTTCCAAAGGGAACAACAATTGTGCCAAAGGGAACAACGATTGTACTGAAGGGAACAAAAATTGTGCTGAAGGGAACAAAAATTGTGAAAGAGAAAGGGAACAACAACTGTACCAAAGGGAACAATAATTGTGCTGAAAGGAACAACAATTTTGCCGAAGGGAACACCAATTATGCTGAAAGGGAACAACAATTTTGCCAAAGGGAACAACAATTTCTCCCAAGGGAACAACAATTTTCCTCAAGGCCTTTTTACCCCTTTCTTTTTATTATCAAGAGAAAAAAAGGAAGAAAAATTAAAAAAAATAAGAAACTTAACTAACTCTTAAAGAAGACATATGTACATTATATACAATGTGCTAAAGAAAATCAGATTTATGGAGATGGAGTTTCTGGGCTGCTATCCTAGCCAGATATGATCTGAAAAATAGGATCATTACTTACCTCATGATAAAAAGACTCCTTTGTGAGAGGTTGGTGGTAAAGGAATATCTGATGTCTGTTTACTAAGAAAGAGGTATTGGATCCATCGATGGTGTTTAATGTTATAGTACCATTATTGTGGACTTATTTGATTTCATACGGCCCAATCCACCTTGTTTGTAATTTCCCCGAAAAATCTTGGAACTTCGAATCATAGGGAAACACCCAATCACATTTTTGGAATGATTTCTTTTTAAACAGTCAGTTGTGCCATTTATATATTGGCTGTTGTAGAATAGTAATGCATTCTATTGAAAATAGACACGCTTCATCCAACTCATTAAGTGTTGTAGGCACTGGTTTTCTGCTTCTAAAAAACCAGTCCAATTTACCTTGAGGTCTTAAGAGTCTTTATTTCAAATTATTTTGTAAAAATGGGTTCTTTGCCGAAGAAAACATGATACAATGAGTGAATAGTAGTGTTCCTCCATGTATTTTGATAAGAAAATAGTGCTTTAGGGAGTTTTCCTACCCAATTTCAACAATTTACATATACAGTTTCAGTCATAATTGCTTCCAGTACCTTGTTAGTGCTCTCCACTTGTCCATTTTCCTGGGGGTGATATGGATAAGTAACTCTATACTTAATATGATAGTTCTGAAGAGTGGTCCTCCGTCTGCTATTACTTCCCTTGGTAATCCATATCGCATAAAGAGTTCGAACAGGAAATTAATCACTGGCTCCTCCGTAGCTCTTGGCAAGGCTACCGGTTCGACCAATTTGGTTACATAATCTATGCAAACCAGTATGTACACTTTCTAATTTGATGGCGGGTTGAAGGGGCTGACAAAATCCAACACCCATCATTCAAATGGTTTCACCACCACTTGCGATTGTAGGGACATTTCGTCAGCTTGGCCAGGACAACCCATTCATTGACAACTATCACAGGCTTGGACATAATTTTTTGCGTCTTTAAATATTGTGGGACAATAATAGCCCATTTGAATAAATTTATGTCCAGTTCAACAGTCTGCAAAGTGTCCTTCGTAGGGTTTGTCATGGAAATCCCTCTGGATGTCATAGACTTCATCTTCTCTGATGCACCTTCAAAATTGAAAATCAGAACTAATGTGGAAAAGATAACCACTGATCCAAGAGAAACATGCACTGCATTATATGATCAAATTCCTTTCTCGCGGTGACAAATGTGTTGGTAATTTCCCTACCACCAAGTAATTTTCCACATCAGCGTACGAGGGTGTTTTTATTGTTACGGAAAATAAATTCTCATCTGGGAATTAGTCATCCACCGACTGATGGTCATCTACTTTAGGTACTCGAGACATGAAGTCTGCCACAAAGTTTTCTTTTTTTGGTTGATCTTTGATGGTGATATCAAATTCTTGCAACATCAATAACCATCGAGTCACCCGACCATTAGTAATGGGTTTGTTAGCTAAATATCTAATGGTAGAGTGATCAGTGTACATAAAAACTGGATAGCCTGTTATATAATGTCGAAATTTATTAATAGCATGTATAATAGCTAAAAATTATTTTTATGTTACGATATAGTTTAACTCAACATGAGTGAGGTTTTTGTTGATATAGTATATATCATAAGGTTTTTTGTCTTCCTCTTGTCCAAGAACAACACTTATGGCTATGTTTGATGCATCCGAGGAGATGTGAAAAAGTAGTTCCGAGTTTGGTCCTTTTAATACCTGATCCGGATTTATGCAGGAACACAACAGAATAAACATATAACCATAAATACAGAGATGCAGTGGAAATAAAACTTCATTTCATTAATATCAAAGAATTGAAATTTGCTTACAGACAGAATGGAAATAAAAATAGCTAGGGCACTGGTAGCTATCTCTGAGAAGAGATGTGTTGGCTACAGGCCTCTGAACTGAGTTAAAATGAGGATCAAGGGCCTATTTATTATTTAGAAACAATGGGAAATCATAAACAGCCAAAACCCTAACCCTAGGAGATGAAGCGCCAAAACTATGGGCCTCGTTTGGGTAAATTGGTGTTTCAACTTCCCGGGGACGTAACTTTGGCATATGATCTCCGTTTGACGCATACCATATGTCGTTAGAAAGATCTATCCGAGGAATACAAATTTAGAGTGGGAAACATCAATCCGTGAACCCTGTTTCTCCCCATTTTCCCAAAAAACGTCGTTTAGGGCCTCCAAATAGCTCCGGAAGTTTAGGACCTGAAAAACTACTAAAAATAGTAAGTTGTGCTGAAACTGAAAAACTGAAAGAGATAATGGTGGGGCCCCAAGTGGAATAGGTGGGTGACCACCAATATCCACTTGGATCATTCCTCCCCCATTAGGAAGCAATGGTCCCCATTGCATTAAGTTCCTCCAGTAGATGAGGAAATTTCTGCTGAACTTGGTCCCTGGTGAACCACTTTCCTTGGTGCAGGAGTTGGCCAACTTTGACAACCCGATACAATTGGATCTTCTGTTGGTGAGTGTTCTTGATTTGCATGTCCATGATACAATCTGTGGTGGCCTGTTCCATGCAGTCTGGGTTTAACTCTGTTGGTGTGAGTTGTTCTACAATGTCAGAGGTGTCTAATAGAGGTGGGAAGTAAGGACGAAGGCAATCCACATTGAAGATTGGGTGCAAACCAAGGAATGGTGGACTACTGAGCTCGAAGGCATCATTCCTTATAGCCTTGGTGATGGTGTACGGCCCGTATCGGAGCGGGCGAATCTTGCGTGGGGTCCAGTGAGGCGCTCCTTCTGCAAATATAGCCATACTTTGTCGCCCACCTGGAAGTTGTGTGGCACCCGGTGTTGTTCATGGCATTGCTTGTACTTGGAATTGGCTCTGTCCAATATATCATGAAACTATTGGTGGATGTGTTGAATGCACTTGATGAAGCTATTTTCTTTGTCAACTTTAGACTGGACATGAGCCAAATCGGCCTGAGAAGTCGCAAATGGCATGGCTACGTCAATGGGACATAGTGGTTGGAATCCCAAGCCCACTTGAAAGGGGCTATGGCCGATTGAACTGTGGAGAGCCCGGTTATAGCTATGTTTTACATAGGGGAGGATATTGTCCCATGTGTGTGGATTATTTGAATTGTACATGCATAGAATGTGTACAATCATTCTGTTGACGATCTCTGTCTGGCCATCTGTTTGGGGATGGAAAGTTGTGGACTTGGTGAGCTTGGTGTCCAATATTGACCATAGGCTGGACCAAAATGTGCTGAGGAACCTGCTATCCCGATCTGATATGATAGACTGTGGGATCCCAAAGTGCACCCACACTTGTTCAAAGAAGATTTTAGCAGTGGATTCTGCTGTGATATTCTTCTTGCAGGCCCCCATAATGGCCATCTTCGAGAATCTGTTGACGACCACGAAAACACAGTCATTTCCATGCTTAGTAGAAGGCAGGCCTGACATGTAATCCATAGAGATGGATTCCCAAGGTTGACTAGGGGTAGGTAGCAGAGTATATAGGCCTTGCTTCTTGATGGTCGGTTTGGCAATGGCACAAGCAGTGCAGGATCTGATGTGCTTCTCGACATCCTTTCGAAGGTTTGGCCAATAGAAATACTTCTGCAGGATTGCTACTATTTTCTCGACCCCGAAATGCCCAGCGACTCGACTGTAGTGTGCTTCCCATATCATCTTGGCACGCTCGCTTGAAGGAACACAAAGGTGTCCCAGGTGACATAAAAGTGAATCTTGGAGGTGAAAATTTGGAACTTGCGTGCCCCCCAAGAGTGCCTTGTAAGTGTGGCCGAATTCTGGGTCACTCTCATAGAGAAGCGGCCAATCAGAAGTCTCGTGCCCACAAGAGTTGAGCACGGTGGTGAGCGCCACGATCGGTGGTCGGCTGAGGCAGTCTGCAACATTATTGGTGCTACCCTTCTTGTGCTTGATGTTCAAATGAAACTGTTGCAGATATGTGGACCACTTCTGATGGCGATCATTCTGCAACTTCCCTTGTGTCTGTATGAACTGCAGGGGCCGGTGGTCGGTGTGGATGATTGTTTCCTTCCCCAAAATGTAATGCTTCCATTGTCGACAGGCTTGTACAATGGAATACATTTCTTTGTCATAGGTGGGATACTTGCGAACATATTTAGTGATGTCTCCTTGTGAAACCTTGCTGGATGTCCCTGTTGAGTAAGAACTGCCCCAATAGCATAGTCTCAGGCATCTGTCTCGAACTCAAATGGCTGTTGCAAGTCTGGTAATGTGAGCATTGGGGCAGAACATCGACGATTTTTCAATTCTATGAATGCATTCTGTTGAGGTTCCGACCAAAATAATTTTGCTCTCGCTCCTCCCTTGGTGACTTGACTGAAGGGCCAAGTGATATGAGAGAATCCCAACACGAACCTACGGTAGAACTTAGAAAGACCCAGAAAGTTGCGAAGCTCTGTTATAGTGGTTGGGGATATCCAATCCCGAATGACTTGGATCTTGTCTGGATCCACATGCACCCCCCTTTAATCAATAATGTATCCTAGATATTGAACTTGGGTCATGCCAAAAGTGCACTTCTCCAAATTGGCACACAACTTGTGTTGCTGCAGTGTTTGGAGGACTTTCCGGATGTGGTGAAGGTGCTCTTCCCAAGTCTGGCTGAAGATCATAATGTCATCCAAGTACACCACAACAAATGAGTTGGTGAATGGCTGCAAGATGTCGTCCATCATCCTCATGAAGGTTGCAGAAGAATTCGTCAACCCAAAAGGCATGACCAGCGATTCGAAAAGGCCTTCCTTGGCTTTGAAGGCAGTATTCCACACATCGGAGGGTTCAATTGGTACTTGGTGATACCCAAACTTAAAGTTGATATTGCTGAAATATTTTTCACCTTTGAGTTGGTCCAGAAGGTCATCAATCCATGGGATCGGGTACCTATTCTAGACAGTGATCTTGTTCAGCGCCCGATAGTCAATACAGAGTCTCCACATCCCATCCTTCTTCTGTACCAACACGATCGGGCTCCCACAGGGTGATGAACTTGGTCGGATGTGACCTTTCTACAGCAGCTCCTGAATCTGCCTCTTTATTTCATCGTTCTCCAGAATAGAGCACCGATAGATTGGTCCATTGGGTAGCGACGCACCTAGGGTCAGATCAATCGGGTGCTTGACCTGACAGTGTAGAGGAACCCCTGTGGGTGAGGTGAAGATGTCCCCATACTCCTCCACAACCTTATCCATTTGTTTTTGTCGTGCAGAGGAGCCCTATCTGGAGGTCGTGGCCACAGTCTTCTTCTTGCCCTGGGGGAAAATCATCAGGAAAACAAATTTCGTGTTTTGGGAAATGAGCTTACTGCATTGTTTTGCAATAACCAAAGAGATAGCGGCAGGAGGTGGTACCTCTGGTATCCTGTACAAATTATTTTGCAAAGTAACAATAACAACGCGAGCCCGAGACTCATACACAACATGAAACTTCCACAAGTATGGTTGTCCTAATAATACATCAAAAGCATCAATAAGAGCAACGTCACATAATACCTCATCCGTAAAGGGCTTGATACTATAGGGAAGGCGAAACTGCTGGCTGACGCGAAGATCTTGTCCTTGGTGAAGCCACCTGATGGTGTATGGATGTGGGTGATCTGTGGTTGGCAAGCCCAACCGATTCACGACGTCTGCTGAAATGAGGTTCTTTTGGCTCCCATTGTCGACAATGAACTGTACCGGGGAGCCCTTTACCCACATCTGGGAGTGGAAGAGACGTTCCTCCTCCTCTGGATCTTCCAGTTCCTCCTTCTGGATCTTCATAGTGGCAATAGTGGCATTGGGCTCCGCATCAATAATCTATTTCCATTTATCATTCCCCTTGTCAGGTTCTGATTCAAAGTCAAAGCATGCATCTGAATTAGATGCCCTCATCTCGGCCACCAACGACTACTTGGCCTGACACTCACTTGTGTTGTGAGTGGAGCTGTTCTGGAACTCACACCACTTTCCTGTGTCCTTTGGCTTTGCGATGTTGTTCTTTGCTTGTGGCTTCAACAAGTTGTCTTGAGTCACCATGCCTTGGCTCTGTCCTTTTTTCTACAGTTTGGGAGCACCTTTCCCTTGCTTTTGATTCACAGATCCAAAGTCTCGCTTCTTTTGTTTGAATTTCTGCTCAATCTTGGCAGCATACCGGTATGCCATACCAAGTGAGGAGATGTCGAGGAACTCCATTTCCTCCTAAATTTATCTGTGCAGAAAACTGCGATACTTTAGCACCAGATGTTTCTTTGAATCTTTGATACCCAACTTGGTGCACAGGGTATGGAACAGATTCGTCAACTCATGCACATCTTGATCCCTTTGTTGTCGTAGCGTGGTCCATTGTATGTACTTTTCCTCATAGCTCCCCACGGGATAGTATTGTTCCTTGATGGCGTCTTAGAAAGAATTCCAAGTGGGTATGGTCGAGAACAGAGAGGGTTCTGTCTTGTCCTTTTTCTCACAGTGGGTTTCCCACTAGTCCTTGACATGGGGGGTTAGCTTTGAGGAGTGAAAAAATGATCTTCTCCTTGTCGGAAAAGTCATGAACCGAGAAATATCCTTCTAATAGATTCAACCATCTATCTACGGCATCTACATCTATTTGACCCTCAAATATGGGAATGTAAAAATTTACTTGTACCTTAAAAGGAGTCGCACCTCCAGAGTGGCTGCTGGATGTAGATACGCCGCCGGTGGACAGCCGTTGAAGGATCTGGGCAAAGTTATCCATCATCGTGTTCCTTTGTTTTTCGAGGGCCTCCTCGAGCAATATTTTGATAGGATATCCTACTCCCTCATATTTCTTTTCGTCCCCCATGGGTGTCTGTCGGGGTTTGCGAGGCTGATCTTACAAAGGTCCCACCAGATCGAGCCCTAACTCCTTATACCCCGATCTCGTTGGGGACATGCAAAGAAGGATCGAGAAAAAGCAGACCCTCTGATACCACTGATCCGTATTTTTGCAGGAATGCAACACAATAAACATATAACCATAAATACAGAGATGCAGCGGAAATAACACTTCATTTCATTAATATCAAAGAACTGAAATTTGCTTACAGACAGAATGGAAATACAACTAGCTAGGGCGCTGGTAGCTATCTCTGAGGAGAGATGTGGCAGCCTATGAAATGAGTTACAATGAGGCTCAAGGGCCTTTTTATTATAGAAATAATGAGAAATCCTAAACATCCAAAACCCTAACCCTAGGAGATGAAGCGCCAAAACTATGGGCCCCGTTTGGGTAAATTGGTGTTTCAACTTCCCAGGGACGTAACTTTGGCATATGATCTCCGTTTGACGCATACCATAACTCGTTAGAAAGATCTATCCAAGGAATACAAATTTTGAGTGAACAACATTGGTCCATGGACCCACATTGCTCCCCATTTTCCCAAAAAACGTCGTTTAGGGCCTCAAAACATCTCCGAAAGTTTAGGACCCGAAAAACTGCTAAAAATAGTAAGTTGTGCCGAAACTAAAAAACTGAAAGAGACAATGGTGGGGCCCCAAGTGGAATAGGCGAGTGACCACCAATATCCACTCGGATCAATACCAGTGCTGTCAAAAGGAGTTCCTTGAGAACTGCAAACACAACAGCACAATTTTCATACCATTCAAATTTGATATTTCCTCTTAAAGTGTATAAAGGTGCGACTATCATTGAAAAATGTTCTATAAAATTGCGATAATAGCCTGCATAACCGAGAAAACTTCGTACCTTTGTTTGCGTGTGGGGTGTAGGAAACTTAATACTTACCTTGATCTTGGCGGGATCCACCTGAATTCCTGTAGTAGAAATGTAATTCACTATAACTACACCTTCATTCATCATCATATGGAATTTTTCATTACTTAAACACAATCTGGTGGCATTACAACGTTCAAGGAATTTTTCTAATTTTTTCAAAGCTTGATCAACGTCATCCCAAAATGGAGTAAAATAATCCATATACAACACAAGTCCCTCATTGATTAGGTCAGAAAAAATACTTAATATTTCCCTTTGGAATGTTGCGGGAGCATTGCATAGTCCAAAGGGTAAAACTATATATGCAAATGTCCCCCATGGGCAGGCAAACTTGTTTTTATCCTGGTCTTCTTGAGCAATTCGAATCTGACTATAACCACTGGAACCATCTAGAAAAGAAAATAATTACTTTCCAGCTAAAGTATCAAGGACTTGGTGTATGAAAGGAAGGGGAAAATGGTATTTTTGGGTAGCCTTGTTAAGTTCTCTATAATATACACAAATCCTCCATTTCCCTTTTTTCTTAGGGATGACTACTAAGAGGGAAACCAACTGACTATGAAATTGGGTATATAAATTTTACATCCAACAATTTCTGCAATTCTTGTTTCAAAATGTCTTTGAGGTGCGGATTCAACCTCCTATAGGGATGTCAAATAGGACGGGCGTAATTTTTGATATAAATGTGATGGGTGCACAACTGCGGGTCAATACCTTTCATGTTCGAATATTCCTAGGAAAAATCCTAGTATTTATGAAGAACCTCAGTTAATTTATGTTGGACATTCGGTTCAATGCTTCCTGTGTGTTTCGCGACATGGACTACCCGCCTCTCGTGGATCCTAACTCTGGCGATTGTAGCGAAGACTAACGACTGCGGGTTTTGGTCTAACGGAAATCTTGATTCCAACAATTGGTATCAGACTGATAGGTCTCGAGTTCGAAACTCACTTGGCTCGTGTTGGGGGTGAAATTGTTGGACATTGGGTTCAACGCTCCCCGTGTGTTTTGCGACATGGAATAACTGCCTCTCGTGGATCCTAACTCTGGCGATTGTAGCGGAGACTAACGCCTGTGGGTTTTGGTCTAACGACAATTGTGATTCCAACAATTTCTGCTGCTGATGTTTTTCCAGACCAACGTTAATATTAAGGGTTTTTCCCATTTCTATTTCAATTGGAATGCTGTTATGGACAAAATTTGTGGGAATATGATTGCCATTTAAATTTTCTAAGGGGTCTCCTTGCCCATCATTATCAAGAAAAGCTTTTAGCATTTGGTATGTTGGGTTTTTTTATAACAATTGGTATATTGATGAAGTTGTTGATTACATCGTCCTATAATTTATTTTTAAGTTCTAGAGCTTCATCTAAGGAAAGGGGAGAGAAAAAATTTATTCTTGGTATCTAGGTGGGCATAACTGAAAATTTACAGCAGGTGGACTGGGTTTAGCTATAGGGTACACAATAAGATTCTTGAGAATGTTTCCTCTTACAATCGTCATGTTGTGAGTTCGACATCCTATATATGCATTTGTTGTTGCTAACCATGGTCTTCCTAGTATCAGCGGATGTTCATATTCCTCTTGAGTTGATGACTAGGAAGTCTACAGGATATTCCCAGGAATCTATAGAGATAGTAATGTCTTCCAAAGTTCCTTCAGGCTTGACCACTGAACTATCAGCTAATTATATCAGTGTTGAGGTTGGTTTTAAAGTTGTGATACCCAAGATATTATAAGTCTCATAGGTCAAAAGATTAATAGCTGCTCCTAAGTCTACCAACATGTTTGGAAAAGCACAACCTTGTATTTGGATGGTCATGACCGGACTTCCTGGATATTCATATTTAACAAGAACTTGTTTTCCTAAAATGAGGTGGAATAAAATTCCTACATGATCTGAATTTGTATTGTATTTGTAACGCTATGCAAAGTATCCAAACAGATATAATTTTTGTGTGCAAATGTTTCTCCTTAAATTGCAGGTTAAACAAATCTTTTAGGCTTTGTTATTCAAGTTTCTGTGTGAGATTTGATTATGTAATTTTACTGTTTAACATAGTACAACAAAAATAAATATAAAATAAACTCACAAACACATTACTCAGCTATTTTTTGAGCAGTTCACCCCTCCTGGGCTACATCTGTCGGTCAAAGCCTCCCAAATGGCTTGTCCCTCTTGTATTAAATAATTCAAAATGAAAATAGAAGTTAAAATATGCCTCAATAGGAAAATATGACTGTAAATTCAGTTTCATAAGATATGAAATAGCTAAAAATGGCTTTTCATTCATAATAAACAGTGAAATATTACCCAATACAGTGCCTTCTCCATGATGGCCCTAATGGCTGCCCAAAACTTCACATCAGCTTTTTGAGATCTAGAAGTTCTCAAAATTATCTGTAACCACTTCCATTGGTTCCCAAATGTCTAAAATAGCCAAGATAGACTATTCATTCATCAGAAATGGCCTCCGGCTGCTCCGGTTTCACCTCAATCACTTATCGACACCCCCTGGCACTAGGGTCAATGAAAACCTCTCTGATGCGTTTTCGACCTCTAAAAGTCTTCAAAAATTTCTAAAAACTTTGTAAATAGATTAAGAATGATGTTTTTAGTCAATAATGACCACTGGTTCACTGCATATGGTCTCAAGCAGCTCTGGCTAAGCCCTGCACTGCTGCTGGAAAAATATGGCACTAATGGCCCCTGGAACTTTTTTGAAGATTTTAGGCCTTCAAACGTTCTCTACAGGCTCTGCAAACCATCTCCTCAGATTCATAACATCTGAATTATCCAATTTAGACTATTGGAACACTAGAAAAGGACTCTAGCTCCCCTAGTTAGGCCTCAAATTGAATTTGTCTCATGGTGGCCCTGATGGCCCCTTCATCTTCCCTGAAGCAAAAGCTGTTGAAGATGACCTTTGTTCGACCTAAACCTATTCCAAACTATTCAGAAGGTTGAAAATACCCAAAATTGACTAAAATTTCATCCAATTTGGTTCAATATTGAGAGAGTTATATGGCCAAAACCAATTTTGCCCAATATCCCTAAACAAACTCCACCAAATGTGGAGAAACTGCCAGTTATCCAACTAAATTCGGCGGAATCACTGAATTGATGGAAGGCACTCCAAATTCGGTGGAACTAAAATTGTTAACATTTAATGCTAGCGGGTCATGTGACCACACCGCACAGACTACCGCATAAAATGTCAACCGAAACCCTGCGTATTAAATGTTTATAAAGGTGGTCACATTTATGTGTTAACAGTTTACCATTAACCGTTGTAGTTTTCCTGCGGCTTAAGCCCCTGGTTCTCCAACGCCATGTTACATGTATATACGAGCTAGCCCCTTATCCCTCCGGCAGAAACCTTTACACACCATAACATAAACCCGCCTGCAATAATTGTTAAGAAATAACTCTGTGGCACGATGGTCTAAACGCTGCACTAACCTGCGAGAGGTCTACGGTTCAAATCCTGTGGACCTCAATAATTTTTAATATGCCATTTAAATTGAACTGGGGGCCACATGACGGCCTCTGGGACTGCCACGTAATTGGTTCGAAATTGCAAAGTCAAACCATTAACAAATAAGAAGATGCCACTTGTCCGAAAATCATTTGCCCAGATGGAATATTTCAGGGAATATTCTTTTTAAAATTTTTCCAAAGTTTTTAAAGTCAAACTTGGTCAATTGAAAAATGGAGTTTACAGGAGATTTCAAACCTCCATAACTTTTGCATACGACCTCGGTTTTGAAAACCATTCATAGCGCCAGAATCGCAGCGACGAGACCTTTCTGGTTGTTCAGAATTTAACCAATTTTGAACACTTTAATTTTTGAGCAATTTGCATAACTTGGACATGATCTCATGATCACACCTCCCAAATGAGAAGCTTTTGGCCCCCAAAAGCTCTATGAACTACTAAAATTGATCTGTACAACAAATAAGAATACTGCACTCTCTTCTCTTCAGCCTCCAAACACTTGCCCTGCATGGCTAGTGACTTTGAACCACAACTAGAAAGCAATTCACACTTCCATTCCTCGATGCGCTTGTCCTCTTGTCAAAAGCTGTCTTTCTTGCACTCTCTCAGAAAATTTCTGGTGAGAAATTTGCAGAAGTAAACTGAATATCGCTGCCTTGATCAATGATCCAAGGTGGCTCAAACAAACGAGATACTACAACATAAAATACATATATACAACCGGAATTTGCATATGTACAAAATGAGTACATCTTACTGTACCAATAAGTCCATCCACTTCTTACCAAGCCACCTCCATGGCGACTTTTGCTGCTGCAACTCTTCTTCATGTGAATCTTCCATTTTCACATCAATAATGGAATCCGCAGTTCCACTTGCGCCAATCTTTCTATCCTCTTGCTGCATGTGCTTTGGATGACTAGTTGGATGCAAAGTCCAACAATGAGAGACATCATGTCCCTTATTTTAGCAATATGTGCAAAACTTATGCACCTCCTTTGAAAGTTGTCTTTGCCTCATCTTCTTCCTGTATGCTTTCTTCCTCATCCAACATCTCGAAACAACATGGTTAACCCACCACACTATGTACAACAAAAATTTCTTCCATTTAAGCATGTAAAATTATCATGCCTTGTAGAAACACAATCAAATTGATCATGAGAATATTTATACCTCTTGTGCTTCTTTGAATGTTCATCCTTTTTTTCTTCATGAGAAGATGAACTAGTAGAAGCTACAACGTTCATTTGTAGACTAACATCATCGTTTTTGTCTTGAAAACTATCTGAACTTGCATGCATGCCATAATATGCATGTCTACCTTCTTCTTGTTGCAACAAAGGCTTAAATCAATGGCAATCATCTTTGAAACAAATTTGACATATTTGCATCTTAGAACTTGAAATAAAGGTTCTCTTTGAAATAGCCTCACATGATTTCATGTTTTTGGAGTCTTCGCCATTAAATTTCACAAAACCAACACCAATTCGTTCCTCAACAAGAACAGGTTCAACCATGCCTTGTGCATGCTTATCTAACCCCTTGCCTTCATAGCCCATTTTAATCATTAATTTAGACCCTATACCTCTTGTATGTTTTTCGAAAGAACCAACACATCTTTCTAATGAGGAAACTGAAGAAAAGTTAGAATGGATTACCTTTTCCTCATGCATTTTCTTGGTCAAAGCCTCTTGGGATTGATGGAGTTGCCTCTCCATATAATGCAATCTTTGAAGAATTTTTTCCTTCTCTTCCTTCATGGAAAACAACTATTCACGAAGTTAAGTACTTTCTCTTTTATCCTCAAACAAATCTGTACCATGTCCTTCAATATAATAAAGTCACACTTCATATCATCATCGAAGAATCTTGTGAAGGAGGAAACTTCACTTGTAGAAGTTGTCATTATGATGTCAATGAACAAATTAACTTCAAAAAAGTTCTCAAATCTTTTCAAAACAAATGACAAGCTTTTAAACCAAATGGCTGTAAAGACAAACTCTTATTCAAGAAGCCAAACAACAAAAAAACTCCAAGAGCTTCTTAAAAAACAATCGTCGAGAGGGTTTGTGTTTCAATGGTGACCTTAAGGTACTTTGGGGTAAGGAAGTTGCCTTCAACTCTTTATTCCTTTTTGTTCTCTCCAAGACTTAGCTAATCAGTAGCTATCCCCAAAACTCAAACAACAATCAGTTTGAAAATAGTAAAACAATCAATCTTTTACACTGTTTAAACACCTCCTTGAAGACATGCTTAAGGCTTCTTCTCATCTCTTAAACTTCAGCCAAGTAAGCCTAAAATACCTACAACAAATGCTGCCCCAAAATGGCTAAACACTGCTTGCAAGGGTTATAATGAAGACTTTTAAACAAATCCTTTTGCACAAGAACAATACAGAGAGAAACACTAGCTCTCCTAATGTTAAAAAACACCAGCTCTGATACCAACCTGATCTGAATTTAGATTTTATTTGTAACACTATGCAAAGTATCCAAACATATATAATTTTTGTGTGCAAATGTTTCTCCTTAAATTGCAGGTTAAACAAATATTTTAGGCTTTGTTATTCAAGTTTCTGTGTGAGAGTTATTATGTAATTTTACTGTTTAACATAGTACAACAGAAATAAATAGAAAATAAACTCACAAACACATAGCTATTTTTTGAGTAGTTCACCCCTCCTGGGCTACATCTACTGGTCCAAGCCTCCCAAATGGCTTGTCCCTCTTGTATTAAATCGCTCAAAATGAAAATACAACTTAAAATATGCCTCAATAGGCAAAGCTAACTGTAAATTAAGTTTCAGAAGATATGAAATAGCTAAAAATTGATTTTCATTTACACTAAACAGTGAATATTACCCAATACAGTGCCTTCTCCACGATGGCCCTAATGGCTGCCCAAAACTTCACATCAGCTTTTTGAGATCTATAAGTTCTCAAAAAATTCTGAAACCACTTCCATTGGTTCCAAAATGTCAAAAATGGCCTCCGGCTGCTCCGTTTTCACCTCAATCACCTATCGGCACCCCGTGGCACTAGGGTCAATGAAAACCTCTCTGCTGAGTTTTATACCTCTATAAGTCTTCAAAACTTGCTAAAAACTTTGTAAATAGATTTAGAATGATGTTTTCAGTCAATAATGACCACTGGTTCACTGCATATGGTCTCAACCAGCTCCGGCTAAGCCCTGCACTGCTGCTGGAAAAAGATGGCACTAATGGCCCCTGGAACTTTATTGAAGATTTTAGGCCTTCGAAAATTCTCTACATGCTCTGAAAAACATCTCATCATATTTAGAACATCTTAATTATCCAATTTATACTATTGGAACATTGGAAAGGGACTCTAGCTCCCCTGGCTAGGCCTCAAACTGAATTTGTCTCATGGTGGCCCTGATGGCCCCTTCATCTTCCCTGAAGAAAAATATTCTGAATGTGACCTCTGTTCAACCTCAAACCTGTTCCAAACTGTTTAGAAGGTCGAAGAGGCCAAAAATTGACTAAAATTTCATCCAATTTGGTTCAATATTGAGAGAGTTATGGCCAAAACCAAATTTTCCCAATATCCCTAAACAAACTCCACCAAATGTGGAGAAACTACCAGTTAGCCAACTAAATTCGACAGAATCCCTGAATTGATGGAAGGCACTCCAAATTTGGCAGAATCGAAACCCTGCGTATTAAATGTTTAGAAAGGTGTTCACATTTATGTGTTAACGATTTACCGTTAACCGTTGCAGTTTTCTCGCGGCTTAAGCCCCTGGTTCTCCAGCGCTAGGTTACATGTATATATGGGCTAGCCCCTTATACCTCCGGCGGAAACCTTTACACACCATAACATAAACCCGTCTGCAATAATTGTTAAGAAGTAACTTTGTGGCACGACGGTCGGAATGCTACACTGACCTGCGGGAGGTCTACGGTTCAAATCCTGTGGACCTCAATAATTTTTAATATGCCATTTCAATTGAACTAGGGGCCAAGTGGCAGCCTTTGGGCTTGCCACATGGCAGCCCGTAATTGGTTTGAAATTGCAAATTAAAACCATTAACAAATAAGGAGATGCCACTTGTCCGAAAATCATTCGCCCAGATGGAATATTTCGAGGAATATTCTCAAAATATTCTTTTTTAAAATTTTCCAAAGTTTTGAAAGTCAAACTTGGTCAACTGAAAAATGGAGTTTACTGGAGATTTCAAACCTCCATAACCTTTTCATACGACCTCAGTTTTGAGAACCGTTCACGGCGTCAGAATCGCAGCGACGAGACCTTTCCGGTCATTTAGAATGAAAACAATTTTGAACACTTTAATTTTTGAGAAATTTGCATAACTTGGACAAGATCTCCTGATCACTACAACTTGAACTGTGGTTGGATCTTTTGGTTTTCTCCCATCCTTTTTCCCGCATAACTCCTTAATCTTTTTGGAGTAGATCGGGATATCTCGTATAGCTTGCGGGAGTGGAATTTTTATGCACAAAATTTTCAATTCCCCTACAATATCAAACTCATGGTAGATTGTTGGTTTGGTTTTCGTGAGTCTTTCAGGGAATGGAGGGGAATTAGTTATGATTTTTTCAGGGTTTCGTTGCTCGAATTTGTTTTATGTTGGCTTTGTTTCTTAAATAAATACAATTGACGGATTTATCATATTTTGTTCTTCTTTACTATTTTGTTTCTCTTGATCATTCTGATTTTCTTCAGGAGAAGCAATGCGTCTAGATCTGAGCCAGAGCTCATTACATCCTAAGGTGTTTACTTCATAGACCAGATTTTCAACAATTTGCACATACTGGACAAGTCTATTGTTGGGGTTAGGATTTGGCTGAGCCAATAATTTAGGACGCATCGGAGGTTTAGGATTAGGAGGTAACTGATATTGAGCTTGCAGTGTGGGTTGAGATTGAGGGATCATTCCCAGGGGTGGATTTACTAATCCCGCAGGACACTGCCAATTTTGAGGCCACATTGAATTATGCGCAGGCGTGTTTGACCATTGCAAGGGATAGGAGTTAGTAATTGGATTTTTCCACAATGGGGTAGGGTATTGGGGATTTTTCCATCCTGATCCAGCAAACGATTGATTCTTCCAAGGTGAAGTAGGATATGATTGAGATTGCTAGGCAGAGTTAAAGGGTGATTGTTCCTGCCATGCCTTTCCAGGATTCTATTGTTGCATGTATTGTCCAGAATAAAATGAGGAGGGATCTTGAATCATACCTGGAGGATGTGATTTCATGATCAACATTGAGCCATCAGGTATACAGGTTCTATCTCCTCCTCGGCTTCTTTGAGTACAAATTTTAATCTTGGAAGCGATGGGTATTGTTTTGTCGAATTCTCTTTCGAGCAGATAGCACAGGTTCGAACCATGTCCAACAGGAATTTACTTTCAATGTTTTTCTTTCGACATCACAAAAAAAATATGGCCAATGCTTGCTCTGCCTCATCTTCCTTTTTTTTAGCTTGCAAAACATCTAACTGTGTAGTCAGTGTGTCCAAAATTTTAGTTTTAAAATCTTCTAAGAGATTACTAATTTATGTTCGCGTTACACCTCCTCCAGTGGTTTTGCTGATCCGAGTGAGGGGATCTTGTACTCTAGATCTGGCTCATGTACTGCCATGTGAACACCTGATACACAGTTTAACAATATTTCTATATTATTATTTATAATTGTCACCTTGACCCATTAAATTCAATGTTTCTATGCACTCGTCTTTCATGCCTTTTATTAAAAAAAATTTTAATAATTATTTTGGTAAGGTAGTATATGGGGATCTCTATAAATTGTACTAAAATCTCTCAATATAATCCTCCAAAGTTTCATTTTCTTTTGTAGTTATTTTAAAATTTTCATCTTTTAGATCCCTGGATCAACGGAAATCTTGATATTTTGTAAAAAAATATTTTTTCATTGCATCCCAAGAATTGATAGTGCCCCCTCCCAAGCCCATAATCCATCGTAATGTCGCCCCCTTCAAAGTAGAAGGGAAACATTTCAATTTTTTCAAATTGGTGGTATAATCATACCCTCTGCACAAGACATAAAATTCAAATATAAAAGCATATGGATCCTCTGAGGTAATCCCATGAAAGGTTGGAATATTTTGTAAAGGGATGGCATTCATCGAGGAATTAGCCACTGGATCGAAAATAAGGTATTCCAAAGTCGAAGTCTAGTTTTGTTGTGCTTGAGTTGCCATATGATTGAAGATATGCCAGTAATAATCAGGGATTTATTGATCAAGAGGTATTATTTGAGCGAGGGAGTTACAGATACTATTTGGCTCTCTAGGGGATTTTACTATACTACCTAAGTCTGGGATATCAGGGGTTTTCTCTTCTATCAAGATCACGAGAGATCTAGATCCTGAGGATCGTGGATCTGCTCCACTAGTTTCTCCTTCTCCTTGTTTTAAATTACAGTAATTTCCCTCTTAGGAAGGATTAGAGTGTTGAACAAATGTGCTTTGAAATATTTTCTTAGATCCTTCAATTTTGTTGTGAATCTTAGCGTGAGTTGCAGTTGGTGATTCTTCCGCTTGAGGGATTGCGGTAGAGCCCTTCCCAGATGTTGTTCGGGGTCCTACTGATGCTTGATATTAAATTTTTCGGATAATTTTGTCAATAAAGGTTGTTCTCCCAAGGTTAACCGGTCCCTGGGCTTTTGTGGTTTTTGGTGTTGGTTTTCATTCTATTACTACTTGATTCTTTTTATTAGTCATACACACATACATTAACTCTTTACTATGCATCAATACTTTAAATTGAAAAATAAACTAGATACAAATAGCCTAATCACATCAACTAAAAATTAAAAAGGACCTAGATACACACTTACATAGCCTAATCTCATTAACTGAAAGTGGGCGCTAGGCGCAAGCTTTTTAATTAACACATGTGTAGGTTCTTACCTTTTGTCTTCAATACCTGACCTTCCAGAGACATGACCTATAATTTAACAACCTCCCCGACAACGACGCCAAAATGTTGGGCACTAAGATGACTCCTAAAAATCAATCTTAATCCTATCTCATTAATATTATCAACCTGGGATTTGTCTTTTATTTCAAGGCTATTGACAAAGTATATGAAAGAATAAAGTCTTAGACTATGGCAAAGTGCAAAATAATTATTACAGAAAAGTTACATGAAAATTTATTCTAATTCAACCGTTGCAGAAATAAATGATAACAATAGACAATTACAATTTTGATGAAATAAAATATTCTAATTCACAAACCTTTTTAATATATTTCTCGGAAAATCCTACACATAAGGAAAAACTATTAATCACACGAATGCTAAAAAATCTCTACTTCTTAAAAGTAACTTCTAAGATTCACACATTAACACTTCACATCTGTGTAACACAATCCAATCGATAACTTCATAAATTCTTAACATAATTCAAGATACAAGATTCAATCAATTACCTACTGTAAAAGAAACGACAAGTAAAAAGTAATATAACTAATGTGAATCATAGACAGGTAATCTGAATATCGATGATACATAATAGACAATAAAACCTCCTGTAATCACCCTAGTAATTCTCAGGTTGTGGGATGAGGATTTTAACCAAGGTTTAAAGTTTGGGGTATGGGATATGTATCGGGGAATTGAGTCAGGTTGTATGTTTAACCTTGGGTAAAGAGATTTGGGGAAGGAAAAATGGTTATGAAGTTTAGCTTGAACGAAACTTCAGGTTTTTCACTCTTTTTAGTTTTAAACATATATTAAAACATGTTTAAGGGTTTTTTGCATGTAAATTTATTATATAGTAATTAAATCAAGGTGATTTACTTACCATAGGGGGTGGGATTTAATATAAAGATATATTTTAGCCAAAGGGGTTGTAATGTGGGTGTTTTATTTAAACATGTGGGGAGTAAATAACTTTGGCTAAAGTTATAATATATGGGTTTTTTGGGGCTATTATATAAAAGGAGTTATATACTATAGGAAAAGGTTATTTCTATAGGGAATTAATACATAATTTAGAGTTAATATGGAGATAGGACAAGGTATACTCAAAACACATAAACATAACCAAGTAAAGTGAAGTTTTAAAAGATAATTTGCATTAATCTTATCACTTTAACTTAAGATATAATGTAATTTTGAGGGTTTAATGTTTCTCAAATGATGTAGGAAGTTAATCAAATGGGAATCAGAGTATCTTTAAGTAAAAATGAGATTTTACTTAGGATTATTCAGGGGAATTAATGCATGAAATGGAATTATGATGTGATTTTAGGGATTAATATAGACATTTTACACTTTCAACTGATCAATCATAGAGCCTTGGGTCCGGTCCCAACAAAATTCAAGGAAATTCCTCGAGCCTTTCTGACTGATAGTTTAGAATGTTTCATGACTGTGGGAAGGGGAAGTTAGTTATTTTGTAGCCCATGATGAATGATATTTACATTGATACTTTTCACCTTCTTCTACCTACCCAGCTTACCATGCTAACATTTTTTCTTCCTTTGTAGTAAGGTGCATTTGAGCTAGCAACCTTCACAACATTTATTCTTTCTGAAAGAAAATAAAACTATCTAATTCTACACTTATTTCATCCATGAATCTAGATTAAACTGTTGGATTCACTTTATTTCTCTACCTAACTACTGAATTGTCATGATTAAACTGTATGACAATTCATTATTCTCTATCTACAACAAGTGAAATTGAAACATGACAAGTCAAGATTAAACTGTTTAACTCATCATGGACTATGGCATTTATTGACACTCTGCCATAATCAACTACAAAAGATAAAAAGTAGTGGCATTTAGACTTGCACATTTTCATGTTTTATTCATCTTTTTCTTTTGGGGTTTCTTATTTTTTCTAAGTCCTTTGATTGTTCTTTTAGGACTTTTTCTTTACCCTCTTTTTGATTTTTTGATTTTTTTTGAATTTTTGATTTTTTACAAAATATGCGAATACAACTTGCAGAAGGTAAAGTATGAACAGATTTACAAAATTACCATCAGTCAAGTCAAAATTATGAATCCTATATTTATAGGTTTCTAACACCTCCGATGACTGGGACCACGGTCTCCAAAAGTGCTGCCTAGATAAACTCAATCCAAAAGACTAAAATAAAATCCCGTGCAACTTCATTAACTTCAATTTATTTTACAAAATAACCTCAAAAAGGTTTAACTCAGATTGTTGTATGTAATACATAGTAAAAATGAAATGATAAAGCAGAACATGAACAACATCTATCTTTCACTTTGCTGACTTATATTACATTTGAAAACTGAATATAGAGCTATCCTAAGAATAGAAAGATTCTCAGGATTTCTCTTTCAACCATAAGTATTCATATAGTAATGATAAGTTTCCTTTTTCCTTCATTCTCCGATCATGCTTAGAAATCGAGAAGTAATCTGCTATAAATGTGGCATCGGCTTGATCAATATCTCGCTCAATAACTCGAGGAACAACAATCATTCATTTAGGCTGATCTGCATAAAACTTTACCCGAATTATAACCTTTTTGATATCAGAAAAGCTTACATTAACCATACTATTTTCAAATTGTTTTTACCATCCTTTTCCCTTGAATCATTACGAATTAAGGATAAACTTGCCTAAAAATATAAAAATTATCAAGGAAATAAGGAGAGGAATTATACCTTTTCCGTGGCCCAAAAACTGAGCAGTGATGGATATGCTTATTTAAAGCATCCTCCAACTCCCAAGCCACCTCTTCTGGACTAAAATTTTTCTAGTGAACCTTCACTTGAGCTATGTCTCTATTCCAGAGTGTGACTACCCTCCTGTATAGAATACATGGCAGTTATACTAGGAATTCTCCCTCTGGTTCCACCTATACAACATTATAATCAATTATATTAGTTGGGTCATGTACTTATTTATTTAACAAAGATACATGAAATACATTATGAAATTTTATATTTGCTGGAAAGACAATCTAATAAGAAACAGGTCTAATTTTTGTGAAAATTTCAAAAGGTCCATTGTGTCTATGTGACAACTTGGCATAATTTCCAAGTTTTAATGTTCTTTTCTTTTTCTTCAATTTTAGGTCCACATGATCTCGCACATTGAATTCCTTCTAAAATATTTTGAAATTTTCATAACTCTTTTGTCGATCTTGAGCTGCTTTTAAATCATGCTTAACTTGTTTAAGCACCTCTTCCATCTCTTTTAACATATATGGTCCCAATACTAACCAATCTTTAGGATGGTCCCAACTTAGAGGTAATTTTCATATTCTGACATACAATACCTCAAAGGGGCTCATATTCAAAGATATGTACTATCCATTGTTAAAGGAAAACTCAACTAAGTGAAGATAGTCTTCCGAATTTGTTGTTTTGTCCATAACATATATTCTTAACATGTCTTCAAAGATCTGATTGGCTCTTTTTGCTTGACCATCAATTTGAGAACGGTAGAATTGCTAAAATTTAATTTTGTCCCCATGCCTTCAAATAATCCCTTCCAAATTTGGAAGTGAATTCAACATCACGGTCTGAAATCATAATTTTGGGCATACCGTGGAGTCTAAATATCCCCTTCATGAAGATTTATGCTATATTAATAGCTTTAAAGGTGGATTTAATAGGAATAAAATGTGCATCTTTGCTAAGTTTATCTACCACTACCATCAAAGAGTCATGTTGCCTCCTATTCCTTGGCAATCCAGTAATAAAATCCATGGGTATGATTTCCCATTTCCATTATGGGATGGGAAAAGGTTGAAATAATCTTGTTGGGTGTTGATGGGAAGCATTCACTTGTTGGCACTATAAAAACTTAGCCACATACTTTGTTTTATTTGTTTTCATGTTAGGCTAGTAATAATATTTTCTCAACGCAATTATCAATTTTTGATACCCAGGATGGGCAGATGTTGGTTTCTTATGCAGTTCATCTAAAAACAACATTTTTATTTCTAGACCATTAGGAAAATAAATTCAATATTTGAACAACAACAAATCTGGATTATTTACTGAAAAATCAGTTTCCTCTTTGCCTAATAGTTCATTTTTATACGTTTTTATTTTAATCTTCATATATTCCTCATCAAAATTTACTATTGTTTTAATCTTTTCTATCAAATTTGTTTGCTAACTAGTTGCTGAAATAATGTTGATTTGATTTAATTTTCTTCTCAAAGCATCAAAATTTTTGTATTATTTTCCTTTAATTTTTACGATTTCAAAATTAGACTCACTAAGGAATTCCAACCATCTAGCTTTCCTAGCATTTAGATTGGCTGGTCAAAAATGTATTTGAGGCTAACATTGTCTGTCTTGAGTTGAAATTTCCTTCCTATGATATAGTGTCTCCACATTTTTAGAGCATGTATGAAAATTTCTACCTCTAAATCATGTGTGGCATAGTTATTTTCATGATCCTTTAGTTTCCTAGAATCATAGTTGATTACATGGAATTCTTGCATTAAAAAACCTCCCAATCCTTACTTACAAAAATTTGTACATACAAAAGAATATTTATTAGGATAAACTAGTTTCGAGATTGGAGCAGTGGTTAATAACTTCTTTAGTTTCTCAAAAATATCCTGACAATTTTGAATCCAATCAAAATTTGTGCCCTTATTTTTGCAAGGAAGTAATGGGATATACCAACTTAGATAAACCTTATATGAACCTTCTATAATAACTTGTAATTCCCATAATGACCTGATGTCAACTACATCTTTAAGTATTGGCCATTCAGTAACATCTTGAATCTTTTCCAGATCCACATCAATTATTTCCTTAGATACTACTTGTCTCGAATAATAAAATTGTTCGTGATGACATGAACATTTGCTAAATTTAGCATATAAGTCATTTTATCTAAGTGTTTGGAGAACAATCTGCAAGTTTTGATCATGTTCATCTTTACTTTTTGAATAAACCAAGATATCATCTATGAATACAATGACAAATTTTTCAAGAAAATGACTCAGCACACTCTTCATTAAGCATATGAAAGTTGCTGGTGAATTAGTGAGTCCAAATGGAAGTACCAAAAACTCAATAGTGTCCATATCTAATCCTATATATCATTTTATGTATATCTTCATCCATGATCCTAATCTGGTGATATCCAGACCTTAGATCAAATTTTGAAAAGATTTAAACTCCTTGGACTTGGTCAAACAAGTCATCAATTTAGGGTAAAGGATATTGGTTTTAATGGTCATTTTATTGAGTGTCCTATAGTCGATACAAAGCATAAGAGTCCCATATTTCTTCTTAACAAATAAAAATGGTGCACCCCAAGGAGATACACTAGGCCTTATGTACTTATTTTCTAGCATCTCTTGTAATTGATTTTTTAACTCCATTATCTCAATATTACTCATTATATATGGATTTTTGGATACCATAACTACTCCAAGAATGAGAACAATAGTGAAATATATATCTCTCCTTGGAGGAAGTCCTCAGATCTCTTTAGGAAAAACAACTTTATATTGCTCCATAATAGGGTAGCCTTCTAGAGTTTTTATTTTTTTTCCTTATTACCATATAAGTCTTCAATCTGGACTCCAAAAAGTTGGCAACTTTTACGAGAACATGTCTTTAATTGTAAGGCAAAAATATGCCTTTCAGAAATAACCCTTGGAACTCCTTTAACTATACAATCCTCCCCCTCATCATTAACACGTGTGAAATAATTTTTGGGCAATTCAGAATTACTCTATGAGATTCTAACCAATCTGTCCCAAAAATAAAATCATATGACTTGAATGGTAAAACATTCAAACTTAAATGAATGTTCATTCCATTCAGGTTTAATGTAACAACCCTAGTCAAAAATCCATGTAATAACATTAATAAAGGTAAAATAAGACCATGGTCATGGGACACGTATTCCAAGTTGAATGTTGGGTCAAAACATAGTGACGGGGATCACTTGTGATTAATTAATGGCTAAGGAAATTGGAAAAGTAAATGGAAAAATATTTGGAAAGGAAAAGTGGAATTTATTGAAATTTATTTATGAAAATGATGGAAAATAGGAGAAAAGGAAGGTGAAATGTCACAAGTTGCATGTGAGGAGGAAAATGAAGGAAAATAATGGAAATTGAAGAAAATAGAGGCTTCATTAGTAAGAAGGTTTCTGAGGATCAATTGGTACCTTTTTTCAGTTTAGCTCTTGATAAGTTCAGTGTTGGAGCTCTCTCTCTCTCTCTTTCTCATACTCTTGGACACTTAGAATTTTCTTGGAGAACTCTTGGAGGAGTGTGGCATACTTTGGATTTGGAGCAAGAAGGCAAAGGAAGAACATGAAAGTGTAAGAGGTAATTGGGATCAGCAACTACAATGGATTTTTCTTAGAGGTATCGAGTTTCATGTATGATTTTATTGCTAGTTTTGGCATGCATGGAATATGCATGTGGTTTCCTAGTTATGATCTTTCATTGGCATGTATTATTTCCTGGATTGACAGTGGTTTTGCCTAGCCTTGTCATTTCTTGGATAACCATTGTGTTGTGGGTTTTACTTTTGTTTTCTGTTTGGTTCTCATGTACCTTTGGTTGTGGGTTGAGTTACTAGTTCCTTGAAGCCTTGGTTGGAAAAATGCTCCAGAAGCCCTGTAACCTCTTATGTTGAGTTACTAGTCCTAGAAGCCTTGGTTGGAAAAGTTCTCTGGAAGCCCTTGGTGGGTTGAGTTACTATTCTTGGAAGCCCTGGTTGGACAAGCAGTCTGGAATCCTGGAGATAGTTGTGGGTTGAGTTACCACTCCTGGAAGCCCTGGTTGGAGCAAACTCTCTAGAGCCCTGGGCAACTTGGGTAGAGATCAATCTAGTGATGGTTAGTGATGTCTAACTATGAGGTGGAATCACTGGTTTAAGGTTGAGGTGGTTTTGCCTTTGGAATCCCTAGTTTGGTTTTATTTGGATTGTTCCATGAGATCCCACATTCATTCTTGGAATAAGGCAATGGGGTGACTGGATAAAATAAATATTTGGTTCAGCCTAGTCTATGGTTGGGTGGTACATGGAAGTAATAGACATGGTTGCGTTTTACACATGTTAATAAGATCTCCTATCCTCTTGTATTTGATGGGTAAATGTTCTTGTTATTATGTGGTTTATATATGTTTGGTAATTTAATTAATGTTAAATTACTTACATAAATTATCAACCAATGCTAGTATACTGATGAAATGTATGTGCACTGTATGTGCTAGGAGTCTTTATCACTCAAAAAAATTCCTAAGTTAACTTGAGATATCGAAATTAACATGTTTCTCTAACAATAAGTAAATGAAATTGATTCTATTAGAACTCTAACTTGAGAGAAATATCACACTCTTCTTAATAATCAATAACACAATTGTTGATGCTTACTCATAATTAAATCAAATACACTCTTTTGCTTTAAATGAAATCACACTTTTCTTAAATTGAAATCAAAATTTCTTGAATTTAAATCACACTTACTTGAATTGAAATCACACTTTCTTGAATTGAAACCACACTGCAAATGAATTTGTCCTTGACAGAAATAATATTATCTATGAAAATTAAAATCCTATCTATATAATTGAAATGTAAAGCTATGATATGCCCATGTGCATAATAAATATCACTATACTCAACAATAAAAATGATTAGACAAACATCACTATGAAAATAATCTTCAGACTTGCAATCAAAATCAAGAATTAGGCTAACAAAATCCTACAGAAAAATATAAAATGAAATACTAATTACAGTTAAAAATAAAAACCTTACTATCTCGAGGGGACCCTTCTACAAGAAGAAAGTATCAATACGATGCTTCAAAATATGATTAGTCATGCATTGCAATCACACAATAGAGAAATAAGGATCGAAGCAGAATTTATATAAGAAAACAAATTTTTTACAATGTAAAATTAAAGTCTATGTTTGCTATGCTGAGAGGAATGTTTATAAAACTCTTACACATTAAATGTTTCAGAGAATTACACCTTATGATAATCGACATGAATTGAAATTATCTTTGAAAGATAAGATATCGTGATCCTCTCATGATTTTCTATCAACGCAACAAATCATGAGGCTAAAAATCTGCACCTCGCTCGCCTGGTTCACCTCCTATGGTGTTTGAATTTTACTTTGACCGAGTTTCTGGGGTGTCTTCTTTGTTAATCAATGCTGTGAAGATAGGAAAAACTCGTTGTGACAACTAATTCCGCTTTCCCATATTCCCATTTTATTAGATGGATCTTCAGAACTATCAAACCTTTGACTTAGCTGCAGAATCATACGTTAGTTTCGGAATCACTGTAATTCTGTAGCCAATGTAAATATTAAGATACACAATAAAAAAAATTGTCATTTATGAAATAGAAGATGATAAAGTACTTGATATGTCATAATACTTGTGACTGATGCCCAAATTACAATTATGAATGTCAAAAAGAGGAAAATGAAATGAAAAAGGGTTGCAAAAAGAAGAAATTTTTGGGTTCAACAATATGGTTGTTATATCCCTGCTATTTATGTTGTTTATGTGGTTATGAGTATGTTTTATAACAGTGATGATGTATGGATCTCATCATATTTTGATTAATAGATGAGAACAATGAATATATGACCTAATAATGGATAATACAACTATTGTGACGAGGTATCAATGCTTCTTAACAATTATCAGATAAGTATGAGACCTCATATACTCAGATATGTTGTTATAACTTGTACTGAGATATCCTCCTTGAACTAGAATGAGGTATGTTTGTTTGTTTATGATTTGGTTTAGCTGACATGATATACCTTAGGGGAAGAGAAGAACAAATATGGCTACTAGAGTGGTATACTATAGTTCATGAAATAATCCCTATGGATCATATGAACAACATGGTGAGGAATACTCCCCTCACATAGCATACACTCTGAGAAGTATAAAGACAGAAATAAGGAGTTACAAAGTAGATAATGACCAAATAATTCGATCACAAGAGAGAATTTCTAGGGAAAACTTGATAAACAAGCAGAATTAAATGTAGTTATCCTTTAGAGCTTGTCAAACTTGGAGAGATAGTGACCACTTTGAAGTATCCATGGGAAATAGGACATGAATAATGGGGAATAAATAATTCGGTCTCATGGTGGGCACATGTCAGATGGAGATGACACGATTAGGGATAGCATGTTCTCAGATACACCGTACAGGAGAGGTGATGGACATAAATTTTATTCTAGCTTTGGTTCTAACAAACATCATGATCATCGTCGTTATCATCCTTACAGGAGGAATGATAGGGGATATCTTCCAGATGAGTTTAAGAAATCAAAGCCACCTACATTTGATGGAGAAATGAAGAAGTCACGCGATGCAAAATATTGGTTACTTGGGATGAATAACTTATTCAGGCTGCATGATTACTCAAATAACATGAAGTAAAAAATAGCTACATTAAATATTAAAGACAAATTAGGTATTTGGTGGGAAGATGTAAAGAATGTCAGAGGTATTCATGAAGAGGAATTGGCTTGGAATGAATTCGAGAGATTATTTAGGAAGAAGTACCTATTAGAGAGAGATACTATGATGATAAGGCGAAGGAATTATATGAGCTAAAGATTGGATCTATGACAGATGAGGAGTATAATACCAAGTTCCTGGAGTTATTGAGGTATGTATTGTATCTTAATGATGAAAAGGATAAAGTTCAAAGATTCATCAGTGGGTTTCGGTAGCATTCAAGGACAAGGTTGAGTTTGATGAGCCTATATCATTGGAGGAATCTATCCATAAATTAAAGAATTTTTATGAGAATTCAAATCATAGATATGAGACCAAATTCGGTTGGAAAGGTAATGCAAGGAATTAAGGAAAATGGGACAAGAAATGAGCAAGGCCTCGAGACACATGTAACAAAGAGAATGTCGCATCCCATAAGAATTTCAATGCATTTGACAAAGGACATGAATTGAGATTTGAGGAACATAACAAGGGTGCAGGTTGTAATCCTTTATAGTGTTGGAATTGTGGTAAGGATCATCATAGGAGAGATTGTCCACAACATCAGGGTGGTAGACTGCAGATTTACAGTGCTCAGGAGGCATAGACAGCGGGGGATGTTGGACAAAGCATTCCTCGTATTTTTATGCAACATTGGATAACTGAAATACAGATCATCAGGCATCTACCATTGATATGGATGTTACACTTTGTGATCAATTTGTTTATATTTTGATTGACCCTAGATCTTGTTAGGGTCTTAGGTTTTAGAGATAAAATGTGTTTGTCTCTTCTATCCATTTTGAAATTTGGTACAATAGTTTAGCCTATTAATTGTTATTGTGATAGTCTAAAGAGTCGTTTTCTGACATCATTACAAGTTTTTCATACAGGTTCCATAAATATAAGACAAATTTTGAGAGAGCCTAAGTCAATGGAAAGGTCAGGAGGTTATCTCTTCATATAAAGTCAGTTAGGGTTTAAGGGTTATGGGTCATTGGTCACTGGTCAGAACCATTAAAAACAAGTCTAGTTCATTTTAAAGGTTTTGTTGAGCCTGTTGGTGAGTATGATTCATCCACCCATTCCACCATTCGTAACTCATGGTTCCATACATATATCCTTACCATACATTTTTTTCATTCCTATACTCCTTTCATATATCCTATTTCATATGCTCCTTTCCATATACTACCCCCCCTCGCGCCCCCCCTACATGTAAATTTATATCAAACATTATATACACACCCCCATCCTAAACCTACCTCTCATCATTATCACCCATATTTCTAAACTCAACTATGATCATTATTAATACTACACCCTCACAACTCACCACTATCATTTATCCTTCATGCCCATAATACTCATAATACCCTTATCCTAGGTCTATATTCATGACAAAATAAAAAAGGGTGCACTTTAAAATTTATTTCATACTTCCCTTACTCCTCTCTCCACTTTGCAATTAGTGCTCTTTCTAAAAACAAATTGACAATCTATGCAACAATTTGACAAAGTTTCAAGCAACAACTGACAAGGGTGCGAAGAAACTGTTTTTTTTATTGTGGTGATGTGTAACAAATGCACAAGTTCGGTAGTTGCACATTCATTATGCAAGTTGTTCTGCAACCACCTCCAACTCATTCTAGAGGTCACACACAACTTCACGTCAATTATTCTTATAGACAGAGGTAGGATACATCACTTCCAGCCATAACTTTCATTTTTAAAGCTCAATAAGAATTCAATTGATAATTGTGGTATGCACTACTACACAATTGCTACACAATGCCCTGTTTACAGTTTGGTCTGCGTTTGGGACAATTTCACGTGTTTAGGGTTTGTGTGTCATCTGTAGAATGTCAAATTATGTTGAATCATAAACTTGGAATATTAATTTATGAAATATTTCCCATATGTATCTCACACATTGCATACACAGTGTGGTTTAAAAAGATTGTTAGAGCACCGACAAGAAGAGCCATTTAGGCTTTGTAAAAAAGTCCTATCATTCACCTTTGTATTGTGCTATTAGTTTTTCCGTTGTGATGTCATTATTCCACAGAATTAGTGTGCCATGAGACATAGTCAAACTATGTCCTGTAGGTTTCAAAAGGCCACATGGAGAGCCCAGATAGAAGAAGTAAAACAAGAGGAGGGGAAGTGGTATGCATTGAACCTAAAAGTCTAGACCTGGTGAAATATGACCCAACCATTAGAGTGGAATTTGAAAAAAATGGTTGTATATTGTTTTGTGAAAAAATTCATACTCATGGACATCATCTGTAGCTTGCAAGCATGTTTTCCCTTAACTTTAAAGGAGATAAAGTCAATATTGGTGATTTGGAGTTTGTAGTGTTTGAGGAAATAATTTCCAAAGCTACAAAAATCTATGTACAAGGTGAGAGTTGGTTTAAAGAGTAGGAATTGGATGCATCACACTTTAAATAATTTTTCAGACCCCAATTCAAGGATAAGTATGATACCATATTTCCAAGGACATATTTTTTAAACCATTACAGTCAATTGTTAAAGGTGATCCAGAGATACTTCACATGTGAAGGCCGCTTTAATAAGGTGTATCTGTACCATACCAGATTACTCATGCATTTCACTACTAAGAATAATTTTAATTTTCCATATTACTCATTTAAAATTCTAGGAAAGCTGGCAAAGAGGGTACAGTCAAAAGGAGACAAACACTTGCCCAATCTATTTCATTTTGCATTGATTAGACTTTTGGTTTAACATGAAATAGAAAATAGAAAGATGTCTTGGGATAGTTTTTTATCAACTATAGGTATTTTTTCCCATGGAAACATTTCTACAATGGAATCACATGAGGAAGAGCCAGAGGTTGAAGAAGCAGTGAAAAAATCAGTGAAGGATAAGAAAGGTAAAGGAAAAATCCAAATGGTATAGGAAAAAAACAAATTTTTTTTATAGGACGAGAACTAGATCTTTTATAAAATAGTTGACTGAAGAGACAACTCCTCAGCAGATTACTGGACATGATAGAGGGGAGGAACAAGATATTTAGATGGAGGATAGAGAGATTGAATTCAAAAAATTACAAGAAAACCTTGCCAAGGCTAATCTCACAATTTCCTATATGAAAAAAGAAAACAAGGAGCTTAGGCACGCAATAGAAAAAGTGGCTCAGCAAAAAAAAAGTGACATGTGTAAGAAGCCTCCTAGACTCACAACTCAGGAAAATGGAAAACAAGTGATTATGAGGAGGTAAGGGAACCCAGTATTCATCCAAGAAGGCCTATGAGAAGATCAAAAACTCGGTGGAAAGAGAAGACGAGGGAGAGATTTTAGTGAGTAGAGAAACCATAATTTGATCAGTGGAAATAATACCAAAGGTTGTTTGAAGAAATTGAACATTACCAACAACAGGTTATTGAAATAATGGAGGATAATGAATATTTCAAGAAGGTTGTTAAAGATACCATTGTATAAGTTGATGTCCAGGAAGTATAATCTATGGAGACACTAAAAAAAAACTCAGGTGGTGTTAAAATGGACTCTTCCTATACATAGACAAGTAAAGAGTTATTATACTAGAAATATGATTATGAGGAGGAGGTTGAGGGTGATGAAGCATAAGTTTTCAAGGGCCAAGAGACATTTAAATAAGTTCAAACATACATATGGAAATGTGCCTACAAAACCACTACCACAACCATCTAAGGAAGCTAAAAAAGCCTCCAACAAAGAGTCTAAGCCTCCATCCAACAAAAGGAGAAGGAGGTAGTTTGTGTTCCTGATCACATACTATGTCATTTGCTGAAAGTTCACTTTCTATAGCTAGGCTCATTGTACAATTACCAAGGGTTACTTATTTTTTAGGGACACTGTGATAATTTTTGTAATTTTGATGTTGTTTGGGAGTCATAAGACACATGTGATGATGTGTTGGACTTTGTTTTTTTTTAATCGGGAAAGATAATCAAAATAAAAAATTCAAATTTTGTTGCATAGGTGTTGACTAGGAATTTTTGAGCTTTGCACATGTAGAACGAGGTATCAGTCTTCAGATGGGTCCCACTCCAAATCAGAAGTCGTGTCATCATCTCCATCAGCTTGTTTTCAGTTGGTGTAACACGTTTCTATGCTAAGTTGGACTTCACCACGTAATTGGTACACAACTTAGCTTTCATTTGTTTCTACATTTTTAGTTAGTTATGGACTTTGAAACTATGATGTTAAGGATAGAGATAGAAATAAATAGATAGAGATCAACTAAGTAGATAAGATAGGGTTGTTTTTTTTAAAGATAATGTTGCAACTTTATCATTAGCCTTATCTTAGTGTTAGTTTTAAAATCTCGATGTTTCTAAAACCAATTATGTTTCGATCCACTTAGTGGATAGCAGATACAATGTATCTAGTGATGTTTTTTACTCTGCTTAAATGTATAAAAAACAAACATAACATAGAGAAAGGGTTCGGATTTGGAGAAGCCATATGCATATGCTTACTCTTTTTGAATAAAATATCGGTGTAGAGTTTTTTCACTTTGATTCATAGATTCATGTGGTATGTGTTTCAATTTTTGTGCCCCTTCTCATGTGTAATGTTAATCTCAATGTTTTGTTACATTCTCACTTTTAAATTGATTCTCTAAAGCAATTTTTTCAGAATTCCTCTACCTTGATGCTCTGGATAATTGTTTTTCTTTATTAATTATGATGGAATTAACCCTTAGTTAGGTGCTCCATCATTGTATTTCTTCTCGATATTTGGTCAGAAATGTATGTTGTAGAATTCACGTAGTTCTCTGTTGCATGTGATTAGATATTGTTGTGTATTTTCTAGTTTCTTCCAAAATACATTCACTATGCTACAATTGTTATTATAACTCTGAAATATATACATGCCTTGCCTCTGATTTTACAAATGTCTTATGTAACCACAAGTATTTTTGTGTAGAATTCTGAATTATGGTTTCATTTCCAGTGGACCTCCCTCTCAATTCTACTAACCATCATCATTAAAATCCTATTTACCTTTTTTTAGATCTGGTCTCTCTCGTGTGGCCTTAAGCTTTAGTGTTCCTTACATTTGGACATTTTTTCATGTGAGGGAATCCCCTCTGGTTAGAAAGGACCAGTTTCTAGCCCAAAGAGGTTTTTGGTACTGCTATAAACCTTTTCTTAGCCTAGAGGTTCAATTAAGGGGTGCTAACATCCTAGCGCCATTGTAGTGGAACGAGAATCAAAATTTCCCTGGGAAGATGCAGCATTTTGAGAACTATATCCTAGCTTTGTGGGTGACAAGTTGCTTGGCATTAATAGGCTAAAAATCACCTTAAAATTATGTTGTGATCAATTGCATGTGAAGTTGTGTGAGGTGTTAGGATATTCCGACACATAGGAAATAGTTAAGAATAACTTAGTCTAGTGTAGAGTTAGGTAAAGCGTGCTCCTTTACCATGTACATTTGTAACTTATAATCCGACAGTCATGATTTGCAGTGATTCGATGATTATCTCTCACCTCGGTATTAACAACACTTGATCCATGGCTTAACACTCGATTGGTCCATGATCTCTATTTAAAGAGCATGCAGGGTCATTTGTCTGGTAACCGTTTATGAGAGAAACATATGTAACTTTTCTTTTATATTAATAAATTCCCTAAAGTGGCTGCGTTAGCTCAAGGCATGGACTATTTCCCTCTTTGAGGGTTTTAAACACGTGATTGTATTGGTGTACTGATTTGTGATCTGTTTGTGAGCGGTGACCTTTGGTTCTTGATCTACAGAACTTACCCTGTAAATTCCTACATGGTATCGGAGCATCTCCCTTGTTGATTGGTTTCACTGATTCTGATTGGGCTGGTGACCTTGATGATCGGAAGTCCACTGTAAGATATGTATTCACTCTTGGTTCAAGACCTATTACTTGGTCTTGTAAGAAACAAAGTGCCATATCCCTTTCTTCAGCAGAAGCAGAGTATCGCGGTGCAGTTGAAGCCAACAAGGAAGCCATGTGGCTTCATCAGATCCTGTTTGAATTTGGTCTTCATCAGCAGCATCCAACTACATTTTGGTGTGATAATCAGAGTGCCATTCAGCTATGTAAAGATCTAGTTCAACATCAGCGTATGAAACACATTGAACTCCACATACACTTCATCAGAAAGCTCATTCATGATCGTGTTCTTGAAGTGCAGTATTGTCCGACCAATGATCAAGTAGCCAATATCTTTACGAAGGCTCTCACATAATCGAAGTTTACCAAACTTCGATCCATGCTTGGAGTTCAGGAAAGTTGTCATTAAGGGGGGATAGGCTCTAATGCCTCCTTCCTTCTCCTATTGTGTCACTTTTTTAAATCCTTCTATCCTATCCCAATTTTTTCTTAAGGGGGGATGTTAGGATATTTTGACACATAGGAAATAGGCTCCTTTTGTGTCACCTTTGTAAATCCTTCAATCCTATCCCAAGTTTTTCTTAAGGGGGGATGTTAGGATATTCTGACACATAGGAAATAGTTAAGAATAACTTAGTCTAGTGTAGAGTTAGGTAAAGTGTGTTTCTTTACCATGTACATTTGTAACTTATAATCTGACGGTCACGATTTGTAGTGATTCGATAGTTATCTCTCACCTCGGTATTAATGACACTTGATCCGTGGCTTAACACCCGATTGTTCCATTATCTCTATTTAAAGAGCATGAAGGGTCATTTTTCCAGTAACCATTTATGAGAGAAACATATGTAACTTTTCTTTTATATTAGTAAATTACCTGAAGTGGCTGCGTTGGCTCAGGGTGTGGACTGTTTCCCTCTTTGAGGGCTTTAACCACGTGATTATACTGGTGTACTAATTTGTGATATGTTTGTGAGCGGTGACATTTGGTTCTTGATCTACGGAACTTACCCTGAAGTTGATGCTACCTTATACCATCAACTTGTTGGTAAAATTTTGTATCTAACCCATACCCATCCTAACCTTTCCTTTTATGTTGGTCTTCTCGCTCGATTTATGCACCAACCTCATGAAAGTCACTGGAAAGTAGCTAAAAGAATACTTAGATATATTCGAGGTACAGTTCAGTTAGGGATTCATTACAGTGTAGGAGCATCTCCCTTGGTGATTGGTTTCCTTCACCAAGAAGGTGGGTAATTCCTTCAAAATTTGGCTTCAAGGAGATATAATAGGAAAAATCTTGATCCAAACCCTCCCGAAATTGTAAACAGCCCTGAAAAGCTGCTAAGGAAAAAGAAAACATCCGAAGAAAGTCTAGGGAATAATATTCCCCTTGGAAGATCTTACTCTCTCCCTAAAGGTTTGTTTACAATTGAATATCTTGAGTTCGATTTTCCTTTTGAAAACTCTCTATTCAGGACAAAATATGAGTCTTTTGTTTCCAAATTTTTCATAGATGAATCAATGTTGATACCTTATATCTCACCTTCAAAATCTGATATTAGTGAGTCTGACAGAAGTGTATGATCCCAGTTTCAAAAGCTTGAGGGTATGGTGAATAAGTTGCACCAAAATACTAAAAAAGAAATAATTTTCCAACATACAATACCTTTCTCATTTGTTGTCCCTACATCTGCTACATCTTCTTTAATAGTTTATACAAGCCCAATTTTCAGCTCAACTCCTATATCCTATTATTTATGCATCACGTACCATAACCACCACTCAACAAACTCTTTTTATGCCTCCTTTTTCATCCGTACCAACTGTCACTACAACAAGCTCAAAGTCCACTCAGACATCAACCATGGTAGCTAGATATGCCCCTTTTATTTTACCTTATCGGTTACATGAATTGCCTTATAATTATGGTAAAAAAATCCCTTCATATGATGACACTGGTAAAAATACTGCCAAACAACATGTAGATAAAGTTAATGATTTTGTGGATCTTGAAGAACTCGATCACGAGGATGTGAAGATGAGGATTTTTGCGCAGAGTTTCTCTAGGGAAGTGAAAAAATGATTTAGAAGTGTTAGAGATAGAAAATTTTCTACTTACCAAGAACTTGAGGGTGATCTCATTGCAAGATGTGGTGATAAAAATACTCCTTTTCATATCCTTATTGAATATGACAGTTTGAAAAGACAACCCGATGAATCAATTCAAGACTTTTCAACAAGGCTCAATAAGGTATACAACTCCATTCCAACAGATATAAAACCCACTCCCGGATTAGCTTTACTCCACTACCTCGATGGTTTTGATCCCGAGATGGAATACCAACTTAGAAAAAGAACCCTGCACCACTTGAAGACATGTAGAGTAATGCAATAAGTGTGGAGGAAAATATTCTAGTGAAGAAGTCTAAGATGAAATTAGAAAGGAGAGTAACCATAAAAGAAGAACCTGCTACCTCATCTAATGCAAAGTCAGATATATTAGTCAAGACTATGGAGAAAATGATGGAAAAGATAACATTGTCTGATAGATGTTTTGCCAAAAAACCTCAAGAAGGTCCACAGATTCAGAATCCAAACTTTAGGAGGCAGCCATAGATCTATATTAAACAAAGGGAACAGAAGGGTCCAGAACAACAAAAACAGCAAGTAAGACCCCCTTTCTAGCAAAATTATGCATAAGATAAAGATGAGGAAGATGAGAAAGGACTTGAAGGTCAAATATATGTTTTCGGTGATAGGCAACAAACTGTTTATTTGACTACGGAAGACCAAGAGAAATAACAATTTGAAAATCTCGTGACAGAAGAAAAGGAATTATTTTTTTCTCAGTATCAAGTTGATATCATGATGGATGAATATGAGGTGCATAAAAAAGGTTACCAAAATTCCATCATACAGGTCCAAAGGAAATATAATTTAAGGAGAAGAAATATTGGGAACAATCCCGCAAAGAAGGATACAATAACCAGTCGTGCAAAGAAAAATGTAGCAACCAACAGTCAAAAGAAGGATGTACCAAGTACCAACAATAAGAAAAAAAAAGAACCAATCAACTGATCTAGGTGGATATTGGTGTCCACCCACCTAGTCCACTTGCGGCCCCACCATTGTCTCTTTTAGTTTTTTATTTTCGGCACAACTTACAATTTTTAGCAGTTTTTTTGGGTCCTGAACTTTCGGATCCGTTTTGAGGCCCTAAACAACGTTTTTTGGGAAAACTGGGAGAAACATGGGTCCATGAATTGATGTTTCTCACATCAAAAGTTATAGTCCTCAGATAAATATTTCTAACAAGGTATGGTGCATGTCAAACAGAGATCGTATGCCAAAGTTACATCCCTGGGAAGTTGAAACACCAATTTACCCAAAAGGGGCCCATAGTTTTGGCACTTCATCTCCTAGGGTTAGGGTTTTGGATGTTTAGGGTTTTACATCGTTTATAAATAATAAATAGGCCCTCGAGCCTCATTGTAACAGAGTTCAGAGGCCTGTAGCCACCACATCTCTTCTCAGAGATAAGTTACGAACACCCTAGCTAGCTTATTTCCATTCTGTCTATAAGCAAATTTCAGTTCTTTGATATTAATGAAATGAAGCGTTATTTCCACTACATCTTTGTATTTATGGTTATATGTGTATTCTATTGCATTCTTGCATAAATCTGGATCGATGGTATCAAAGTGGTCTACTTTTTATCGATCCTTCTTTGCATGTCCCCAATGAGGTCGGGGTATAAGGAGTTAGGGCTCGATCTAGTTGAAGCTTTGCAAGATCAGCCTTGCAAACCCCGACGACCGCCCATGGGGGATGAAAAGAAAGATGAGGGAGTAGGAAATCCTATCGAAATATTGCTCGAGGAGGTCCTCAAAAAACAAAGGAACGTGATGATGGATAACTTTTCCCAAATACTTCAATGACTTCCCACTGACGGCGCATCTGCATCCAGCAGCCACTCTGGAGGCGCGACTCCCTTTAAGGTACAAGTAAACTTTGACACTCCAATATTTGAGGGTCAAATAGATGCAAATGCCATAGATAAATGGTTGAATCTATTAGAAGGATATTTCTTGGTTCATGACTTTTCCGACTGGGAGAAGATTATTTTTGCACTCCTCAAAGCTACCCCCAGCCATGTCAAGGATTGGTGGGAAACCTATTGTGAGAAAAAGGATGAGACATAACCCTCTTTGTTCTCAGTTGTAACCACTTGGAATTCTTTTCGAGATGCCATCAAGGAACAATACTATCTCGTGGGGAGCTATGAGGACAAGTACATAAAATGGACCATGCTGTGACAAAAAAGGGATCAAGATATGCATGAGTTGACGAATATGTTCCATACACTGTGCACAAAGTTGGGTATCAAAGATTTAGAGAAAAATTTGGTGATAAAGTATCACAATTGTCTGCAAAGATACATTCAGGATGAAATGGAGTTCCTCGAAATCTCCTCACTTGGTACGGCATACCGGTATGCTGCAAATATTGAGCATAAATTAAACAGAAGAAGCGAGACTTGGATCTGCGAATCAAAAGCAAGGGAAAGGTTCCCCCAAACCGCAAAACAAAGGACGAAACCAAGGCATGGCGGCCCAAGACAACCTTCCAAATCCGCATGCAAAGAACAACACCACGAAGCCAAATAAGGACATAGGAAAGTGGTGAGAGTTCCAAGCAGTCGTTGGTGGCTGAGATGAGGGCTTCTGAATCAGATGCATGTTTTGACTCTGAATTAGAACCTGGCAAGGGGAATGACAAAGAGAAACAGATTATTGATGCGGAGCCCAATGCCACTATTGCCACTATGAAGATCCAAAAGGAGGAACCAGAAGATCCAGAGGAGGAGGAGCGTCTCTTCGACTCCCAGATGCGGGTAAAGGGTTCCACGCTACAATTCATTGTCGATAATGGGATCTGTTGACCACACTTTTTCAACTACCCCATAGCAGTACACCCCCATTTTTTCATATTGGATTCATCATGTTCGACGTGGTCACGCCATTCAGATTCCATCATTAGTTGACATTTTTTATAAATGATGTAAACCCATTCTGCATGTTTATGATGTAAATGATCTAAGTAAGACCGTCAATGTATGTAACAACCTATTTAAGCCTAGTATGTTGGTGACGATCTCTATCCTAGGAGGTTTTTTGTCTCACTGATTTACTTGTGTTTTTTGACACAAGTTATCGGCAGAATTTTCCTCTCCAGCCTCACCCCAAAGCTAGGGTGGATTTTGTCATCAGCATGCTAATTGATTCCTAGTGTTTTCTATCAAGTCCTTGTAAAAGTAGTTTGGGAATAATCCTAGCTATTTGGCTAGATTATTTTATTACAAGCTACTTGGTCTACTAGATCATGTTTTGAGTCGCAGAATTGGGTACCTATTTGAGGGTGTATACAAATGGGTATTCCCCCTTCATGTGTCTAAATGTATTTATCTTTTGTAAAGAGGGTTGGAAAAAATAATTAAAATCCCCTCTGATTCAATTAATTAAATTTTCTCGTCAAATTAATTAAAAAATCTTCAGCTAGAAATTTAATTAATTTTAGGTCCTAGTGAGTATAAAATCCTTCAAAGGAAAAATTCGTTGGTCCTTAAAAAATGAATTTTTAAAGGCCCCAGGGCAAGGGAATAATGAGAATTTTAAGAAATTTTGGACCCTTGAGCCTAGGTGGTTAAGTCAAAGTAAAAAATTTGAGGTAATTAACTCAAAAATAGTATTTTTGAGTTAATTAAAATGGAATTAAATGATAAATTCGTTTTTTCCTCAAATTTATAATTTCGACGGTCCAGATTAAAAGATGATCAAATATTTTCGACGGTCGAGATTATTTTGACATGGATCAACCGAACTAGTCGTTGGAGATTTTGCCTTATAAATTAGAGGTCTTTGTTAGTATTGAGTCATTCGATCTTTGGATTGTGCACTTGTTCTTGGAAGCTCTTGTGATTCCTTTTGATGAATAAAGCATAAAGAATTTGGGGTTACAAACTTTGGTGTTCCTTTTCCAGATATATGTGGTGATTCATTTCTAAACTCTGCTACTTTATTTTGCATTTCTATGGTTGATGGCCTTCATGGATTAATCTACATACAAGTATCTTGTGCAGTTTTCTGGGTTCATAAAATGACATTTTTTATTTAACAAGAAGACTAGTTATCTATTTTTTTGAAGGATCTCATGTTATTTTCTTAAATCTTTATCAATCTAAATTTCAGATTGAAGTATGCAGGGAATTTTTTTTTAAAGGTTTGAGCATCTGGGGAAGTCTTTAGTTGGACCAGCCGACTCTTAGATTTCGTAAATCTGAAAAAGCCCATTGTTTCTAATTTTTCAAAGCTATCTTATGAAATTGTGGTTTTGCAGAGTTTTCTAGGACTTGTGCCTCTCTTTAAAAATTTGAATTTCTAAAAAAATTGTGCTAAAATGTTTCAAATCTAGTCATGAGGGCCTCAGATCTGTAAATTAACTTGTAAATTTGTATTTTTTTAGGGTTGTAAGGGTTTAATAATTTGTTTTGGTGCATATATTTTTAGAATCTGTTCTAGTTTTGCAGATTGCAGGGTTTTCTCAGAATTTTTTTTAAAAGATCTGAGCTAGATCTAAACCCCGAGGGAAAGATTCGGCCTCAGAGTCTCTACTGTTGGCAGATCTACATAATATTCGATTTAAAGAGCACAAAAAATCTGAGTTTTTGACTGAAATAATTTTAATTTTGATGGGAGAAATTTAATTGTACTGGGTTTTCTTCACAAGTTCCTGCAAAAATATCATCTGCCCTTGTCGTCGACCTTTTCCTCACGCAGACATTTTCTTCTGCCTTCCTATTCCCCTACAATCCATCCCTTGTCTTCGAATCTGCCTTCATCATTCCTCTGAATTTCGTTGACAACCTTTTTCTTCATATTTTCCTTGCCATTGAACTACATTCCTCATCCAACGTCCTTGTCTCCACCGCTCAGCCTTTTTTGTCGAGGTCCCTTTCCTTCTGTCGTCCAGCTCTTTCTCTTGTTGCCTTCCTCTCCATCTACATTTGCTGCTTTCCACAACCCTCATCCTCATCCATCTCCCTTGTTCGACGTGCCCTTATCCTCCTTACCTGTCCGCTTTCTGTTCCAGCCGTCATCCTCCATCTCTTTGTTGTCCCTCCTCATGCTGCACTTCTAACCCGTCCAACCCCTCTCATTCACGTCCAATTTTATTGCCTCACCATCCAGCTCCTCGCTCGTCGACCTGCACAAACAAAACAAACAAAAAGAAATGCACGCAAATGAAAAGACCTCGAGTCCATGTGTTTAAATATTTTGTGTGGATTCAAAGTTTTGAAACAACATTAGTTTAGATGTATTTTTTTTTTCGACTTTAGATTTAAGTTTTTAAATTGTAAAGGGTTAGCGTTATTTTTTTTTAATTGGATTTGGATGTTAGTTTTAGATTAGGATTTAAATCTTTAGACTTTAGTTTTTAGCGTTTAGTTTAGGTGTATAATTTTAATTCGATTTTTTTTAATAGCTTTAGGTTTCATTTAGTTTAATTTTAATTTAGCCTTAGTTTTAATATTTGTTTAGTTTTAGTTTTTAGTTGTTAGATTTTAGATTATAGTTTTAGTTTATGATTTTAACTTTTAGTTTAGTTTGACTTTAGTTTAGTTTTAAATTTTGTTTGTTTTAGATTTAGATTTTAATCCATAGTTTTATTTTTATTTCTTGTTTAAAAAAATAATAAAATAATATAAAAAGTCTTCCAAAAAATTTCTAAAATATTTTCTAGTCAAATGAGCTTAAATTTTTTATCTAAAGTTTGACTATAGGCATTTTAAATTTCTGGATTGGGTCATTTAGAATATCATAAATTCGGAAATATTGCAATGATTTGACATTTAATTTCGATGGTACCTTCATGTAATAATATTTTTATCTCGAATTTAAATCGTTGTTTCAAATGCTTAGCTTTGGTTGAGGATTTTTGAGTTATTTTTAATTGAGGTTTTAAGTTACTTGAAATTGGCATATAATTGTTTAAAGTTCACTTTGGAAATATTTCAAGTAATGATAAATCGCATATCTTTATCGAACATGGTTAATGCATGATTGTGAGGGTGTTTCATCGAATATCATTTGTGTTTTCATAGAAGCAGTTATACATCAATTACTTGGCTTTAATTTCATAACGAGATCTTTTAACTCCATAAGGCACTGGTTTTAATATAATTGATCTGTGAAGTCTCGTTAATCTTATCAAGTACTTGGTTATTTTACTGTGTCTTCTTATTTGGTTGACCTGCAACCAATTCTATTTATTCATTCCTATTAGGGTCTACCTCCCTTAGCTTGCAAGGAGACAGCTTAGATAGAGAGATTGGGGATCAAGGTGACAACCCACGATCTGAGCCATTGTCGCAGTGCTTAGACAATCTGTGCAACAAATTTTTTTGGCGCCGTTGCCGGGGATAGAGTTTTTTTGTCCTTGGCCTTAACAACATTTTCTAATATTCTAATCTTTCCTCGCCATTAATTAGCCTCTCACAAGGCATAACATTTTCTGCCGTCATTTCATCTCTTCATCTCTTCATCTTTTCATCATCTCACTAATCATTTCATCATCATATATTTAGCACCTGGACATTTCAGTTGGCTTCTTGTTTGGGTGGCGACTCCACTTATTCATCTATTTACTCCCAGACAAGAATCCCCCCTGATATCCATCTGCTACTCTCGATTATTTCTTCTATTTTAGAATTAGTTTCATGTTCAAGTGGCGACTCCAATTATTTCATTTCTTACAAGAGTTCCTGCTAAGAATTTCGCTTCTTGAGGACCTTTTGACTATTCTTGAACACAGATCTATTTCTTAAATTTTAAGCAGGTCATCATGGATGACACCTTTCATGACATGGCAGAAGAGGTCATTTCTAAATTTCCTTTTTTCTCAGGTGGTTATCCAGGCACTGCTCTAGTGCATCTAAAGATGGTCACCTTTTTTATATATAAATATTGTCATACTTCACAATATAATCATGAAGATGTCAAGATACGTATCTTTGGCTATTCCTTAAAAGGTGATACTATCGATTGGTTTTGAAATTGTCCTAAGGAGTATTGTTTACAAGACATCATCAATGCTTTTACAAATAAATATATAAAACAAGATGGCTCGCCTTGTGCTCCCAGTATTATGCAAAATAATGAAATTGATATTGTAGAGGACTTAACTATCAGCAGGAGATTTCCAGACAATTCTCAGGATGAATCCACTTGTACCACGACAACACAAATCCATGATAGTGGTGAAACAGAAACAAGTTGTCAAATCAGTGTTGACAATGATAAGCATCTTATTAATGAATTGATTCAGATGGTTAAGGATATACAACTAAATAAATCTTAGGTAATCAAGAATATGGAGGCCAATCAAGCTCAGGTAATCAAGAATATGGAGGCCAACTAGGCTCAAATCATTAAGAATATGGAACTTAATCAAGAAAAAATAATAGCAGATCACGCCAGGGAAATTGGTTCTATACAGAGCAAGTTATTTTCCTTAAAAGAAAAACATATTAAGGAAATAATGATCACGGAAACAAATCATGAGAAAGATATGAATTGTATGCAAAATTTCTTCATGGCCATGAAAGCAGATAATGATGAATCAACAAAAAACATGGAACGCAAATTGTTGACAATTGAAGAGAGTCATACACAGGAAATAAATGTCATGGAAAATAGGTTAAAAATGATGGAAGTTAATCATTATAATCAGATGTCTCTTCAACACAATTTGTTGACTATTAAAGAGAGTCATACGAGGGAAATTACTATTGATAATGTTAAGCATTCTACTGATATCCAAAATAAGTTGGAAAAAATAGAAAGATCACACATGCATAATTTCCAACCCAAGTCAGATTTGTCAACAGATCATAGGCCTCCCAGTTCGCTGAAGCAATTTCCTTCTCATCACACGGAGGTCACTTTTCCCATTAAGGAAAAATGATCTATGGTTACAAAGGACGATCAAGCTTATGTGTCACCATTGACAGAGTATATTCAGAATAAGATTGGTCACACTACAGGATCATCAGATGTTTTGTACAAGAATTTTCAAGATAAGGACAAGAAATCTACAGTGGTCTCATTACTGACATCACAACCCACTCAGACGAAGAGAAAAAAGCAGAAAAGAAGAATTAAGTGGTTTGATTCGTCTACTGGCCGAAAACAGCTTGACATTCGGATAAGACAGAATCCTACAATTAGCAAGATTGGACATGGCACATCTCAAAAGCAGCCTATAGACTTGCCTGAAAGCAGGAAAATTCTCAGCATGCACTATATTGAGCACGTCTGATGCCACAGGGCATCCTTTGTATTGTATCTCTAACCTTACACCTTGTTATTTCAGCATTTCATTTTGCAGTTAGAGTAGATTTACTTTTCATGTTAAGTAGAATAATAAATCAAAGAAGAGCTTCTATTTTTCATGTGCTTAATGTTATATTTGGATGGACGCTACTTATGTAACCTTATGTGTTGCTTGGATACATATTCTGGATTCTCACATTCCTCCGATGAAGCAACGTGTCCCCAAGTAGAGCCAGATGTTGACCACACTTTGTCAACTACCCCATAGCAGTACACCCCCATTTTTTCAAATGGGATTTGTCATGTTCAACGTGATTTCGCCATTCAGATTCCATCATCAGTCAACATTTTTTATAAATGATTTAAACCCATTCTGCATGTTTATGATGTAAATGATCTAAGTAATACTATCAATGTATATAACAACCTAGGTAAGCCTAGTATGTTGGTGACGATCTCTATCCTAAGAGGTTTTTTGTCTCACTGATTTACTTGTGTTTTTCGACACAAGTTATCGGCAGAGTTTTCCCCTCCAGCCTCACCCCAAAGCTAGGGTGGATTTTGTCATCAGCATGCTAAGTGATTCCTAGTGTTTTCTATCGAGTCCTTGCAAAATTAGTTTGGGAATAATCCTAGCTATTTGGCTAGATTATTTTATTACAAGCTACTTGGTCTACTAGATCATGTTTTGAGTCGCAGAATTGGGTACCTATTTGAGGGTCTATACGAATGGGTACTCCCCCTTCATGTGTCTAAATGTATTTATCTTTTGTAAAGAGGGTTGGAAAAAATAATTAAAATCCCCTCTCAGTCAATTAATTAAATTTTCTCGTCAAATTAATTAAAAAATATTAAGCCATAAATTTAATTAATTTTAGGTCCTAGTGAGTATAAAATCCTTCAAAGGCAAAATTCGTTGGTCCTTAAAAAATGACCAACGAATTTTAAGGACCAACGAATTTCTTAAAATTTCTTAAAATTCTCAATATTCCCTTGGCCTAGGTGGTTAAGAAATTTTGGACCCTTGGGCCTAGGTGGTTAAGTCAAAGTCAAAAATTTGAGGTAATTAACTCAAAAATAGTATTTTTGAGTTAATTAAAATGGAATTAAATGATAAATTTGTTTTTTCCTCAAATTTATAATTTCGGCGGTCCAGATTAAAAGATGATCAAATCTTTTCGACGATCAAGATTATTTTGACATGGATCAACCGAACTAGCCATTGGAGATTTTGCCTTATAAATTAGAGGTCTTTGTCAGTCTTGAGTCATCCGATCTTTGGATCGTGCACTTGTTCTTGGAAGCTCTTGTGATTCCTTTTGATGAATAAAACATAAAGACTTTGGGGTTACAAACTTTGGTGTTCCTTTTCCAGATCTATGTGGTGATTCATTTCTAAACTCTGCTACTTTATTTTGCATTTTTATGGTTGATGGCCTTCATGGATTAATCTGCATACAGGTATCTTGTGCATTTTTCTGGGTTCATAAAATGACATTTTTATTTAATAGGAAGACTAGTTATCTATTTTTCTGAAGGATCTCATGTTATTTTCATAAATCTCTATCAATCTAAATTTCAGATTTAAGTGTGCAGGAATTTTTTTTTTAAAGGTTTGAGCATCTGGGGAAGTCTTTAGTTGGACCAGCCGACTCTCAGATTTCGTAAATCTGAAAAGCCCATTTTTTCTAATTTTTCAAAGCTATCTTACAAAATTGTGGTTTTGCAGAGTCTTCTAGGACTTGTGTCTCTCTTTAAAATTTTGAATTTCTAAAAAAATTGTGCTGAAATGTTTCAAATCTGGTCATGAGGGCCTCAGATTTGTAAATTAACTTGTAAATTTGTATTTTTTTAGGGTTGTAAGGGTTTAATAATTTGTTTTGGTGCATATATTTTCAGGATTTGTTCTAGTTTTACAGATTGCATGGTTTTCTCAGAATGTTTTTTTAAATATCTGAGCTAGATCTAAACCCCGAGGGCAAGATCTAGCCTCAGAGTCTCTACTGTTGGCATATATACATAATATTCGATTTAAAGAGCATCAAAAATCTGAGTTTTTGTCTGAAAGAATTTTAAGTTTGATGGGCGAAATTTAATTGTATTGGGTTTTCTTCACAAGTTCCTGCAAAGCTCTCATCTGCCCTTGCCGTCGACCTTTTCCTCATGCAGACATTTTCTTTTGCCTTCCTATTCCTCTACAATCCATCCCTTGTATTCAAATCTGCCTTCATCATTCCTCTGAATTTCGCTGTCCGCCTTTTTCTTCATGTTTTCCTTGCCATTGACTTGCATTCCTCATCTGACGTCCCTGTCTCCACCGCTCAGCCTTTTCCGTCGAGCTCCATTTCCTTTTTCCGTCCAGCTCTTTCTCTTGCTACCTTCCTCTCCATCTACATTTGTTGCTTTCCGCAGCCCTCATCCTCGTCCATCTCCCTTGTTCAACATGCCCTTATCCTCCTTACCTGTCCGCTTTCCGTTCCAGCTGTCGTCCTCCATCTCTTTTCCGTCCCTCCTCACGCTGCACTTCTAACCCGTCCAACCCCTCTCATTCACGTCCAGTTTTCTTGCCTCACCGTCTAGCTCCTCGCTCGTCGACCTGCACAAACAAAATAAACAAAAAGAAATGCACATAAATGAAAAGACATACATGAAGCCTCGAGTCTGTGTGTTTAAATATTTTGTGCGGATTCAAATTTTTGAAACAGCATTAGTCTAGATGTAATTTTTTTTTTCGACTTTAGACTTAATTTTTTAAATTGTAAAGGGTTAGCGTTATTTTTTGAAATTCAATTTGGATGTTAGTTTTAGATTAGGATTTAAATCTTTAGACTTTAGTTTTTAGCATTTAGTTTAGGTGTATAATTTTAATTCGATTTTTTTTTAATAGCTTTAGGTTTCATTTAGTTTAATTTTAATTTAGCCTTAGTTTTAATATTTGTTTAGTTTTAGTTTTTAGATGTTAGATTTTAGATTATAGTTTTAGTTTAGGATTTTAACTTTTAGTTTAGTTTGACTTTAGTTTAGTTTTAAATTTTGTTTGTTTTAGATTTAGATTTTAATCCATAGTTTTATTTTTATTTCTTGTTTAAAAAAATAATAAAATAATATAAAAATCTTCCAAAAAAATTCTAAAATATTTTCTAGTCAAATGAGCTTAAATTTTTTATCTAAAGTTTGACTATAGGCATTTTAAATTTCTGGATTGGGTCATTTAGAATATCATAAATTCGGAAATATTGCCATGATCTGACATTTAATTTTGATGGTACCTTCATGATAATAATATTTTTATCTCGAATTTGAATCGTTGTTTCAAATGCTTAGCTGTGGTTGATGATTTTTTAGTTATTTTTAATTGAGGTTTTAAGTTACTTGAAATTGGCATATAATTGTTTAAAGTTCACTTTGGAAATATTTCAAGTAATGATAAATCACATATCTTTATCGAACATGGTTAATATATAATTGTGAGGGTGTTTCATCAAATATCATTTGTGTTTTCATAGCAACAGTTATACATCAATTACTTGGCTTTAATTTCATAACGGGATCTTTTAACTCCATAAGGCACTGGTTTTAATATAATTGATCTGTGAAGTCTCGTTAATCTTATCAAGTACTTGGTTATTTCACTGTGTCTCCTGATTTGGTTGACTTGCAACCAATTCTATTTCTTCATTCCTATTAGGGTCTACCTCCCTTAGCTTGTAAGGAGACAACTTAGATAGAGAGATTGGGGATCAGGGTGACAGCCCCCGATCTGAGCCATTGTCACAGTGCCCAAACAATATGTGTGACAACAGGATCCAAAATAACCTCATTTTAGTAGACATCGTGAAGCGATTGGGCTTTCCGACCACAACACACCCACAACCATACACCATCGGGTGGCTTCCAAGGACGAGATCTCCGTGTCAGCCAACAGTGTCGCCTTCCCTACAACATCAAGCCCTTCATAGATGAGGTATTATGTGACATTGCTCCTCTTGATGTTTGTGATGTATTATTAGGCCAACCATACTTATGGAAGCGACATGTTGTGTATGAGTCCCAGACTCGCGCTATTATGGTTACTTTTGGAAATAATTTGTACAATATACCAGAGGTACCACTGCCTGCTGCTATCTCTTTGGTTACTCCAAAAAAATGTAGTAAGCTCATTTCCAAAACCAGGAAATTTGTTTTCCTGATGATCCGCCCCTAGGGCAAGAAGAAGACTATGGCCACGACCTACAGACATGGCTCCTCTACACAACAACAACAAATGGACAATTTTGTGGAGGAGTATGGGGACATCTTTACCTCACCTACAGGGATGCCTTTACATTGTTAGGTCAAGCACCCCATTGATTTGACCCCAAGTGTACCGCTACCCAATGGACTGATCTATTGGTGCTCTATTATGGAGAACGATGATATCAAGAGGCAGATTCAGGAGATGTTGTAGAAAGGTCACATCCGGCTGAGTTCATCGCCCCGTGGGAGCTCGATCGTGCTGGTATAGAAGAAGGATGGGACTTGGAGACTCTGTATTGACTATTGAGTGTTGAACAAGATCACTCTCTGGAATAGGCACCTGATCCCACAGATTGATGACCTTTTGGACCAATAGAAAGGGGAAAAATATTTCAACAAGATCGAATTGAAGTCTGGGTATCACCAGGTACAAATCGAACCCTCCGCTGTGTGGAAGACTACCTTCAAAGCCAAGGAGGGCCTTTTTGAATGGCTAGTCATGCCTTTTGGGTTGACGAATGCTCCCGCAACATTCATGAGGTTTATGAATGACATCTTGTGGCCATTCACCAACTCATTTGTAGTGGCGTACTTGGATGAAATTCTGATCTTCATCCAGACTTGGAAAGAGCACCTCCACCACATTCGACAAGTCCTCCAAACACTGCGACAACACAAGTTGTGTGCCAATTTGGAGAAGTGCACTTTTGGCATGACCCAGGTTCAATATTTGGGATACATTATTGATGAAAGGGGGGTGCATGTGTATCCAACCAAGATCTAATTCATTCAGGATTGGCCAACCCCAACCACTCTAACAGAGCTTCGAAGCTTTTTGGGTCTTGCTAATTTCTACCGCAGGTTCGTGTTGGGATTCTCTCATATCACTTGGCCCTTAAGTCAAGTCACCAAGGGAGGAGCGAAAGAAAAATTCTTTTGGTAGGAATCTCAACAGAAGGCGTTCGTAGAATTGAAACATCGCCTCTATTCTACCCCACTGCTCACATTACCAGACTTGCAACAACCATTTGAGATTGAGACAAATGCCTCTGACTATGCTATTGGGGAAGTTATTATTCAACAGGGGTATCCAGTGGCATATCACAGTGAGACATTGTCCGACACAGTCCGCAAGTATCCCACTTATGATAAAGAAATGTTTTACATTGTGCAGGCTTGTCGACAGTGGAAGTATTACATTTTGGGGAAGGAAAAAACCATCCACACAGACCACCGACCCCTGTAGTTCATACAGACACAAGGGAAGTTGTATAATGATCACCATCAAAAGTGGTCCACATAGCTGGAACAGTTTCATTTAAACATAAAGTACAAGGGTAGCACCAATAATGTTGCATATTGCCTAAGACGGGCACCGATCGTGGCACTAACCACCGTTCTGAACTCTCGGGGGCACGAGACTTCTGATTGGCCGCTTATCTACAAGAGCAATCCAAAATTTGGCCACACATACACGACACTCTTGGCGGGTACGCAAGTTCCAAATTTTCACCTCCAAGATGCATTGTTATGTCACCTGGGACACCTTTGTGTTCCTTCAAGCGAGCGTGTGAGGATGATATGGAAAGCACACTACAGTCGAGTTGTTGGGAATTTCGGGGTTGAGAAAATAGTGGCAGTACTAAAAAATTATTTCTATTGGCCGAACCTTCAACAAGATGTTGGGAAGTACATCATATCCTTCACTGCTTGCACCATTTCCAAACCGACCATCAAGAAGCAAGGCCTCTATACTCTGCTACCTACCCCTAGTCGACCTTGGGAATCCATCTCCATGGATTACATGTCATGCCTTCCTTCTACTAAGCATGGAAATGACTATGTTTTTGTGGTCGTCAACAGATTCTCGAAGATGGCCATTATGGCGGCCTGCAAGAAGAATATCACAGCAGAAGCCACTACTAAACTCTTCTTTGAACGAGTGTGGGTGCACTTTGGGATCCCATAGTCTATCATCTCAGATCGGGACAACAGGTTCCTCAACACATTTTGGTCCAGCCTCTGGTCAATGTTGGAAACCAAGCTCGCCAATTCCACAGCTTTCCATCCCCAAACTGATAACGAGACAGAGGTCGTCAACATGATGATTCTACACATTCTGCGCATGTAAAATTCAAAGCATCCATGCACATGTGATGAGAGCCTCCCCTATGTACAACACAGTTTTAACTGGGATCTCCACAGCTCAAGTGACCACATCCCCTTTCAGGTGGGCTTGGGATTCCAACCACTATGTCCCATTGACGTAGCCATGCCGTTTGTGGCTACTCAAGTTGATTCGGCTCATGCACAGTTTGAAGCTGACAAAGCGAGAAACTTCATCGAGCACATTCAACACATCCACCAATAGGTTCATGACATATTGGACATATCCAATGATAAGTACAAGCAATGACATGATCAACATCGGGTGCCACACAACTTCCAGGTGGGTGACAAAGTGTGCCTACATTTGTAGAAGGAGGGCCTTAATGGACCCCACCACAAGCTTCGCCCGCTTCGATATGGGTCATATACCATCACCAAGGCTATAGGGAACAATTCCTTCGAGCTCACTATTCCACCATTCCTTAGTCTGCACCCAATATTCAATGTGGGCCACCTTCGTCCCTGTTAAGGTCTCGTGATTTGGTTGATTGGCAAGCCAAATGATAGTGTAATATCAAACCAGTCTTTAGAGCCCAAGGACCTAGCCTTCCTGGACTCAGAGAGGGCTCTCTCTATTTGTGTAAGGGATATCTGTGTGTTTGCTTATTGTGTTCTGATTTTAGGCTAGTTATGAAGTAGGTTTTTTGGTTTTGGTTTTTAGGTTGTGAGGGATGAAATTGATCAAAGATATAAGATAGGTAAAAATATGTCGGATCAACTGGGCTATGGGGTCGAAAAGGTCAAGAAAGCTATCAGATGGTGATACAAGGCTGTTGAAGGGCCAATTTGATTCGAGGTAGAAAGGATCTTTGGGCAAAATGGAATAAAATGGACATCAAGTTTGGGAACAAAAAAGGATTTCAAGCATAAATAGGTTAATAGCTGACATAAACATGGTAGGGAAAACCATTAATCATGAGAAATGTAACTATAAGCTAATCAATACATAGAAATAAACATTCAAGCCATGCATAGAGATATATAACTCTCTAACTTTGGGAAATGGCTATCAGACTTTGGGGAAATACACTTAAGATAGACAAACAACTCAAATCACTATGCCGGAATGCCTAAACACAATACTTCAAGTTATTGGGCACTTTGAAAACAAGATTGCATAGTCTTAGGCAAAGGGAAAGATCAGAACAAGACCTCCTTGGTTCAACAAATGACAATCTAATCAGTCAAAGAGAAATTTCATGGATGGAGCTATGGCTAGCCATGAGTAAGCAGGGCATACCGTAAATCATACTTAGCATGCATAAAACCATGAATGAAACAAGCAAAAATATCCTTAAGTTATTAAAGAGCAATCAAGAATTATTTAATGTGACTAAGAATGAAGAAAACATGGAAGCTATGAAGAAACAGGAAATTTGAGGTGCCTCCAAGGGCATGTCTCAAATTTGTTCTCTACTGTTCTATAGCAAGCAAGAAACATTGATTTATGAATGAAAAATAGGAAACAAAACAAAGAGAAAGACACTATACCATTCTACCAAGTCATGGAATCCAACAACAATCCTCTTTCATCATCCAAGAACATCCAAGAGACTATCCAAAAGCATGAGACAAGTATTTCTTCCAAAGCTTATATGATCATATATTGCTTCTATCATCAAGTTCAACCTTGTTTACAATGAAAGCCTTTGGAATATATAGGCCCAAGTGAGGAAAACCTCTTAGTTTAGTTTGCAATCTCATTGGCCTATTCAAAATATCTAATCTTGTCCTTGAGGCTTTGCAAAGCCCAAGGCATGAAATATCTCATAAAATATCTAAAAAATGATAAAAGAGGGAAATAAATTGACTTTTCATAATTTCTTATGTGCAAAAATAGCTAAACGCACATGAGGAAAAAGCAGTTTTTAAAGGTTCAATTTTTACAAAAATACTCAAAAAATATATCAGCAAAAGGTCCCCTGAATTGCCAGCAACTTTTGGCAGCCTTCCCGATGTTGAAACGAGGCTCATGATAGCTCGTTGGAAATATCTGAGTGTCTATTTTTTGGAAAAACTTGAATCTTGCCAATCTGATGCCTAGAAGTCCTCCAAAAATAGGCCTATGTGTAAAAAACTAGAAAATAAGCTTTGTTGATAGACCGGGCAGAGTGTAGAAAAAGCGGGCATTTTTTGCCATTTTGGGGGAGAAAATGATCTTCAAATGTCCTGAAAATCGCTAAGTGTGTGCTCCTGAAATTATGGCATCCAATGATACCATTCTCATCCTTTGACGATCCCCCAAATTGAAATGGTGAAGCCCATGAGTTTTGGCCAAAAACCCAAAAATGCCATGTTGACACCTAATCCTATGGGAAGGGTGTGGATATTTAATTTTGTATAATAAATAATATTGGGAAATAAGGAAGGCCAAGAGTCATTGGGAGATGAATCCCAATAGCCTCACCTCCATGTATAAATGCATGTTCATTCTTCATTCAATAACACATTCTGATTTGAGGAGTTACCTCCTGGTTTGACATGGTATCAGAGCCAGTCCCACTATTGGCATTTCTTCCTGTGGTGTAACTCCCTCTCCTTTGCTCAGTTAGTTTTTAATAATAGTTTTTTTCTACTCCTACTTATTGTTAGACTGTTATTCTGCATTTTTTTAATCTCTGCATAGCTCTGACATTTGCAACTCCTGCAGCTCCTGAAGATTCTGCAGTCCTGCAGTTCCTGGAACACTGCAAATTGCAGCCTCCCTCTGCAGTCCTGCAAAGATCCCATTCCTAAATTTTGTAATGGCCTCTCGGCCTCCCTCTCTCCAACGTTCTCTCCCTACGTTCCTCACACTTCCCTCACTCCATTCCCTCCATTCATACAACGTTCCACTGACACAACGCTTTCCCATTATTCATACTACAAGACGCCCATATTACAACTTGCTGTCTACTGTGCGCTTGCTGTCCACTGTGCGCTTGCACACCTTACAATGCACAACGCTTACCCATTACTCATATCCATATTACGCTACTGTCTATTGGCTTTACCGCCTCATTACTGCCCTGTCCAGCATTTATATATCAATACATATCCTGTCTGTGTTATACCTCCACGCTATCAACTTTTAATACCTCCACTGTCTGCGTTGTAATAATGTTTTTGTAAGGCTGTTCGCTCTGCGCTACATGTTATAAAACGCTGTCATACCGCCCTTCTGTTATACCCCCACCACAACACCGCTCCACGGCGCTCCCTCCTTTGCATTACAGCCCTGCAATACTGTCACACGCCCCTCCCATCATTCATCTCCGCGCTATCATATTGAATATAATTCCCCCGATATTACCGCTCCCTCTCACCATAATACCACTCTCACATACGCTGTCCGTTCCTCCCAACTGTAATACCGCCCTTCCTCCTCCAGCGCTCTGTCATTTAATAAAACTGCTCTTCCTAACAGTCAATACCACCCTCTCTTGTCTCATAATACCGCCCCTCCTAATATCAAATACCACTCTCCTCCTTCCATTTGTATACATCGTTCCGTATCATTTGATTTACAATATCACTATTTTATACCGCCCCTCCACCATTCATAATACCACTTCTTACATTCATAATACCGCCCCATTCATATTCATAATACCGCCTCCACATTTTTAATACATATATATTTTCCTTCTTCAAACACAAAAATACATATATTTTTTTTTGGTGCAGAATTCAGTATTTGCAGCAAAGAGTTTTTTGTCTTTTTAAATTCAGAGTATTTTCCAGCAAAGAGTTTTTGTCCCCTTTAACTGAGCAAATTTCAAGAGTTGAAATTTTTTCTAGCAGAAATTTTTCCTCTTCAGAGGAATTTTTTCCAGCAAACTAATGCATTCTCTCATCTCTATTGTTGGGGTGGTTCTCTCCGGCAAAGAGAACTATCTTGAATGGTCTCGGAAGATCAAACACACACTCATTTTTAATGAGTTGTGGAGAGGAATCTGTGAAGGACAAGAAGGAAATCCACCAGCCAAACCCACTTCAGACAAAGAGCTCGCCATTTGGGAAAACAAGAACTGCAAGGCCTATGCCTTGATTGCAGCTTCCGTAAATGAAGAGGTGAGTCGCCACATTTCATCATTCTCAAATGCCTATGATGCCTTGAGCAAGCTAAAAGAACTCTATGACTCACATTCAGAATTAGAAAATGTTCAATTGATGATTAAGTTGTTCAGTCTTGAAATAAAGAATGATGATCCCCTTGCCTTAGCTTCAGAAGTTAGATCGATCATGCATGATATTGAAAGCACTGGTGTAAAAATGGACATACCTCTCATAGCATATGTTAAGGCATTATATCCGACTTACTCACATTATCTTGAGTCTTTTCAAGCAAGTGGGAACCTTGAGCATATCACCTTTGAAACACTTGAGAAAAAGTTTGCAGAAAGAGAGAAAGCTTTTGGGAAGATGACATTCCCTTCATCTTCTGAAGAGGCTGCATACTTGGCACATAGAGAAAAGAGTCATGCTCCAGATTCATCCAGAGGAAGAGGTGGCAGAAGAGGAAGAGGAAGAAGAAACTTCACAGAAAGGGGGGGCAGACAATCTGACAAATCCAATATTCATTGCACACGTTGCAATATAGATGGACATGATGCATCCAAATGCAGAACACCTTGGGAGAAAATTGAGCAGCAAAGAAATCAAGAAAAAGGTAAAACTAATGACAAAGACAAAGTTAAAGCACTTGAATCCGCTCATTATGTTCTAGCACATTGTAACAATGGAGTAACTGAAGACTTGTTTGATGTTTCATTTACTTCATGGAGAGATGATTGGTTGCTAGATTCAGGAGCAACATGTCACATGCCATTTAGAAAATATTTTTTTGAAGAATTCACTGACAAAGTTGATGGAGCAGTATATTTCACAGATAAATCCAAACTCAAGCCATCAGGGCTTGGCATAGTCAGGCTTAAGTTGCCTGGTCTTCCAGATCATATCCTACCTGAGGTTCTATACCTCCCTGAGTTGAAGAGAAACTTGTTGTCCCTGGTCAAAATCCGGCAGCAAGGAGACTCAATTCATTTGTTTGATGGCAAGGCAGAGGTCAGAAAAGCATCAGATCACTCACTTGTCATGGAGGGAATAGAAGAAGGGAGACTCTTGAAGCTGAAAGGTTCATCTGCTCATGCTCATAACTTTGCATTCAGTTCACATCATGATGAAGGTACATTCCCATCAAGTATTTTATGGCATGCTAGATTTGGACACTTAAACTATGACAGCCTTCGTTTGTTGAAGAAAAATGGTGTTAATGGACTACCTACAATTCCTAGAAAACCTAAGGAATGTGATGCTTGTATTCTAGGAAAGCATAGCAAACAGCCATTTCATGATTCACACTCCAGAGCACATAGAAAACTTGAACTTGTTCATTCAGATCTATGTGGCCCTATGCCTATTGCTTCTACAAATGCAAACAAATACATGATGAAATTTATTGATGACTACACCAGAATGTGTTGGATTTACTTACTGAAGAATAAGTCTGATGCTTTTCAAACTTTCAAGAATTTTCATGCATGGATTGAAAATGATGCACAAACACATATTGGCTCTCTACGTACTGATAATGGAAAAGAATACACTTCAAAAAAATTTGAAAATTATCTTCGTCAACATGGAATCAAACATCAAACAACTGTGCCATATAATCCACAACAGAATGGTGTAGCTGAAGGAATGAACATAACTATCTTAAATATGGTTCGTTCCATGTTATTTTTCAAGAATGTAAAATTGATGTTTTGGGCTGATGCAGTTCTATGTGTTGTTTACATAAAGAATAGGTGTCCTTCAAGTTCAATTAGAAACAAAACTCCTTTTGAAGTGTGGCATGGCCACATTCCTTCGGTAAAACATTTCAGGGTCTTTGGGTCCACCTGTTATGCCTTGATACCCAAGGGTCAAAGGAACAAACTTGGTGCTAGAAGTAGAAAATGTATCTTCTTGGGGTACTCCAATACCTCCAAAGGATATTGTTTCTATGATGAAGCAAATAAGAAGTTTGTGATAGCAAGAGATGTCATATTCCTTGAATCTTCCAAGAGTGACAAGGTTGTTGAGCGGCAACTTGATCGCCTGGATAGATTCACACATGCAAAGTCTTTCCAAGAATTTGATAATGTGATTCCACATCTTGAAGGGGGGATTCCGATATTGAATCAAACTATGGAATCATGTCCTGAAGCACTCTCTCCCCCACATGAAGAAACAACCACGGATGACACATTGGATGATGTGATTGACAGAATTGGGAGATTGAATCTTGAATCAATCCCAACTCGGTCAAATGACCAGCCTGGGCCATCTCAGAAAGGTCCTCCCAAATGGCTGACAAAGACACTGGAGAATGTTCATCCTGATGAGGTTGGAAAAACAGGAACAAGAAGTTCCACTCAACAAATCGAAGGTGATGTAGATAATTCTGATTCTCCTATTGATATGGATATTGCTTATAACTGTGAATTGAGTTTGTCTACAGATCATGAACCAACTTCCTTCAAAGAAGCCGCTTCTCATGATGAATGGAAAGAAGCGATGCAGAAGGAGTATGATGCCTTGATAAAGAATGGCACTTGGAAGCTGATTGATCCGCCTTTGGGAACGAAACCAATTGGCTGTAAGTGGATCTACAAGAACAAGTATAAAGCAAATGGCTCACTTGACAAGCACAAGGCCAGGCTTGTGGCAAAAGGTTTCGCACAAAAAGAAGGAGTCGATTATGAAGAAACTTTTGCTCCCACAGCGAAATGGACCACCTTTCGGACTCTCTTTGCCTTAGCAGCTCAGAATGGATGGAAAGTCCATCAGATGGATGTAAAAACAGCCTTCTTGAATGGAGATCTAAAGGAGAAAGTTTATATGTCCCAGCCAGAAGGATTTGTGGTAAAGGGTCAAGAACACAAAGTTTGCAAGCTTATAAAATCCTTGTATGGCCTCAAGCAAGCACCATGAGCCTGGTATGAGAAATTAACCGAGCATCTTCTGAAACTTGACTTCAAACATTTTGATCTTGATGATGCAACTTTGTTTGTTAAGAAAGTTGGAAAAACGGTTGTATATCTTGTGGTATATGTAGATGATCTTTTGATAACAGGAAACAATGAGAGCTATATTGCATCCATGAAGAAAGAGTTGAAGAAAGGTTTTGAAATGACTGATTTGGGTCATGTTCATTACTATTTAGGTATTGAAGTAATTCAACATCCTAAATTCATATTTCTTTCTCAGAAGAAGTACATTGGAGATCTCTTGAACAAGTTTGGCATGGATGACTGTAAACCCTTAAGCACTCCAATGGAACAAAACTTGAAGCTCACATCTATTGAAGGAAAGGAATTTGAGGATGCAACTAAGTATAGACAGCTTGTAGGAAGTCTTATCTATCTGACCACCACCAGACCTGACATTTCATTTGCTGTTGGAATCCTCTCAAAGTTCATGCAAAAACCTTGTGAAGGACATTGGTCTGCTGCAAAAAGAGTACTAAGGTACTTGAAGGGGACTCAAGACTTTGGACTCAAATATACAGAGGTAGGCGGCCCGGCAGTCGGATACTACGATTCGGACTTTGATGGCGTGGCCAGTGTACACTAGGTTACACCATGGTGGATGGGAGCGCCCTCATGGAGATCACTGTGATCGATTCCGGATTCACGGTGGCGAAATATGTGTGGCCAGTGGCAACAAAAGAAATTGTGTGGCTCTGGAAAATCCTGGAAGATTTGCAGATGAAAAAAATTTACTCCACACCACTCATGATCGACAACACTTCTGCAATAAAGTTGGCCAAGAACCCAAAGTTACATGATCGAACAAAGCACATCAATACAAAGTACCATCTAATTCGACATCATGTTCAGGCCAAAACCATTCACCTACATCATTGTTCCACAAATGAGAAAACTACTGATATCTTCACCAAAGCACTTGGAAGAGAAAAGTTTGAAAAGTTCAGATCGATGCTTGGGCTCACCAACATCCCTTCGGATTAAAGGGGGGAATGTTGACACCTAATCCTATGGGATGGGTGTGGATATTTAATTTTGTATAATAAATAATATTGGGAAATAAGGAAGGCCAAGAGTCATTGGGAGATGAATCCCAATAGCCTCACCTCCATGTATAAATGCATGTTCATTCTTCATTCAATAACACATTCTGATTTGAGGATTTACCTCCTGGTTTGACATGCCAAAAAACCAAAATATGTCAAAATTTGCCCAAAATTGGTGAGCATGACCCTCAAGGGTTCTCAGCAACATGCTGTGAAGCAGAGGCCAAAATTTGAAGTCCTGATGTGTCTTTCCTTAATTTATGTGTCGGGCACTTTGCTTTAGCCTCCTTGAGCTTTTCTTGAGATGCCTTCAACTTGCGCCGGGCAAACTGATTTAACTTTTTATAATGCCTCGTCATTCTCCTTTGAAGGTCTAAATCCATGTTTGCCTTCTCCAATTTCTTCTCCAAGTGGTCATTGACTCTTTCAAGCCATGCCTCCTTATTGTTCTCTATCTCCTGTTCAAACAATGCAGTGAGAGGGGTAAATTGGAGAAGGGCTTTTTCCTCTTCTTTTTGCTTCTCAAGGGCCTTTTAAAGTCCCATGGTTCTTGGCCTCTTTCGCCTAGGCTGATCTTCACCTTCACTTTCATCGAACTCACCCATGAGTTCTTCCAACCTTGTTTGGGATTTGGAGGCTTCCTTCTTGTACTTGGTCGCCCGCGTCTCATAAACAACCATATGGACACTCATTTGCCTATTTTGGATTTGCAAGAATTGATTGAAATTCCTAGCTCTATGAAGATCATCCTTCAATGCATCAATTTGGCTTTCTCTATGAATCAAGAGGTTTTCTAGAATCCGGGCCTCATTATCACTATCATCGCTTTGGATTTGGATGATGTCGAATGCACTCTCATGTTCATGACTGCCTTCCTCTTTACCCTTCCCTTTGCTTTGGGTGGCTATTCTAGTGCTCTTTCTCCTAGGCAAATCAATCATGGGCTTCTTTGGAAATTTTCCTTTACTTCAGAGGGCCCTTGTCACATTTGGAGTGACCACTCTAGGCACTCTTTTCTTTGTTGTTCGGGGCTTGGAATTTTTAGGAGAAGAGGGCATGCCCCCTTTACCTTTGTCACCTTGCTTTTCTTCTTTTTGAGTTTGTTGTTCTTCTTGAATAGGTTGTTGTGTATCACCTTTAGGTTTCCCTTGCTCATTACTTTCATGCTGCTCCTGTTCAGTACTATCATGCTGCCCCTGTTCAGTCTCTTTTGGCTGCCCCTGTTCATCATGATGTAGCTGCTGTGTGCCATCTTTTGACTGCCCTTGTTCATCACTTTCCTGCTGCTCTTGCTGCTATGTCTTGCCCTCACTGTCATGCTACTGTTTGTCATCATAAGGCTGCTGTTCTTCATGCTACTACCCTTCATCATCAGTTTGATGTTCTTCATGCTACTGCCCTTCACCCTCTATTTGCTGTTCTTCATGCTGCTGCCATTCATCCTCTTCCTCATCATCATGATCATGCTCTTCTCCCTCTTCAGGCTCTTCTGCTTGTTTTGTTGTAAATTTGAGCTTTTTAGGAATAGGTCTACTAGAAGAAGGCGAGGGATGATGAGTAGGAGATGTAGGGGATGTATGGACTGGAGGGATAGTGGAGAAATCCAGATGAGTGATGAAAACATCCCAAGAGACCTCTCTCTTTTCAAGCTGATGAAGAATGATGATTTTGATGAGAGAGTGATGGAAGAGACAGACTATTTGCTGTGAAGGAGGCTTCTTCTGGACAGTGGAGGTCATTTTCTCAATGCTCTTGTGTAAGAAGAAAGGAAGATTTAGCAATCTGGCCCTCGTGAAATGCATGAGCAGTCGAATGTGATATGCATAAATTCGGGAGAATCTTCCCTCACAAGTGAAGTACTTCATGATAATCTTCATGAGGGGGGCATAGCTGGCTAAAAGATATGAGAAAGGGAAAATAGAAGGACATGATTCTCTGTGCTCAGGCTTTAGGAAGGGCTTGTAATCATTTGAGTCCAAATGGCTTTGTTTAAACCATTTCTCACCAATATAGGGAATTTTAGTGGCCTTGGAGATGGATCTTGGGGAGAATTTGAAGTCAAGGCCTGCCAACTGGAAATGCTTGTCTCAAAACCTCAAAGTGCAAAGATGTGTCAAAGGAGAGAAACTCTTCACCTCTTGCACTCTTTGACAAAAATATAAACACCCGACCTCATGGAAATTGAACAAGACTGATGGGTGTGCATTTACTTCTTCAGTGGAAATAGGCTCATATATCTTATGCAATCCACTCCTACTATCCTGCCTGGGAGGCATCTTGTTCTGGATGCTCTCTGCAAAACCAATTTGCCTCAAAAAGGATTTCAAGAATGTGTTCTGAAACAAAACTTTGTCTTCTTTGTAAAACACTATTTGATCAAGGCAAATTTGTTTCAAATGTTGTGTGAGATGCTTCTGTGATATCAGGTCTCTGCTCCTTTCAAAACACTACCCTTTCTCTTTATATGCCAGTCAACAACTAATTTTAATAATAAATACACAGTCAATTAAAATGCATACACTGTCAAGTGATTTTCTATGCTTGGATAAGGTCATAGAGCTCTTGGTGTTTTGATAAGACAACCTTGCATTTATACAAAGGAAAAAACTCCACTCAATCAAAAACACCCTCCTTGTGTTTTTACTATTTCTCACACACAGTTAGATAGAAACACCTCCAAACTTGATTTAATAGTTTCACTCATTAAAGCGTGTCTCATGGACAAAGATGGCAGCACTGATTTTTCTCTTTACCACACCGAGGAAAACTTTGAAATGACAAAACACTTGTAGAATGATTATTGCTGTTTGAAATCAGGCCTACTGTTTTCACTTTTCAACACTTAGTTTCCCCTTCTAAAACTACTCCACCTTCTAACACTGTTTTTTAGGACAATTTATTAGGCTTTTGTCATCAATAAAAAACTCACCATTCTCACTATGTTCACCTTGAGCAATCATAAATCAAAGAAAATCTCGAGTTTTTAAGAAAAATAATCAACCCTCCTAAACACTATTTTCACTGATGCATATAGCTGACAGAGTACATGGTTCATCCCTGTTTTTTTTTTTTAGAAGGTAGCTTGAGGTTCTTTAAAACAAAAATGACCACTTCACTTTCAACCAACCACAGCAATATTCTTCAAACCCTTTAATCCCCAATGCACCTTGATTTACATCCAGAGTTTCATTCTTTTACCACCATTTAGTTTTTGAAAAATGCAGCATTGATCACCTTCTTAGAAATTTTGAATATACTAAGGGGGGACATGAATACCTTGAAAATCGATGGCAGTCATTGTTTGAGAGGTTTGAGCAACTTTCAAAGTATTTTGGAGGCGTTTTGGATCGTTAACATGTGCGTGACACGTTTTATATGAAGGCGCCATGCAAAGAGGAGTTGTCGGGTCACTGTCGGGCGGTCGTGACCGGCGCTCACAGGCGTGCCGCGCACCACTACAGACGCGCCACGCAGCAGTGCAACCTTGTGTAAAAATTCCACCTGAACGCGCCGCGCAACTCTACAGGCACGCTGCGCAGTCAAAAACCCTTGAAAACTCTGCAAGCTTGCTGGAAATCTTTTTCTTTGGTAGAGTGAACAGCAAAGGGGAGTTTTCTTGTGTTTTGGTAATGCAAAAATAGATTTGCAACGGTTCTTAAACCCTTTTGAAAGTGAAAAAGCCAAGCTCCCTTTCACACTTGTTGGTGAGGTTTTTTGGAAATTTTGAAAATTCCTTTGGGTTTAAAATAGAAATGAAGCTTATGTCCCCTAAAACATAACCTAAGGCTCTTTTATTAGGTGAATGTCATAGTGGTAATGACCACTTCCTTTATAAGCCTGAACCATTTTTTGAAGTAAAACAACTTCCTCAAGAACTTAAAACTTTCACTGTTTCTCTTTTAAGGAAAAAAATTCTTTCCTTTTGATGTCTGCACTGTGGAAGAAGGATCCTGCCCTGAGCCACATGAAGGACTGTAGAGGTTCCTTTTGAGAGAAATTGCCTTTTTTTTGGGGAAGAAGCTAACTACAAATTTCAATATCCCTTTCCACCTCTTCTATTTGTATTGCTCATCTACTGTCACTTTTTGATCAGTTGGAAAAAGTCTTTATGAAATAGAAAGAGAAAAACCTCTGAATATCATCATCACCTATTTGTTTTTTCTTATTAAAAAGGATTCCTATAGAGAGACCTTGTGTTATGTGAGGTTTTCTTTGACAGTATGAGGGAGCTAGTTTCACCCTTTTGAAACCTATATTGACCATGTCTGCTCCTGATGCTTTTGATATGGTCAAGCTCATTGTGAAAAATAAATGAGATGGCAGGTGCTGTTGGAGTTTCTTTTTTACTGTGGGTAAAAATAAAACAGGGGATGATGTACTAGAGTTGAAAAGTGAATAAGGGAAGCCTGTCCCTTTGTTTTTCTGTGAAGGAGGTCGGAAAACACATGATTTTTCATTCTTTTCACCCTTTTTGAGAGCATTCCCTTTGTTTTTGACATGCTTGCTCTGTTCATAAGCTTTCAACTGTCTCCTACTGTTTCTGTAGTTTGTCTCTCAGTCAGTGAAAACCCTAGAATTAATCATTGCTTTGGCCCTCTGCTTATAGATGAAGGAGGCCTATTTTGACAAATGTCTGGTTTCCTTTCAAACTCTACCTCAGCAAAATGAAGAATGTTTGATGGATCATACTGATAGTGGCTTCTCTTGTACATGATGGCAGAAGTTAGTTTGAGCCCAAGACTATTTGACTCTTTTGGCCATCTATTTAACAATCTTTCTTCAATGATGATGAACCTATTAGCTTCACATTGTAACTCAAATAATAGTGAACTCATGCAAATCATTTTTAAAGCCCACTGCTTTTCCTCCACCCTTAATCATCATTTTACTTCAGAAACCCTTAGTTGTTGTCTCACTGTAAACAAAGTTGCCTTTACAGTTAGTGAAAAACTTAAAAACATATTTACCTTTGGCCCTCTGCTTATAGATGAAGGAGGCACTCTTAGTCTTCAACCCTCTACTTATGAAATGAAAGAGGTTCTTTAGTCTTCAAACCCTCTGCTTATAGATGAAGGAGGTTTTTTAGTCATGTCATATCATCAGCCCTTTGACAGTGTTATTTTTCCTTTCATTGTCCTTTCAGGATTTAACTGTGATCGCAAGAGCTTAATGAAAAATTCTTTGCTCTGTAGCTGCATCCTAGGCTCAAGATCACATTGAGAAGAAGCTATCTTCTTATGTGGAGCCAAATATTGTCTTCTGTGATGCTGGTATGCCTCTGTCCTTGAAAGATCCATTAAAAAACTGTAAAAACACCTAAAATCAGTTTGACTTATGGTACATGTATCGTTGAGACTTGAGGGTGTATTAGTGGCGCGACCTAGGGCTGTAACCAACTTTATTTGCAGAATGGGAAGGTCTGTTATGAATGGTCTATAGCAGGTATAGGTTCTTTGGCTCTAGAGTGGTTTGCCAAGGGAGAAATGCCTAAAGTGCCACTACCTAACTTAGGGGAGACTTTTTGGACAGATTTGGCTTGTTTCTTTGGAGCTGATGGGAAAACTAGTATGGTTGAGTCTAGATAGGACTTTGATAATGAGGTTTCATCTCGTCATGGGTGGACTGAAAGGTAAGAGGGCAAAAAAAGTTTATGGGTGTTTTCCAGCTGGAAAATTTGACAATTTTTTAGATCAATTGCTAGAAAACTTGGCTGTTACAACTAGTCATCACTAACAAGTGAGAAATACTGATGACTAACAGTGGCTCCATTTGGGGAGGGCAGCTCCTTTTCAGGAGGTGTCCAGAATTTCAGATATTTGGCTTATGAAGACTAGTGCCTTACCCATTGGCGCAAATTCTACCCTTCCTTGATGCTACTTCTGAAAATTGACAGCATGATTAGCATCAATAATATTTCTACCTACCCCACTATCTTTCCTAACATTTTTCATTCCTTTGGGTGCATTTGGAATAGCAAATTTTTTGTCAATATATATTTTTTCTTTTTGAAAAATGAACCTATCTAATTCTACACTTATATCTACCAGGAGTTCAGATTAAACTAATGAACTCCTTCATTACTCTACCTATGCTAGATCAACTGTCAAGGTTAAGCTGTTTGACAGGATTTTGTTCTCTAATCTAAAACATGAAATTTAAAATGATCAAATCAGGTTTAGACAGTCTGATTTGTCATGTACTTGCGGCATGAAAGACAAGCTGCACACAATATTATTTTGCATAAAATGGAAACTAGGAAAAGTGGTGCTAAGATGCACAATTTGTTTTTCATCCCCGCTTCCCTCTTTAGTTTTGTTTTGAGTGTGTGGAACCAGTATCTTTTCCTAATATACTCTCTTTGATAAGTCAAACTTACACAATGTTGACCATATTTTTCACTCACTAACTTATCAGCAAATAAATTTAAAACATGTTCAGCTATGATTAGGCTAGATAACTGAACAAGACATTTGAGTACTAGTAGCGGCATTTAGACTTGCGCGCTTTCTGAATGACTATTTTTTGGAACATGGGGCTTTTTTCTATTTTTCAACTACCCTCTTTTCTATTCTTCTATTGTTTTTGACTTTACTGTTTTATCTATTTTTCAAACAGTGGTATATACAATGATTGAAAATTTCTTAAAATTGGAGCTCTTGACAAAAATAATGCTTTAATGTCCTGCCATTCATAGGACCCCCAAAAATTTCAGTCCCATCAGGTTCTTGCAAGAAAAAGGCATTTTTTCCGCTAACTGAGCTGATGATGAAAGGACCCTTCCATAAGTTTTCAAACTTACCATGTTTACCTTTGTCTTCTCTTCTAGAATCCCATTTTAGCACTTTGTCCCCAATCTGAAAATAATTTCCCTTGGTCCTTCTATCAAAAATCTATTTTATTTTGTCTTGCGCTAACTCAGCCTTTTGGTAAACTTCTTCTCTGGTTTGCTGTAAATGGATAGTCTGATTTACCCTTCTTTGCATGTCATTTTCTTCTATTTGAACTTCCTGCAATAGCTTCATTACTGGAACCCCTAGAGATGTTGGGAAAATGGCATCTATTCCATAAACTAGTTGGTAAGGAGACATATCTATGGATTTTTTGGTGGTTATTCTATTAGCCCATAGTGTGTGTACTAGTTTTCCATGCCATGCTTTTTTATTTTGTTCAAGAATTTTTTTGATGATGTTGACTAGGCTTTTGTTAGAGGACTCGGCTAAACCATTACCTTGAGGGTAATAAGCTGTGGAATGTCCTAATGAAATGTGATATTTGTAACAGAAGTCAACCATTCTTTTGGAGGAGAAGGCAGCGACGTTATCTGTAATGATCTTTCTAGGACAGCCAAATCTAGATAGGATATTGGTTTCTAGGAACTTGATGATGACTGAATCGGTGGCATTCCTGGAAGGTATGGCTTCTATCCATTTGGTAAAGTAATCAATGGTTGTGAGGATCCATTTATGTTGAGCGGATGAAGAAGGGTGAATTTCCCCAATAAAATCTAGGCCCCATTGCTAGAAGGGTCCTTTGACTATGATGGGGTGCAAGGGCAAAGGTAAAAGCTTTTTCTTGCCATCGAAAATTTGACACTTATGGCATGTCATAACTAGCTTGTGAGTGTCAGGAAACAAGGTAGGCCAATAATAACCGGCTCTAAGGATTTTTTTCGTTGTGGTTTTCCAGTAGAGATGGCCTCCACATTCCCCTTCATGCATTTCGTGCATAATTTTCTCTACATCAGACTCAAGCAAACATTTAAGTAGCATACCAGTGGGATTTTTCCAATACAGAAGACCATCTATAATTCAAAACTTTAAATACTTTTGTTTAATAAATCTTGCTTTTGTTTTTGATAAAGTTGGAGGAGCATTTAGATAAAATAATACATAAAGAATATCTGCATACCAAGGTGAATCTAGAAACATTTTTTCAACATGAGGGGATGTGCATTCTTCCTGTTCTTCTAAGGCATCAACAAAATTTATATCTAAAGCTTGGAGGTTGGTTTCAGCCATTAGTCTTACAAGTCCTTGTCCTTTAACTAGTTTGGTAGGTCGGATTTCTAAGTCATATTCTAAGATGATAGCGATCCATTTTCCCCTTTTACCATCGGGATCTTGGTTTAATATGTCCTTGATGACAGTATTAGGGACAAAAGCGATGACATGAGAATGTAAGATGTAAACTCAGAAATATTTCAGTGCTTTTACCAATGCGAATGCCTATTTTTCCATGATGTTATATTTCAAGGGAGCATCTCTTAGGGATTTGCTGAAAAAGGAAATGGGTTGCTCTTGCCCGACTGCGTTTTTTTGCAACAATACGGCAGCTATCGTGTGTTCCAAGGCAAATGAAAAAATGTAAAAATCTTTGGTGAAATCAGGACTTATCAATATTGGTGTTTCAGTTAGGGCCTTTTTAACTAGTTCAAAATATTTTTTGGCTTCTGTAGTCCATTTAACCCCGACTTATTTCTTCAACATATTTGTGATATCTCTCAGGAGTTCGGCAAGGTTTGGGATGAATCTTCTCAAGAAATTTATCTTTCCGATAAAGGACTGCAGCTCCTTTATGTTTATGGGGTGACTTATTTGCAATATGCCTTCGATTCTCTGGGGGTCTATTTTTATTCCCTCTTCCGAAATAATGTGACCTAGGAGTTTTCCTTCTTCTAGACCGAAAAGTGTTTTCTTGGGGTTTAGGGATAGACCATATTTTCTACATTTGTTAAAAACCTTTCTTAAGTGTACTAGGTGTTCTTCATTTGATTTAGAATATATCGTAATATCGTCAAGATATATGACTATGAAAAAACCTATGTCTTCTGAGAAGGCTATGTCCATGGCTCTTTGGAATGTAGCACTGGCATTCATCAATCCAAAAGGAATTTTAACGTACATAAAAGTGCCCCAAGGTGTGGTGAAAGCTGTTTTGTGTTGATCAGTGGGGTAAACCAGCACTTGGTTATAACCGGAAAAACCATCAAGTAATGAGATCCTTTTAGCACCTACTACCTTTTGAAGTATGTGGTCCATTTTGGGCAAGGGATAGTTGTCCTTTAAACAGGCCCTATTTAGGTTTCGGAAATCGATACAGAGTCTGATTTCTCCAGTCTTTTTCCTAACTGATACTAGATTTGAGACCCATTCAGAGTACCGAAGAGACACTATTATCCTAACATCATACATATTTTTGATTTCTTTTTCAACCAAAGGTAGTAACATTGGGTTTATCCTTCTTAACTTTTGTTTGAAAGGCTTCTGGTCTTCTTTGAGGGGAATCTTATGTTGGATGATGCTTGTGTTGTATGATTTCAAATCTTGGTATCCCCATGTGAACACATCTTTAAATTCTTTAAACAACTCGATGCATTTATGTTTTATGTGAAGTGGAAGAGTTTTGGATAGTTTGATCTTTCTAGGTTCTTCCGAGCTTCCTATGTTATATTATTCTATGTCGACCTCAGTAGATTCCATTTTTGGCTTTTTGGCCACATCGTTAAAATCAAACAATTCCTCGAGAGGCGCAAGCCCTCTGGGTGTGGTGTCATTTTCACAATGTAAGACTTCAAGTTCTCTTGGGTCAATGTCCTCTCCTACCTCAGTTCCATATGAATGATCTATCAGGTTTAGATTCGTCCAAGAAGGTGGATTTAGCTCTTGGTCTTGATTTTGGCTGTATTTCTTTTCTTCATTTTCTAAGTCTGTTTTGGTTACCTCAAATTCATTCCTAGATTGTAAGAAGTCATCAATTTGATCATCATCTTTGAATATTTTCCAATGGTCAATATTATCTGGTACTGTAGGGCGATGTTTTACTTGAATACTATATTGCTCACTCAAACATGGTATTTGGCCATTGCTTGCAGCAAAGGCGAGCTCATTTGCCAGACTATTTTGAATCCTAGGAATATAAGTGAGTTCATACTTCTCGAAGGTTTTGAGGATGTCTAAAGCTGCATTTCTGTATTCTCTTAGTCTTAGGTTTTTCGCTGAATATTCACCGTTCATTTGCCTGATTACAAGTTCTGAATCTCCCTGGGCTGATACTTTCTTGGCGCCTAAGTCCTTAAGTATGTGCAAACCAATGAGAAGGGCCTCATATTCCGCAATGTTATTAGTACATTGGAATTCTAATCTGAAATAATGACCTTCGTTAGTATTGTGTATCCAGATGCTGGCCCCTGAACCAGTTTTGCCACAAGAACCGTCAAAGCTTATACTCCAAAGAGTTTCCTTTTCATACATGATACTAAGCTATTTTTCAGGCTTCTTGGAGCTTTGGTCATTAGTCTCTATATCGAGTAATGGGAAATGCGTTTTTGATGGTTTGAAAACCTCTTCATTTTCTATTATCTACTTGTTTATATCACTTTCATTGTATAAGATAAAAGAATCTAAATTGGAATGAATGGAATAAATGGGAGTATTGTTTGGCTTATCCTGGTTGCTAACCATGTATTTCATGTGAGTCTCTCAGTATAATCTCCTAGTCTGGTTGAAAACTGGGATGGTAGAAAATGACATATCCATTTGAAGGTTACCTTGTATTTTGGCAGCCCACGCCCTTGATAATATCATTCCATACTTAGGAGGGATATCGGCCACTACTATGTCCATGACTAGGTTTTTCGATGGTAGTTGTGTTAAAGAAAAACCTAGGTTCTTTATTAGACCTAAAAATTTGACCTGACTTGAGTCAAAGGAGTACAGGTTTTTGTAAGGTTGAGTTACCTATAGTCCCAGGTTTTCCATGATTGCTTTAGGCATGAGGTTATGGGAGGCACCCGAATCCAACATGGCATTATGTAATATCTTGTCCCGTATGTTCAAACTCACATAGAAAGGAGAAATAGTTCCTTCTTGGTGTTCACCTTCTATTTTGGGGCCGAATAAGAGCTCGGGTTTTTCATCAGTTAGATTTAAAGTATCTGCCTCATTTCCTATATCAAAAACTTTGAAGATTTGTGATCTATACCTATCTACAGTTATTAGCTCAGTGAGGGGTATGGTAATTTTTATTTTGGAAATTTCCCCTTTGAAACTAAAATGAGTTTGTAGTTTGGACAGATTTGTTTCAGCTTTTTCGGACATGACCTTTTCTATGCTTTTAATTTTCCGACTCTGGTTTGAGACCTTGTTTGACACAGTCACCTCAGGAGTCTTTGTGGAGGTACTAGGAGTATCTGAGCCAAGACTTGTTTGAATAGCTTTATCTTTGTTTTGGTCAATTTTCTTGGCCATAATTTTGTTGCTATCCATGGCTTTTTTAAGGATGGTATCAGAGGTTTTAGCAGTGTCGGGGTTACCCTTCTTGGAGTGGTCTTGGTTTTTTCTGCTTCTAAGCTTATACTGCCTGTGAGCTTCTATAATGGCATTCTGAAAATCTATGGCAGGATCTTCGGGATCTTCATAGTTGGTTTCGTCCAGACTCAGAGAGCATAACTCTTGCTCTTTTGGTATGAGGTAAACCTCACTCTCGTTATCAGAACCTATGAGGTTCCAATGATTTTCATCAATGGGTTCAGTATCCCTATCCTTTTCATCAATATAATTCTCATTGAAGGATGGCCTGACTTGTTGGTCTTTTCCTTTCGTTTTATTTTGGTATTGGTCTCTCCTAAAGTTTTGGTTGCGGTTTTGAGGGTTTGGCTGGTTGTCCTTAAGAGGTGCTTTCTCACTCATTTTTTTCCACATCTTTGTCATGGATTTGACCAGACCATCTATTCTAGGACATGAGGAAAAAACCGAGGGGGAAAAATCGTCATGGTGAGTGATTCCCTTTTCTGCTCTTATCCTAGCTCTTTTTTCGGCTAAGTTGGCTTCTACATTTGTAGCCACTTTTTTCATTTCCTCTAAGGTAAGGGGGTCCTTGTCTCTTAGTTGATAAGTCATGTCTAGGTCAAAACCCTCGGGGAACTTTGCCAAGGCTGAACCAAGTGGGGGTTTGCAGTGAGGTGGGAGGGCGTTATACACACTGTTGAACCTAGTGCAGTATCCCTGGACACTTTCCCCATTTTCCCGTTTTAGATTGTTATACTCTGACAGGATTTGAATGGGGTTATTTCAGATTTCCCACTTGTTTATGAAGACTTGGTAGAGTTCTGGGAGGTTGTGGATGCTATTTGGAGTTAAGCTCTTAAACCATTTTTTGGGCTCTCCACCCAGGCTTTGGGCGAACATTCTCATTTTGATGGTCTTGTCTTCTATTTCCATGTATTTAAAGGCATTGCTAATCCTATCCACATGCTGTTGAGCTGTGGTAGTCTCATCTCTAGTAAAGTGTGGGATTTTGGCTTGATGGTCATTTTGTAAGGGAGCCAAAGGTTGTGGCAACACCAAGGGTGTGTACCAGGCTACCATGATGGGAGCTAATGGGTGATGTACAAAATGAGGGCTTGTGGGATGAGCTGAGGTGGTTTGAACAGTAGTGGTTTGGATAGGTGTCGCCGATGTACTTGGAATAGTGACCTGGTTTTGAGCAGATCTGGGATGGTAGGAGCCAAAGTGATAGAGAAGCTAAAAGTCGGGAGGTGTGGTAGGTGAGGCTTCTCTACTAGGACTCTGTGGCAGATCTAGGGGCTCAAGATCGTCAAAGTTTGTCTTACTTTGTGACTTGATTCTAAAAAGGGTTTTTGCTAATTTTAAGTCAAAGGAGGAATCCGGTAAGGTAGTGAGATGTTCAGGTACTGATCTTGCTTTACGGATGGACCTATCAGTGGCTAAATTGCCAGTTTCGAAAGCTTGCCACAGAATCTTCTCTGGGTCATCTACTATGATAGGGGGATTTGGGTCTGGATGAGCTCTGGTGTTGATTCTTCGTGAAGCCAGATTTCGGGTCTAGAGTTTAGAGAGGATGATATTTGTGAATGTTTTGGATGGATGGCCTCTCTAAGGTTTTACTAATGTGAAGGATGGTCAAAACTAAAAGGATGGAATAGTGGAGTCGCGAGGTGGATTTCTTATGAGAACTATGGTCCACCACCAACACTATCAAAGATGCTTGGGAAAAATTTTTATAGCAACTTTGAGATGGAAATTTGCAAAGAAGAGTGATTCACTTGGTTTCAAAAGTTTGCTAGGCTGTATGGACAAGCTAATGGTTCTCTTGGCAAGAAGGTTTCTGCTTATATCCTATGTTCAGGTGAGGTTTTCTGAATCACTAAGTTATACTTAGCTTGTCACTGATTACAGAGTTTCCACCCTAAGTTTAAATTTTTGGAAGGATGAGTTAGCAGAAAGGTATGGTTTATGAATTTTTGGTTTTTTATGGAATTTTTAGGCCTACTGGAGGCTAGTGGATTCGTCAGGTGGAACTTGGTTGTTTTTGTAAAGATGTAGCTATGGTCTACCACCAGTAACTAGGGAAAACCAATCTGGGAATGTTTTTGGGGTTTTTCTGAGTTTTTATGTGCAGCTTATGGTTTATTAAAGTATTCTAAACCTGTTTCATCACTTTGCTAGGGTGGCGAGAACAAAAAGAGTTTACTCTAAATGGTTTTATGGACTGCTTTCCTATTTAAGTTTTGAAAACTAATGAATCTCCAAGAGTTTTCTAGACTGTTATGTACTCAGTTAGTCCCACCGTGATCGCCATTATGTTAGTGTGGCGATGAGGTGGCTAAATGGCAGGTATGTTTGAAGATAAGGGATTTCTGAAGTCCTAAGGTGTACTTAGATTGTCACTAACTCAAAGTCCCACTGTGATCTCCATTATGTTAGTGTGTGGTGGGATAAGTCAGCCAACAAGTATTCTCAAAATTCTCTAAAGATTAGGGAAACTAAGTTTTTTTATTACTCAGAGTCCCACCGTGATCACCATTATGTTAGGGTCCCATGATTTGGCTGATTGGCAAGCCAAATGACAGTGTAACATCAAACCAGTATTTGGAGCCCAAGGACCTAGCCTTCCTGGACTCAGAGAGGGCTCTCTCTATTTGTGTAAGGGATATCTATGTGTTTGCTTATTGTGTTCTGATTTTAGGCTAGTTATGAAGTAGGTTTTTTGGTTTTGGTTTTTAGGTTGTGAGGGATGAAATTGATCAAATATATAAGATAGGTAAAAAGATGTCGGATCAAATGGGCTATGGGGTCGAAAAGGTCAAGAAAGTTATTAGATGGTGATATAAGGCTGTTGAAGGGCCGATTTGATTCGAGGTAGAAAGGATCTTTGGGAAAAATGGAATAAAATGGACATCAAGTTTGGGAACAACAAAGGATTTCAAGAATAACTAGGTTAATAGCTGACATAAACATGGTAGGGAAAACCATTAATCATGATAAATGTAACTATAAGCTAATCAATACATAGAAATAAACATTCAAGCCATGCATAGAGATATATAACTCTCTAACTTTGGGAAATGGCTATCAGACTTTGGGGAAATACACTTAAGACACACAAACAACTCAAATCACTATGCTAGAATGCCTAAACACAGTACTTCAAGTTATTGAGCACTTTGGAAATAAGATTGCATAGTCTTAGGCAAAAGGCAAGATCAGAACAAGACCTCCTTGGTTCAACAAATGACAATCTAATCAGTCAAAGAGAAAATTTCATGGATGGAGCTATGGCTAGCCATGAGTAAGTAGGGCATACCGTAAATCATACCTAGCATGCATAAAACCATGAATGAAACAAGCAACAATATCCTTAAGTTATTAAAGAGTAATCAATAATTATTTAATGTGACTAAGAATGAAGAAAACATGGAATCTATGAAGAAATAGGAAATTTGAGGTGCCTCCAAGGGCATGTCTCAAATTTGTTCTCTACTATTCTATAGCAAGCAAGAAACATGGATTTATGAATGAAAACTAGGAAACAAAACAAAGGGAGAGACACTATACCATTCTACCAAGTCATGGAATCCAACAACAATCCTCTTTCATCATCCAAGAACATCCAAGAGACTATCCAAAAGCATGAGACAAGTATTTCTTCCAAAGCTTATATGACCATATATTTCTTCTATCATCAAGTTCCAGCCTTGTTTACAATGAAATTCTTTGGAATATATAGGCCCAAGTGAGGAAAACCTCTTAGTTCAATTTGCAATCTCATTGGCCTATCCAAAATATCTAATCTTGTCCTTGAGGCTTTGCAAAGCCCAAGGCACAAAATATCTCATAAAATATCTAAAAAATGCTAAAAGAGGGAAATAAATTGACTTTTCATAATTTCTCATGTGCAAAAATAGCTAAACGCACATGAGGAAAAAGCAGTTTTTAAAGGTTCAACTTTTACAAAAATACTCAAAAAATATATCAGCAAAAGGTCCCTTGACTTTACGGAAACTTTTGGCAGCCTTCCCGATGTCGAAACGAGGCTCATGATAGCTCGTTGGAAAGCTCTAAGTGTCTATTTTCTGGAAAAAACTTGAATATTTCCAATATGATGCCTGAAAGTCATCCAAAAATAGGCTTGTGTGTAAAAAACCAGAAAATAAGCTTTGCTGATAGACTGGGCAGAGTGTAGAAAAAGTGGGCATTTTTCGCCATTTCGGGGGAGCAAATGATCTTCAAATGTCCTGAAAATCGCTGAGTGTGTGCTCCTAAAATTATGGCATCCAATGATGCCATTCGCATCCTTTGACGATCCCCCAAACTGAAATGGTGAAGCCCATGAGTTTTGGCCAAAAAGCCAAAAATGCCAAAAAACCAAAATATGTCAAAATTTGCCCAAAATTAGTGAGCATGACCCTCAAGGGTTCTCAACAACATGTTGTGAAGTAGAGGCCAAAATCTAAAGTCCTGATGTGTCTTTCCTTACTTTCTGTGTTGGGCGCTTCCCTTTAGCCTCCTTGAGCTTTTCTTGAGATGCCTTCAACTTGCGCCGGGCAAACTGATTTAACTTTTTATAATGTCTCGTCATTCTCCTTTGAAGGTCTAAATCCCTGTTTGCCTTCTCCAATTTCTTCTCCAAGTGGTCATTGAATCTCTCAAGCCATGCCTCCTTATTTTTCTCTATCTCCTGTTCAAACAATGCAGTGAGAGGGGTAGATTGGAGAAGGGCTTTTTCCTCTTATTTTTGCTTCTCAAGGGCCTTTTTAAGCCCCATGGTTCTTGGCCTCTTTCGCCTAGGCTGATCTTCGCCTTCACTTTCATTGAACTCACCCATGAGTTCTTCCAACCTTGTTTGGGCTTTGGAGGCCTCCTTCTTGTACTTGGTCGCCCATGTCTCATAAACAACCATATGGACACTCATTTGCCTATTTTGGATTTGCAAGAATTGATTGAAATTCCTAGCTCTATGAAGATCATCCTTCAATGCATCAATTTGGCTTTCTCTATGAATCATAGGGAAAATTTTAGGGGCAAATTTTAGCCCAAAGGCGAATTTTAAGGGTTTTTAAATTTTGGTAGGGCGAATTTTTTATATAAACCCATTTTCTATAGTTTTATAAAATTAGTCCTATAATTATTTTAAAAATAATTAATTATTAAGTAATAGCCAACCAAAATAAACGCTGATAAAATTGAAAACATGAAATTCGCCTCCCGATTTTCTGGTTTGGAGCAGCATTCGCCTCGATTTACTAAGTTTGGGGAGGGATTCCAGTGATTCGCCCCCATTTTTGCTGATTGGGGCTTGGAAGTTGGAGGCGCAATAAAAATTTGAATGCATTTGCCGAAATTTACTGGGTCGGGGGAAGGATTACAGTGATTCGCCTTGGTTGGGCTTGGTCGCTGGTTGGGCTTGGTCGGAGCTTGAAAGGAGCTGTGTGCAACAATGCTCAGGGCAACAACTTACAAGATCTGGATCCTGGACCCTGGTTCTGATGATGCTGCACACATTGACTGATGACGCTGCACGCATTGACAAGAATCAAGATCTGGTTTCGTTTAGGGAGATGGTAGTTGGCCGGAAAGGGATTTAGAGTACCAAGATGGTCCATTTCCCCGATGCCATGGAGCTAAACCCGCGAGGAGGATTTTGGACAGTGAGGAGGAGTTTGGACAGAGGTGTTGGGTTGCAACTGTAATTATAATATTTTTTTGTAAATTTGCTGAGTCCGAATGCTTTCAGTGTGCTTGTGATTGCTTCGATGAGCCTAACAACGCTCTGTAATTATTATTTTTTAATAAATTTTCCAATCTGAATGCTTCAAAGTGTGCTGGACCGCTGGTGAATGCTGGTGAATAGTGCTGGTCAGTGGTGAATGCAAGTGCTCTGTCGGTGATTTGCAAGAGGTAAGCTAAAATCCATAATTTTACACTTGTTCCAGCCTTCTTTTACACTGACCTGGGAAGGGACAAACAGAACAAAACAGGTCCTGAACCGGCCGTTTCGTAGGCCCGATTCAGATCGGTTCTGATAACTAGAAGAAAATCCTGGGTTTTAGAGGACATGCCACCTCTATGCCTTTTCACCCACAGATTCTTCTTTAAATCTTTTAATCCTGCCTCATAACCTAGTTTAGCAGTGAAGTTTCTGTAGCTTAATTTTTAGACCATACAATTATGTCATCTTATTTCAATTTTATTCAACGCAGTTTAAGTCTGTGTGTGAACTGTGTCCATTCTTCTGCCAGTTCTCCTTGGATACCAAGCTGTATATCTGATACCTACCTTGACTCGATAATGAATTAGCTTCTGGTTCAACTGCATCGGCTAGACTGAATATCTCCTTTCTGTGAAGGATATTGATTAGAGGACCTGATAACCTGAATTTTTCAACTTTTCTGAGCAACCCAGCAAGGGATCTCCACCTGTTTTTACTTTGTTTCCTCTTCCAAATTTACACACCAGCCATTACCTATCATAGGAAATGATCTTACCATTGCTTTCCAAACTATCGGTACCCGTCCATGGCCTATTTTTTCGAGGGTTCCCTTGGGAATATGGACTATAGAAAACTAGCATGCTGGTATTCCTTCCAGTACTGATTTCATTAGTGTTAGTGCCCCACTGCCCCCTCTCCCCTCTTAGACAACCATCTATAACACCCTTAAGTCTCTTCTCTATTTTTTCATACAACCATGGCCAGTCTCTAAATCTATAGTCATTGTGCTTAAGTTTGAAGCGAAGATATTGTACTCCATTATCAATGGTTACCGAATTGAAGGGAAGAATAAACTCACATTTCCTTTCTCCTTATTTGAGACCATTGACTATTGAATAGAATAGGAAACTTATTATTGTTCACCTCCATCCCTGTTGCTTAGCTGTAGATGTCCAAGATCTTCTTGAACTTTTTGGCTTCTCTTTTGGTCCTTTCTCCAAAAAGAATAATATCATCGACAAATAATAATAGCCCATACTTTACCTTTGATGGAACCTTCTCTTTTGCATTCTATTAGCACTCTGCTCTGGCCTTTTGCTACTGGGAGGAATAGAAAGGGGGACATTAGACAGCATTGTCTTAGGCCTCTTGTGGTAAATATTTCTTGAGGCCAGATCCATTAATTAGCACAACAAATGCGGCTAAAGAGAGGCACCCCCATGATCCAGTTCATCACTTGAATGCTCGTTCCTATTTGGAGTAGGATTATGTTTTTAAGTACATTCTATTAACCTTGCCAAAAGCTCTAGCCAGATCATGTTTCATTACTATAGTTGTTACCTTCTTTATTTTGATTGAGTGCAATTCTTATTGGGTTAAACCCATTGCATCAAGCATTTGTATACTGTGGAGGAACCCAAATTGTTCATCTGAAATTACTTCTGAGAGAATTCATTTGAGTCTGTTTGTTCTGATTTTTTAATAAATTTGTGAACCAAATAACAGAGTTAGATAGGCCTATAGTCATCCGTTGCTTTAGGCCCATTCCTCTTGGGAATTGATGTTATGAATGTGGCATCAAGGTCCCCAAGACATTTCGTAACCTTTTGGATTCTTCAATAACCTTGAGTTAACAATCCAGAAAATCCCATGTAGAATCTGTTGTCCCTCCATCCAGGCATGGACTTCTAGCTCTCTTGAAAGATTGAGGCTGTCTTTTTGCTGTTCATTTACTAATCTGTGGAAGTATGACACCTTGAGAATCTTTGCTATGTTGCATTCTGGGGGATCTTGGAACAAAGTTTTGTTATGATTGACACTTCTGCTGTCTCCTGTAATGTTCTAGCCTTAGAAACATCATTTTTCCTGATCTCCTAGATTGTGTTTATGTTCTTCCTGTGTTTGGCATAATTGGAAGAATTGTGTATTGCCATCTTCCTTTGCCAATCATATGTATAGCTCTGCATGCTACTTCTTCCTTTTGCAATAAATATGTCAGATCAGCTTTTCTGTTACTGTAAATATGTCATCATTGTTTATTCTACATATTGATTTGATTTGATTTTCTGTTGTTGTTGGCACTTCCTGAGCATTCTTTCTGGCCCATTCTACCACTTCCCTTTTACCCTTCAAACATTCTGGCCCATTCTACCACTTCTCTTTTAACCCTTTTTAATCATTCTGCAAATTGGAACATTGCAGATTCTCCTAGGATAGGATCAAAATTCCTCCATTCCATAGTTACCATATGTCTGGACTCTGAACCTCTCCTCTTCTAGTCATTTATAGTTAAATTTTGAAGGGGTCAGGGGTATCTGATCATTATTTTCTATCTGTAACAAAATAGGAAGATGGTCTGAGCCTCCTATGGCTCCCACCCATGACTTAGGTCTATCTGTTTCTTCTAAAACCCTTTATACCACTAGAAATCAGTCTAGACTCTAAACACTTAGACACAACTTTTCTGCTGCTTCCACAGTTTCTCTATGTTGGAATTAATTCATTTGGTTCAACATCACAAAGACCTAGATCTTGAAACAATTGGGAAAAATAGCTAGCTAGGGTATCCTGTCTAGCTCCTTCTCCCCATGTTCCTGCTACCTTCCTTATTAGATTAAGATCTTCTCCCAGAATTATGTTGTCATCCTTGATCTCATCAACATTTCTAAAGTTCTAACAGAACATTTTCCTACCATCACATGGCCCGTACAAGTTAAAAATTGATAATTTTTTCCCTAATTCTTTGTATTTCTGGTCGTGCCCTGATACCTGCATGTAAGAAGGACACATTAGGGAGAATGAATGATTCATTTCCACATGTTAGAAGTTCTCTTGATCTCTCTTCAGGGTCCAGAGATTTAAAGGACCCTTTTTTTAGTATGGGTGATAAAATAATCTCTTCTTTCTCAACTCTCATAGAGCTAGGTTTTTTTATGGCTGCCCCTTATCCTTCCCACATTCAGAAATAGAATAATTGTGGTTTGAACATCCCTAAAGCTTTCCCTGCTATAAGCACCCCCTTGATTGGCAACTTCTTTTCTTAACCTCCTTAATGACATTATTTTTGGTAGAGAGAGATGACTTTTATCCTACTGTAGGAGTTATTTCATTGTCCTTAGCCATGCCTCCTTCAATCCCCCCCTGTCCTTTTGGAGCTTATTTATTTTGGATCTAAGGTCATATCTAGGGCCATATGCCCCCATTGTCTTCCAAGGACTAGCATTTGGATTCCTTGAATACAGAGGCAACTGTGGAAATCTTAGGATTGGCTTTACTATCAGGCTCTTTTCTAACAGAATTTGGGGTAATAATTCTGTCAGCTTCTATCTTTTTAAGTGTTCCCTTTTCGGTTACTAATCCTTCGTTCTAACCTGGAGAACTGCCGGAGATTGGATCTATTCTTTCCTTTGAATTAATTGAGGCTGAAAGGTTCTAAGGTTGCTGAAGACCTTAGAACCTTTCCATGACTCGACTAATTTATCTCTAGTCACTAAAGTAGACTCTTCTTTAGAGTTGTTTACTATGTTTTCTTCCATCCTTGCCACTTGTTACCTTCAAGAAGTTGGTGGAGTTGAGTAATTTTAGGATAATATGTTTAGGATGATATTGAAATTGTTAGTCATAGAAATTGTTTTCCATAAGTTAGTGCAAGTTGTGTGTCAAAAAATAGTCTGTTTGATCAGGTTCTAAATTAAAATCAGTATAAACAGTGCACAAGAGCACTTGGTTGGGAGTATTTTTATGGTTGTATATAACTCCAATCAGATGCCAACAATTAAAATTTGGTAGCTAGACTTTCCCTATAAGGCTATAACTGAGCGTGTCTAAACGCCTCTTTGCATATTACTCCATGTGCCGACCCTTTTGTGTACGGGGTTCCCACAACATTATATTATACCTGCAATCAATATAGGTTACCATTAAAAGCATGATCAAGTTGAAATTTACAGGATCGTGTTATATTGCTTTCTATCCATCCATCCTCCCATTTTCTTTTCCTTCGGGGCATACAGGACATAATTGAGTGGCAAATTTAAATGTTATATTTAATATTTATCTCTAGGAAAGTACCATATAAGAATGCTAGCAGGTTAATGACCTTATAACCCACCACGGGGAGAAACTATTAGTTTAGAAATCAGAGCTTTCTATTAAGATACCACATGAGAATAGTTTATGACTTCTTACTTCCTGTGAATGTTACATTTACTTAGAATAGAAAATTCATGTTCAAGTCCATTTATAGTACTTCTATGTTGTATGTTATATATATTGAGCACTGTACCATGCAAAATATTTGCATATATATATATATATATATATATATATATATATATATATATACATCTGTGTGTGTGTGTTTGTTTGCCTTTGTGTGGAAAGCTTTGCTCTGCTATCAAACAAACTCAAAGATTGCATTTTATTTGAAACTTTTGATTGGAAAACACAATGATGTTGAATCTATATTACAAAACTAGATGGATCACATCTAGTGATATGCAGTTGGTTTTTGAGCTTTCATCAAATATTTTGGTAGCTTTCTGATTTTTTTACCTAATGACTACACAATGCAGGTTGAGCCAAAGCATTTTTCATTGCTTGCAAATTGGAGGCGTGAGTATACAATGGAAGACATTCTCTCACAATTGAAAAGAGAAATGATGGCTTCTTACTATCGGAAGTTAGTACAACCTCCGGAAGGCACATTCTTCTAGGAAGTTGTCTTTTATTTTTCTCTTTCTATTCGTCACTTTGAATTGCAGCTTTGGATGGTCTATGTAACACAGTATGAGTGATAAGTCAAAGGGTCTGGGTCTGTTCTGTATCGTATACATGAATTTGAAGAAGGCTTATCTGTACTTCCTTGCTTCTGTGAGATACAGATGCCATAGTTATATACTCTTCCTAGCGATTATACATGAATTTGAAGAAGGCTTATCTGTACTTCGTTGCTTCTGTGAGATACAGATGCCACAGTTATTTACTCTTCCTAGTGATTATACATGAATTTGAAGAAGGCTTATCTGTACTTCCTTGCTTCTGTGAGATACAGATGCCATAGTTATATACTATTCCTAGTGATTATGACCTACCTGTGAATTTGAAAAAGGTTTAACTGTACTTTGTTTCTTCTATGAGATACAGATGCTAAAGTTTATACTATTACTTGCGATTATGACTTGATTCCAATGTGAAGAGCCCATGAAATCTTTTTGCTGAAGTTGTAACTTTATTGCCCGGATGATGTTGAACAGCTTTGATATCTTACATCTTTAATGCTAGTGCAACTAGGGTCACTGATGTTGTTTGATACAGGCTTTTATAGTTAATACAGGCTCTAAAAGGAGTGTTCAAAGACTTGCATGAATCCACGTCCTCTGTTTAAAGGTTATATTTGTCTGGAACGTGTAATTCTTTGGTTCTATTTGTCTGCATATTCAGGTGATTGTTCTTGTTGTTCGCTTATAGGCCGTTTCTTCTAAGTGATAAAAGATGATGAATGAATTTAATGGCCAAGTCTGGTGATCTTAGTTGTTTTGATTGTTGCGTCCTGAGATTGCCAAAAGAGGAACTGAAATGATTGCTGCTAAATCAACATTCAATTATTTCTGTAACAATTAAAGTCATTGATAAACCTGTGGGCTGTAATACTGGTTCCATGTAATTTTTATTTAGATTGTCAAATGACTTTAGTTTTGATTATCATCCCCTTGGAGATTCATCAGTATGATGAGTAACCATCATTGTCATTATCTGGCATGTTTTTACTATTTTCTGTTGGTTTGTGTTTGTGAAGTATGCATCCTTTGTCTTGTCAAACCACAACCCTTTGTATTTGTTTTTAGCCATAACAGACGTAGCCAAGCCTCTATCTGTTACAAGCTCACATTTTCAGAAATGTTTTGTCAGCCTCTATAGCAGGTGTTTTGAAATTTTGTGCTGGTTGTTTATATGAAAGCAGGATCTGGACAAATCTCTTTTGTTAAGATGGAAGAGAAAAAATGATAAGGATGTCTTTCCATCTTGAAAATTGCAATTTCAATTTCTTCTGATTGTTCCATGTGAGGGTATATATGGTTTGTTAATGATGTTTTAAAATAGTTGTGTTCAACTCTGGAAGATAATGACTTGAAACTTGAACAATGGTGATCTGTTGCACTCTTAGAAAGCGATTAAAATCAGATGCATTCTATAATCCTTATCCTTGGTCGAGAACTTGAACTTGTGGGAGGTTCATTCTAACTTACACAGGATTCTTAAATATTCTGTATTTTGGCAAGCCTGGAAAATTTCAAAATCATGTACTGGTTTTTCTTTAGTTAATTGGAAATTTGTGTGGCATTTCCAAAGTGGTGATTTGAGGTTTTCTAAGTTTATTGTCAGGAAGAAATTAGATAATACTAGAATTTGCTCCCGTGTCACTGATTTGTGTCTCTGGTGCCATTTGTTTATAAACATCATTGGAGAACATGTGCCCACTCAAGAGTCAATGCCTTCAATTATTGCAATACTTTATTGGTGTACCAAAAATTCTCTTTTGGATTCTGAAGTCTGTGATAAGTCCATCTGCCCAATCAACCTTCAATGTCTTCAAGTATTGCAATAATTTACTGGTATGCCAAAATTTTCGCGTTTGGATTATGAGGTTTGTGATAACTGCATCTCTCCCACCATTTTTTTCTGCTTCCACATTCATTTCCACTGCATGGATCAAAGTTGGTAGCAGAAGGTAGGAAAGTGATTGTGTTAACCTCATTTTAAATATATCAAATTGCTTTAAAAAAAATGAGACAATCAATAATAACAAGATTAAGATAAAGTGAACCTTTTTGTCATGGTTGTCATAAGTTTATGCCGAAGAAATTATATCTTAATAAGATTAAACTTTATTAAATCAGATTCGAAAGTATCATATTATTATTAAAAGTTTCAACATTATTTTTTTAATTAATAAAGTGTATTTTAATTTATTTTATTAATCTATCTATATATATAATTTATTTTTAAATATAAATTAGTCTTATTTATGAAAACAAAATCATATTAATATAAGTTAATCATTCCATACTTTCTGTTTTTTTTGAAATTTCGAAAAACATTTAAAAGGAATTTTATTATATATCAATATTAAAATAATATGGAAAAAGGATTAATAGCTAAATTATTTTTATAAGTTATTATTATAGAGATAAGCTTTGGAATATATTAGAAAAGTGTAAGGTTGCTTTTGCATTTAGAGTTATTGTGATAAGGTTATATGAGAATGATATTGTTATGTCTAGGAATATTAAGGGTTGATAAAAAGGAATTAATTGCAATATAGAAATTAAGAAAGATTCTCCCCTATCCCTACCTTTATTGACATTCACATCGACAAATTAGAGGCATGTTTGGAAGAAGTAGCCTTGTGGTTGCATAACCTCAGCTAGATTAATCATCCCCTTTCTTCTTTACATTAGTGATATTGTTCTTACGGACATGACTCCACCTCATTTTGAGAAGCGAGGATTATTAAGGATTTTTGTTCTAGCATAGCTATGTGAGTAAACGCTAATAAAAAAGGTTGTAATAATCAATCGAGTAGTCTTTAGTGTGACTTTTTGAAGGCTTTTACGGTGACTTTTTACGGTGTAATTTCTCTAAATTCTGGCAGGAATTTATTGAAAAGAGAAGTTTGATTGCTAAATTTGTACAATCGAAGTGCCTTACAGGTTTTTGAGGGTGTTGAATCCATATATAGAGTCAAAAAACCAGTTTGAATAACAAAAACCAAGATTTTACCTCAAAAATTTTCACCGGATTTCGACACCTGAAAATTCAAAAAGTCGCACTAAAGACAGCTCCATAATCAATTACAAAAAGGTAATTTATGTTAATTGTGAGCGATAATAACAAATCAAAGAAAGTTATACAATAAGGTCTTGAAGTCAACCTTCATCACAATCTTAACTAGAAATACAATGTTGGGAAAATGATTAACAGAAAGTGGAAAACCAAATTTTGTCTTAGGTGCAATTGTAGGTCAACAAATTTTTGGTTTTGGAAAAAAGAAGAAGAAGCTCATATTTTAGACACCTCTTCATCTTTTTATCTTATATGGAGATGAATTTTGCTGTTGCATCATCTCTATAGAATCATAGAGGGAAATTGAGAAATCCAAAAGTTTTTTATAGTTTATGATCTTATTAAATGCAATATACCCTATCCTATCTTATAGAAGCTAGTCTTTCACCCATTGAGAGTTTTCCTATGACTAAGTACCTAATATAGAAGGACAAGACAAGTAACATGAAAACAAGTGGCTCCCTAAGATTTCTTCAAAATGCAGTCAAAATTTGGTGTGGCATAAAACTGGTTGGCATAAAGATTCTCAATCTTAGTCAAACTAGTGGAGAATAGAGGAGGCCACTCTAAAACGTGAACACCAATAAAATTACTATAGCATATAAATTAAAGTTGAAATCATGGTGTGATAATGCAGTAGAGAATAAGAGAAAAACAAAATATTAAAAATTTGTCATTAACCATAATCCAAAAGATCAAGTGTCATATTCTTGTAGCTAGTTTTAAGAAGAAAAACATCATTACCAGAATAAAAATGAACTTTGAGGAGCTTAGGAATTGAGCAAGACCTAGAATTTCATAGGATGCAAGTAAATGTCATTGTGATGTTAGAAATGTGAAGGATGAAAAACACTTCCTTTTACAATGTCTTGCTTATTCTTATTTGTGATAGGAAATGAAGCTGGATTTGATGATTTTGGGACCTATTTTCACATAGATAGCGTTTGACTAGTATTAAATGATAAATAACTAATTTAACAAGACTAATGCAAAGCATCAATGGGCTCATTCAAGTACATGAAACTACCTTGATGTCTAGCTTTGACATCTTAGAAAATTTTAATGATATATATGTTGCTTGTCTTTGGGGAATTTTGCTGAGTTTCGAGTTTTATATTTTCTTGGAAAATAATTATTGATATTTGGAAAATGTGTGATTTTATATTGGTATTGGAAACGAAGCTAGTTTTGATCTTTGATTGGAAATGAAATCAGATTTGATGAATTTGGGACCTATTTATTTTCACATATATAGTGTCATAGTATTAAATGATAAAGAACTAATTTAAGAAGTCTAACGCTAAGCAACAATGAGCTTATTCAAGTACATGAAATTGTGTTAATGTCTAGCCTTGATACCTTTGAAAATTTTAGTGGTTTGTTTGTTGCTTGTTTAGAGGATTTTGTTGAGTTTGAAATTAGTCTCTTGAATGCTTATGGTTCTCATATCATGCATATATCGATAGATCGATAGATCCATTTCTATTATTATAATCATTATTGTTTTCTTTATATATTTGGTGGTTTGAGGAAAGATATTTTATTTCCTTTCACTTTGTGGCATGATTTCGACATCTTCACCTTTCAGAATATAGTAAAATATTTTTCTTATTATAGATTTTTCTTGGAAAAGAATTATTGAGAGTTAGGTGCAAATGCACAATGTTGTGTAGCATTAGTGTGATAAATATGTGATAGTGCAAAGCATAGTTTTGAAGATTAGTCTAAGTTGAATCGTACCTAATCAACTCAGTCAAGTTGATTGTTGGTTGAACGGCTAATTGTTGGTTCAATGGACAGAAGGTCTTGCAGGCACAAATACCAAAGGGAAAAATGGAGCCCATCATGGGGTACTCTTTGTAATTCTCCACCACTGCTACCTTTCCTAAAACTCCTCTCCAACCTCCATATCAGTGCTAGTAGTAGCATGACAAACAACACTACGCTTAGCAGAACTAGAAGAACGTGTTTTCCAAACTACACGAGAACTACTTCCCTCACGAGTCACCATGTGCCATGCTTGGTCTCGGTGGTTCTCTTCCTTCTACTCCTGGTTCAATTACCATATCTTCATTGGGACCAACACTCCGAACTCCACTAGACAACGATTCACCATTTTGTAGTAGTGATTCGCCATGATTTTATAGGATAATATAATCTCGTGAGAGATTCGCCAAAAAATTATATATACATATTATATTATTAATAAAATCGCCTTCCATTTTTCCTATGTATCATGGGGATTCGCCTATTTTATATATATATAAATTTAGGGGGGTTCTTAAAATTATCCTTGATGAATCAAGAGGCTTTCTAGAATCCGGGCCTCATTATCACTATCATCGCTTTGGATTTGGACGATGTCGACTGCACTCTCCTGTTCATGACTGCCTTCCTCTTTACCCTTCCCTTTGCTTTGGGTGGCTATTCTAGAGCTCTTTCTCCTAGGCAAATCAATCATGGGCTTCTTTGGCAATTTTCCTTTACTTCGGAGGGCCCTTGTCACATTTGGAGTGACCACTCTAGTCACTCTTTTCTTTGTTGTCCGGGGTTTGGCCATTTTAGGAGAAGAGGGCATGCCCCCTTTACCTTTGTCACCTTGATTTTCTTCTTTTTGAGTTTGCTATTCTTCTTGAGGAGGTTGGTGTTCTTGAGGAGGCTGCTGTGTATCACCTTTAGGCTGCCCTTGCTCATTACTTTCATGCTGCTCATGTTCAGTACTATCATGCTGCCTCTGTTCAGTCTCTTTTGGCTTCCCCTGTTCATCATGATGTAGCTGTTGTGTGCCATCTTTTGACTACCCCTGTTCATCACTTTCCTGCTACTCTTGATGCTCTGTCTTTCCCTCACTGTCATGCTTCTGTTTGTCATCATAAGGCTGCTCACCCTCATCATGAGTTTGTTGTTCTTCATGCTGCTGCCCTTCATCATCAGTTTTCTTTTCTTCATGCTGCTGCTCTTCACCCTCTGTTTGCTGTTCTTCATGCTGCTGCCCTTCATCCTCTTCCTCATCATCATGATCATGCTCTTCTCCCTCTTCAGGCTCTTCTGCTTGTTCTGTAGTAAATTTGAGATTTTTAGGAATAGGTCTGCTAGAAGAAGGCGAGGGATGATGAGTAGGAGATGTAGGGGATGTATGGACTGGAGGGACAGTGGAGAAATCCAGATGAGTGATGAAAACATCCTGCTGCCGATGAAGAATGATGATTTTGATGAGAGAGTGATGGAAGAGACAGGCTATTTGCTGTGAAGGAGGATTCTTCTGGACAGTGGAGGCCATTTTCTCAATGCTCTTGTGTAAGAAGAAAGGAAGATTTAGCAATTGGCCCTAGTGAAATGCATGAGCAGTTGAATGTGATATGCATAAATTCAGGAGAATCTTCCCTCACAAGTGAAATACTTCATGATAATCTTCATGAGAGGGGCGTAGCTGGCTAAAAGATATGAGAAAGGGAAAATAGAAGGACACGATTCTCTGTGCTCAGGCTTTAGGAAGGGCTTGTAATCATCTGAGTCCAAATGGCTTTGTTTAAACCATTTCTCACCAATATAGGGAATTTTAGTGGCCTTGGAGATGGATCTTGGGGATAATTTGAAGTCAAGGCCTACCAACTGGAAATGCTAGTCTCGAAACCTCAAAGCACAAAGATGTGTCAAAGGAGAGAAACTCTTCACCTCATGCACTCTTTGACAAAAATCTAAACACCCGACCTCATGGAAATTGAACAAGACTGATGGGTGTGCATTTACTTCTTCAGTGGAAATAGGCTCATATCTCTTATGCAATCCACTCCTACTATCTTGCTTGGTAGGCATATTGTTCTGGATGCTCTCTGCAAAATCAAACTGCCTCAAAAAGGATTTCAAGAATGCGTTCTCAAACAAAACTCTGTCTTCTTTGTAAAACATTGTTTGTTCAAGGCAAATTTGTTTCAGATGTTGTGTGAGATGCTTCTGTGATATCAGGTCTCTGCTCCTTTCAAAACACTGCCCTTTCTCTTTGTATGCCAGTCAACAACTAATTTTAATAATAAACACACAGTCAATTAAAATGCATACACTGTCAAGTTATTTTCTGTGCTTGGATAAGGTCATAGAGCTCTTGGTGTTTTGATAAGACAACCTTGCATTTATACAAAGGCAAAAAATCCACTCAATCAAAAACACCCTCCTTGTGTTTTTACTATTTCTCACACACAGTTAGATAGAAACACCTCCAAACTTGATTTAATAGTTTCACTCATTAAAGCCTGTCTCATGGACAAAGATGGCAGCATTGATTTTTCTCTTTACCACACCGAGGAAAACTTTGAAATGACAAAACACTTGTAGAATGATTAATGTTGTTTGAAATCAGGCCAACTGTTTTCACTTTTCAACACTTAGTTTCCCCTTCGAAAACTGCTCCACCTTATAACACTGTTTTTGAGGACAGTTTATCAGGCTTTTGTCATCAATAAAAAACTCACCATTCTCACTATGTTCACCTTGAGCAATCATAAATCACAGCAAATCTCGAGTTTTTAAGAAAAATAATCAACCCTCCTAAACATTGTTTTCACCGATGCATATAGCTGACAGAGTACATGGTTCATCCCTATTTTTTTTTTTAGAAGGTAGCTGGAGGTTCTTTAAAACAAAAATGACCACTTCACTTTCAACCAACCGCAACAATATTCTTCAAACCCTTTAATCCCCAATGCACCTTGATTTACATCCAGAGTTTCATTCTTTTACCATCATTTAGTTTTTGAAAAACACAACATTGATCACCTTCTTAGAAATTTTGAATATACTAAGGGGGGACATGAATACCTTGAAAATCGATGGAAGTCATTGTTTGAGAGGTTCAAGCAGCTTTCAAAGCATTTTGGAGGCATTTTGGATCGTTAGCATGTGCGTGGCACATTTGTTGTGGAAGGCGCCGCGCAAAGAGGAGCTATCGGGTCACTGTCGGGCGGTTGTGACCGGCGCTCACAGGCGCGTCGTGCCGCTATAGGCGCACCACGTAGTAGTGCAACCCTGTGTAAAAATTCCGCCTGAACGCACTGCACAACTCTACAGGTGCGCTGCACGGTCAAAAACCCTTGAAAACTCTGCAAACTTGCTCGAAAGCTTCTTCTTTGGTAGAGTTAACAACAAAGGGGAGTTTTCTTGTGTTTTGGTAATGCAAAAATAGATTTGCAACGGTTCTTAAACCCTTTTGAAAGTGAAAAAGCCAAGCTCCCTTTCACACTTGTTGGTGAGGTTTTTTGAAAATTTTGAAAATGCCTTTGGGTTCAAAATAGAAATGAAGCTTATGTCCCCTAAAACATAACCTAAGGCTCTTTTGTTAGGTGAATGTCATAGTGGTAATGACCACTTCCTTTATAAGCCTAAACCCTTTTTTGAAGTAAAACAACTTCCTCAAGAACTTAAAACTTTCGTTGTTTCTCTTTTAAGGAAAAAAAATCTTTCCTTTTGATGTCTGCACTATGGAAGGAGGATCCTGCCCTGAGCCACATGAAGGACTGTAGAGGTGCCTTTTGAGAGCAACTGCCTTTTTTTTGGGGAAGAAGCTTAACTGAAAATTTCAATATCCCTTTCCACCTCTTCTATTTGTATTTCTCATCTACTGTCACTTTTTGATCAGTTGGAAAAAGTCTTTATTAAATAGAAAGAGAAAAACCTCTGAATATCATCATCACCTATTTGTTTTTTCTTATTAAAAAGGATTCTTGTAGAGAGACCTTGTGTTATGTAAGGTTTTCTTTGACACTATGAGGGAGCTAGTTTCACCCTTTTGAAACCTATATTGACCATGTTTGCTCCTGATGCTTTTGATATGGTCAAGGTCATTGTGAAAACTGAATGAGATGGCAGGTGTTGTTGGAGTTTCTTTTTGACTGTGGGTAAAAATAAAACAGGGGATGATGTACTAGTGTTTAAAAGTGAATAAGGGAAGCCTATCCCTTTGTTTTTCTTTGAAGGAGGTTGGAAAACACATGATTTTTCTTTCATTTCACCCTTTTTGAGAGCATTCCCTTTTTTTTTGACATGCTTGCTCTGTTCAGAAGCTTTCAACTGTCTCCTATTGTTTCTACAGTTTGTCTCTCAGTCAGTGAAAACCCTAGAATCAATCACTGCTTTGGTCCTCTGCTTATAGATGAAGGAGGCCTATTTTGAAAAATGTCTGGTTTCCTTTCAAACTCTACCTCAGCCAAATGAAGAATGTTTGATGGATCATACTGATAGTGGCTTCTCTTGTACATGATGGCAGAAGTTAGTTTGAGCCCAAGACTATTTGACTCTTTTGGCCATCTGTTTAACAATCTTTCTTCAATGATGATGAACCTATTAGCTTCACATTGTAAATCAAATAATAGTGAACTCATGCAAATCATTTTTAAAGCTCACTGCTTTGCCTCTACCTTTAATCATCATTTTACTTCAGAAACCCTTAGTTGTTGTCTCACTGTAAACAAAGTTTGTCTTTACAGTTAGTGAAAAACTTAAAAACAGATTTTACCTTTGGCCCTCTGCTTATAGATGAAGGAGGCGCTCTTAGTCTTCAACCCTCTACTTATGAAATGAAGGAGGTTCTTTAGTCTTCAAACCCTCTGCTTATAGATGAAGGAGGTTTTTTAGTCATGTCATATCATCAGCCCTTTGACAGTGTTATTTTTCCTTTCATTGTCCTTTCAGGCTTTGAATGTGATCGCAAGAGCTTAATGAAAAACTCTCTTCTCTATAGCTGCATCCCAGGCTCAAGATCACATTGAGAAGCAACTGTCTTCTTATGTGGAGCCAAATATTGTCTTCTGGGATGCTGGTATGCCTCTGTCCTTGAAATATTCATTAAAACACTATAAAAACACCTAAAATCAGTTTGACCTATGGTACATGTATAGCTGAGACTTGAGGGTGTATTAGTGGTGCGACCTAGGGCTGTAACCAACTTTGTTTGCAGAATGGGAAGGTCTGTTATGACTGGTCTATAGCAGGTAGAGGTTCTTTGGCTTTAGAGTGGTTTTCCAAGGGAGAAATGCCTAAAGCGCCACTACCTAACTTAGGGGAGACTTTTTGGACAGATTTGGCTTGTTTCTTTGGAGATGATGGACAAACTAGTATGGCTGAGGCTAGATAGGACTTTGATAATGAGGTTTCATCTCGTCATGGGAGGATTGAAAGGTAAGAGGGCAAAAAAAGTTTATGGGTGTTTTCCAGCTGGAAAATTTGACAATTTTTTAGATCAGCTGCTAGAAAACTTGGCTGTTACAACTAGTCATCACTAACAAGTGAAAAATACTGATGACTAACAGACCCTACTTCCCACCTCTACTGGACACCTCTGACATTGCAGAAAAACTCACACCAACATAGTTAAACCCATATTGCATGGAACATGCCACCACAGGTTGTATCATGGACATGCAAATCAAGAACACTCACCAACAGAAGATCCAATTGTATCAGTTTGTCAAAGCTGCCCAACTCCTGCACCAAGGCAAGTGGTTCACCAGGGACCAAGTTCAGCAGAAGTTTCCTCATCTCATGGAGGAACTCAATGCAATGGGGGCCATTGCTTCCTAAGGGGGGAGGAATGATCCAAGTGGATATTGGTGGCCACCTGCTTATTCCACTTAGGGCCCCACCATTGTCTCTTTCAGTTTTTCAGTTTTAGCACAACTTACTATTTTTAGTAGTTTCTCAGGTCCTTAATTTCTGGAGCCGTTTTGAGGCCCTAAACGACGTTTTTGGGAAAACCGAGGGAAACATGGGCATCCATGTTTCTCAGATCAAAAGTTGTAGTACTTAGATAGATCTTTCTGACGAGGTATGGTGCGCGTCAAAGCGAGATCGTATGCCAAAGTTACGTCCCCTAGAATTTGAAACACCAATTTACCCAAACAAGGCCCATAGTTTTGGCGCTTCATCTCCTAGGGTCAGGGTTTTGGATTTTTATGGTTTTCCATTGTTTCTAAAAATAAATAGGCCCTCGAGCCTCATTGTAACACAGTTCAGAGGCCTGTAGCTGCCACATCTCTTCTCAGAGATAAGCTACCAGCACCCTAGATAGTTTATTTCCATTCTGTCTATAAGAAAATCTCAATCCTTTGATATTAATGAAATGAAGTGTTATTTTCGCTGCATATTTGTATTTATGGTTATATATGTATTCTGTTGCATTCCTACATAAATCCAGATCATCAAAATTCTTCAAAGGAAAGATGATTCTACCAGAGACAATGTGGACAAGAAATAGTCAGCTCCTAAGGAGGTAGATAAAATGCAGAATCCTTTCAATTTTGAGACCAAACTTGATAAAATCAAAATTTATATTCCTCTAGGTGAGCTGCTGAAGAATGATCAATATATATTTCAGATTCTAAAAGCTTTGAATATTGGGAAAACTTCTGATACTTTCAATATAACTGATGATCGTCCCACCATAGTTTTTGGACCAAAGATTGATGACAAAAGTCAGTATGGTGAAGTGCTTCCTTTCTATGTGAGCCTGAATGTACATGACCAAATTTTGCACAATGCTATGTTGGACTCGGGGGCTTCCCATAACTTGATGCAAAAGGTAATTATGGAAAGGCTTGGGCTTGATATAACTAGGTCATACAAATATTTGTATCCGTTTGATTCTAACAGAGTGAAGTTTTTGGGACTGATAAAGGACCTAGCATTTTCCCTCACTCAAATTCCTTCGAAGAGAATGGTGATGGAAATTGTAGTGGCAGACATACCTCCTAAGTTTGGAATTCTCTTATCCAGGTCATGGATAGCCAAATTGCAGGGGGAAGTATAGACCGACATGACATACTTCACTGTTTCTTTTTTTGGTGGCCAAACTAGGATACTTTACCGGGAACCATTGATGCAATACATGATAAGCAATAAAGAGAAGCCTACCAATCACCATGTTTATGCAGTACACTCTGATTTAGGCTCTTCTATTTTGTTCAATGTTGGTTGTCTCAAAGAAGAGAAGACAAGTTCAATTGCTATAACAGAATTGAAAGAAAAGAAATATAAAAATTAGGGCAACAAGATAGATGATAATAAGGTTGAAGATTTGAAGACCAAAGTGGGAGAAGAATAAGGGGAACAACACCTTTGGAGTATGCATTTTTATGGTGCAGCAAGAAAAGAATGTGATGCTGCAGACGTGTGGATAATCAACCTAGTAATTGGAAAGACCAAGTTGTGTTCCTACAAGTTGGATTTTGATTGCACCAATAATGCAGTTGGGTATGAAGCACTCCTCTTAGGTTTGCACATCTTGAATAAGTCAGGAGCTAAAAGGATAGTAGTCTACGGAGATTCATAATTAATTATCAAGTAGATCAAAGGTGAGTACCAGAAAAAACACCCTCGAATGGATGCTTACCAAAATGCTGTCCTAGAATGTTTGCATAATTTTTCTAAGTACAATTTGTTAGTCATTCCTAGAAGACACAATGTTTTTGAAGATGCTTTAGCTACATCTACTTGTGATTTTTAAATTTCTAGTAGCACTAAAGGAAAATATAAAGTTGAAGTTAACTATAGGCTTGTTGTCTGGGATAATATGAAGTATTGGAAAGTATTTGAGAATGATAAGCATCTGGAAAATTGTATGTTAATGAAGGAAGAATTTGCTAATATGTGGATTGATGATAACAATAGATGGAAGAGTATGAAAAAGAAAACTTTATAAATAAGGTGAAAGAACATGTAGCAGATTTGAAGGTGTTGCAATTGAAGGATAATGTCATTTCGAGAGGGCTGGTACCACTTGAAGAACATTTTCACCAAAATGATGTAGCTAAAAGTCCAAAGTTGATTCCTACTAGGACAGGGATAGAGAAATGTAACATAGCCACAAAAAACAAGCCAAAAATGATTAAGTTGTACAAAACTCCAAGCCCATAAATGAAGCAAAAATATTTGGACCTTCTGAGAGAATTATATGATGTTTTTTCCTGAAGGGATACCGAGATTTGAAGGTATATGACAAGAGTATCATCCAACATACTATCCCAATAAAAGAGGAGAAAAATCCATTCAAGAAAAATTTGTGGAGGACAAATCCTATTTTGTTGCCTTCTATTGAAAAGGAGGTAAGCAATTTATTTGATGTTGGAATTATAGTACCTCTCAGATTTTCTAGGTGGTTGTCTAACTTAGTACTAATTAGAAAGAAGATAGGAGAAATCAGGTTGTGTGTAGATTTTAGAAATTTGAGAAAGGTATCTCTCAAGGACAACTATATTTTGCCCAATATGGATCATATTATTCAAAAGGTGGTAGGTTCAAGGAGGATGTCATTGCTGGATGGTTTTTCAGGATACAACCAGATTCTTTTTCGTCTAAAAGATCATGATAAGACTGCATATACCACATAGTGGGGTACCTTCAAGTATGCTAAAATGCCTTTTAGTTTAATGAATGCGGGAGCTACATTTTAGTGAGCTATAGATATAGCTTTTGCGGAAGAGAAGGACAATTTTTTGGTAATATATCTTGATGAAATCACTGTCTATTCACAATATTAAGAGGATAATTTGCAACACTTAAGGGCAATATTTGAAAAATGTAGAAAGTATGGCATCTCATTGAATCCTAAAAGTCCTTTGTTTGGGTTGGAAGAAGGCAAATTGTTAGGAAATATAATTTATAAAGATGGAATTAGAATAGATCCTAGCATAATAGAGGCAATTCTGAAGATGGACATTCCAAGAAACAAGAAGGAAGTTTAGTCCTTTATTGGTAGGATAAACTTCTTAAGGAGATTCATCCCCAACTTAGCAGATATTTTAAGGGAAATTACAAACATGTTGAAAAAATACATTGATGTTAAGTGGACCGAATAAACCATAAAATATTGCAATGAGGGAAAATCTGCATTGCCCCATGCTCCTATAATTATCAGTCCACATTACACTCAATATTTCATCGTTTTTTCATTTGTTTCATAACATAGTATAAAAACTGTCCTAATGCAAAAGAACCAGCAAGGTGTAGAGTAGCCAATAGAATTCTTTAGCAGGAATCTCAGAGATGATGCCCTCAAATAAAAAATTATGGAAAAGAAAGTCTTTGCCTTGGTGAAAGCCTTCAAGGATTTCCGGGTGTACATTATGCATTCACATATAATTTCCTATGTATCGAGTTTTGCTGTGAAAAACATAATCACTCAAAATGATCCGAAAGGTAGGAGACACATGTGGATTTCTTCAATACTTGAATATGATGTAGAAATTAAACCCACAATGTTAATTAAATGGAAGGGACTAGAAAATATGATGACATAATCAAATCTGCATGCACTTGAGATTAGTTTCTTGGCTACTCTGTCGAAAGAGGATGATTCTAGGTCATTTCAATAGGTATCTGAAAAATTTGTTGTTTCTCCATGGTATGTGGAAATTTTGAATGTGTTGTAGCACTTGCAAGCACCTCCAAGTTTGACTAATACTAAAGCTCGATTCCTTAAATTGAAAGCTATCAAGTTTTGTATCATAGATCAATTTTTATATTGGAAAGATCTCAGTGGTATGTTTCTGAATATTTTTCTTGAAAATGAAACACATAAAACCATAGAGGCATTTTAAAAAGAGGATTGTGGCAAACATTTGTTTTGGAATACCACTACAAACAAGATATTAAGGGTTTGTTTTTACTGGCCAACATTGTTCGCTGATGTATATAAAACGGTTTCCAATTGTCATGAATGCCAATTTTTTGAAGGAAGAAAGAATTTTCTCCCATTGCCCCTGAAATCTATTGCGATTGAGTTTCCTTTTCAACAGTGGGGACTTGATTTCATAGGTGAAATCCACCCTGCTTCATCTAGAAAACATAAGTGGATCTTAACAACAACTTATTATTTCAACAAGTGGATTGAATAAGTCCCAATGAGATAGGCTACATACATGGTTATTATTCAGGTTTTGGAAAGAAATATCTTGTCTAGATTTAGCTGCCCACAGAAAATCATTCCACACAACGTTGTTGATTTCAAATAAAGGAAGATGGTGGATTTCTGTCACAAGTATAACATTACTCTCGGTCACTCAACATCCTATTACCCCCAGGGTAATGGCTTGAATGAGTCTTCCAACAAAAGTGTGGTCAATATAATCAAGAAGATGTTGCAAGAAGACAAAAGGAGTTGGCATAAGAAGCTGGTGAATGCACTGTGGGTTGACCAGGTATGCACTAAGAAATCAATAGGCATGTCCCCTTTCCAGTTAGTTTATGGAACAATTGATGTATTTCCTTCTTCATTAGGAGTTCCGATGATGAAATTGCTACAGGAGGCTGAAGTTGATCAGGTGCTCAAAAATATGCTCAAAAATGAAATTTTTCATAATGGTGTGGAACCTAAATTACTATATAGATCTTGCCATTCTGAATCTGGTGCAACTCGTTTTGCGGAAAACCGACACTGTATGCTCCCGAAAATGCGTTATGTTTGTTTTCCCAAATAGACAATTTTTTCAAAAAAATCACAGCTAACTATGTATTTTGGGCTAATGGCAGGCTACCACGTGGTCTATTTTGGTTGGTCGAAGGTTAATGTTTTTTAGGCCAATCAAGCCTCACCAGTTGTCTGAATTTGATTGGTTCTGGTTTGGCGAATTATGGTTGGTTGGAAGGCGTCCAATCAAATGTTGCCATGTGGCCCAATCAGAGGTCACCACATGGCAGCACGGGGGCCACCAAAATTATGTTTAAGTTTCAAATTGCACTATAGTGGAATTGAAACCGTGACCGCATATCTAATAGTGCCAAGTCTTACCATCGGGCCACCTTGTTCATTGTTAAACATTACAACGAAAGCATTATTTAAACATTACGTATGGCAAAGGTTGGGGTAAGGGCCAAGGCCTAGCCCCAGACCCCCCATATGACAACACATGACCCATGGCAGGAACCATGGGCGCGGCGGGGGCAAAGGCCCCACCGCCTGAATTTTTTATTTAATTTAACCATATTATAATGGTTTTAAATTCGAATTTTGGGCAACATTGTGCAAATTAATGATCCGAAATATTCATTCGGATTTCTGGGAATTTTTTTCTTGGTTAGTGGATTATGGGGTGAATTTCTAGGACCGGTCCGGATTTTTGGGAAATTATGGTGCAGTTAGCAGAAAAGCTAGGGAGGCTCTTAAATTCTTCAGTTTTTGATCAATTTTGGAGCAAAAAGAGGCTAGATAGGTGTTTTTGGGTCTTCTAGAGCTGATGGAACACGTTTTGAAGCCATTTGGGCACTGTAAATGTATGTAATCACCATTTTTTGCATAATGAAAAAGGGCCAAGCCATTGGAAGCTGAACCAAGGAGACGTAGCCCGGGGGGGTGAACTCCTTCATCACTTGTTGTGTTGTGATTATTTTTATGGTGTGTTTGTCTGTTGTTTTTGCATATTTCAAAGCTTATTTTCATGCTTTGTGTGTTTAAAAATTAACATAAAAGATCACAAAAACTCAATTTTAACACTTGCAATTTACAAACCCTAAAGCACATTTACATTAATATCTCATACATATCAAGTTTGGTATTATATATTTGGTTTTATTTACTAATGTGAATATTTAATTGTTTGCAAGTGTATGTTATGCTTACAAGTTTGAAGCTCAAGAGAGGAGAAGGAAATCTTGTGGTTGCAAGTCCTCAAGTTAGCTCAAGGTCAAGGAGAGAAAATTTGCCACAATCTCCACCACAAATTCTTCCTCAAATTGCAGCTGAAGCTTCAAAAAGTATGTCAGATGAAGGAGAGCTTGAAAATATGTCAATGGATGAAAAAGCCTTCAGGAAAGCATTATTTGATATGACAAGAATGGTGAAATTTCTCTATGAGGAGATAAGCACAAGGATGCAAGGTGAGTGATCCAATTATCCAAATGGATATAAGTCTTCAAAAGGAGAAGGAGGAGATGGATAAAATCCTCCAAAAGGTAATGGGAATGGTGACAAACCTCCTTTGACACCGCCATTCTCCTCACCACCATCCTCACCATCATATTCTTCCACAACAAGCCCTTCACAAACGCCTCCACAATCTCCAAAAATTCATGGTAAAACTCCATTTTTGAAGCTTGACATTAAGTTTGATTTCCAGTGTATGATGGAGAGGTATATGCTGAAATATTAGAAAATTGGGTACATCAACTTGATGTCATGTATTCCAGGATACAAATAATCAAGGATGATGACACCAAGATTCACCTTGCTTCATTGAGATTGGAAAGTGAAACACTTATTTGGTGGGAAGCAAAACCTCAAGACGACCTGAAGAAACATGGTAAGGTCTTAACCTCTTGGAAATATTTTTTTTGTTGCCTTAAGGAGAACATTTTATCCATTAGCATACATGAAAAAGGATATAATGGACTGGAAAAAATTTAGGCAAGGTAAAGGACAAAGTGTGCAAAGCTATACTCAAGAGTTTAGGATAAGTGCACTAATTTTGTGTGTATATTTTACATCTCAAGAAACTTTGTTGAAGTACAATGGAGGTTTGCACAGTTACCTAAGACATACTATTCTAGTGTTTAATCCTTAAAATTTAGATGAATTATGTGACATAACACACATCTAGAAGAGGGAAACATGTTTCAGAGGAGACAAGTGAGGATACTTTTGAGTCTGAAGAGAAAGGAAAGAGTAAGTTTAAGGGTAAAGGTAAGAATAATGCTTCCATCAAGATGGAGAAATAAAAACTCACATGCAAACATTATTCCAAATATGGGCATGATGAAGATCATTGTTGGAAACTTCATCTAGAGATGAAACCAAATAAGCTTAAAAACAAGGAGAAGGAGAAGACAAATGCAACAATAAAACATGATTTAAGTTCTGATTCTGAAGATGAAACAAAGATCACCGCAATGGGTTTGAAAGGTAAGGATATTGCAAGTACTAGTTCTTCAAGTTCTCTCAATAGTACTCAAGATGATGAAACAAGAATTGAACTTTTCCATGTTAAAGTTATTTCAAAGCATACCGATATTGACACCTTATTTGATAGTGGTTCACAAGAAAACCTTATTTCTGAAGACTTTGTCAAGAAGTTGAATTTAGAAACCATTCCTCATCTAAGACCTTATCCTTTAGGTTGGATATGTAAGAATGAAAATTTGCAGGTGACGAGGAAGTGCATGCTTAGATTTGAAATCACTACAAACTTTATTGATGAAGTTGAACTTGATGTTTTTCCACTTGATATTTTTGGTATCGTTTTGGGTAGCCCATATCTTATGATAGAAGAGAAATCTTTCGTTTCCATAAGAATAAATATCACTTGTTCAAGAATGGATTTAGTATATTGTTAGAGCGCATAGTAAGAAGTTGATTTTGTCTCTTATTCATGTTGGACAAATGAAGAGAATTGTGAATGATAGTAAAAACATTTATTTGTTAATGTTCAAGAATCAATATGTTGTGAATGAGGCCTTTCAAGGTGATGCATCAAATGAAAATTCTGATCTCATTGAGGTTGATAATGGTTGTGATAATATGTTTCAGGAGTCGAACATGTTTCCTTTCGAAAGAGGTCAACAAGATGTGATAAAATTGCAAAAGTATGCATCATTGTTGAGCAGTGAAGTGAGCAAGATGTTGGTGCAAGAGAGTGCAAAGGTCAAAGAGAAAGCGTCAAAGAAATTTGAAAAATAGGGCATTAGGTTCAAAATTTCTTCTTATGGGTTTCACAATATATTGTCTTTGAAATTGGATGTTGCATGGCGATGGTGATCACATTTTTTCAAGAGTCAATCCTAGCACAAGGCAAGACAATCTAAACATCGTCATGTCGAGAGTATTCGAGGTGAGAATAATTTCAAGTTGTTTAGGTTTCATTTGATTGAAAACTAATGAGGGAACATGTTTGTTTCTTCAAGGATAGTTTTTTGTTTTGAAAATTATAGGAAATTGCAGCAAGATGGTATCTACAACAACATGTCAAGGTCTCCAGAATCAAGGAAAAAGATCAATTTTCATGAAAAGCTCAAATTGTTGAATTTAGGAAAATTCAAGTGGATTGAGACTGGAAGGGTGAGGGGGATGTACCCTCATCCACATGTTCAGTAATAAAAGAGATTTTGGTGTCCAAAATCTTACAATGGGGAGGCATGATCAGGTGCTCAAAAATTAAATTTGTCAGAATGGTGTGGAACCTAAACGACCTCGTAGATCACGTCGTTCTGAATCCAACACAACTCTTTTCGTGAAAAATAAACATCGTATGCTCCCGGAAACACATTCTGTTGATTTTCCCAAACAAGCAAAGTTTCCAAAAAAATTGACAACTGACTGTGTATTTTGGGCCAGTTGCAGGCTTCCACGGGCCTCTTTTGGTTGTCAAAGGTTAATTGTTTAGGCCAATCAGGCCTCGACACTTGTTCGAAATTGATTGGTTCTGGTTTGGAGAATTATGGTTGGTTGGAAGGTGGCCAACCACATGTTTCCACGTGGTCCAATTAGAGGTTGGCACGTGGTAGCACGAGGTCCACAGAAATTATATTTAAGTTTCAAAATACACTACAACAGAATTAAAACCATGACCACATATCTAACAACGCCAAGTCTTACTGTCAAACCACCTTGTTCGTTGTTAAACCTTACAGCAAAAATGTGATTTAAACATTATGTATGGTGGAGGTTGGGGTAGGGGCCAGGGCTTAGCCCCGACCCCCCCATATGACACCACATAACCCATGGAAGGAACCACGGGCACGACGGGGGCATACGCCCCACCGCCCGAATTTTTTATTTAAACAAATAATAATTTAACCATATTATAATGGTTTTAAATTCATATTTTGGGTGACATTGTGCAAATTAATGATCTGACAAATTTGCCCAAATTTCTGGGATTTTTTTGCTCAGTTAGCGGATTATGGGGTGAATTTGTATGAGCGGTCCAGATATTGGGAAAATTGTGGCATGGTTAGCAGCAAAGCTAGGGAAGCTCATAAATTCTTCAGTTTTTGAGAAATTTTAGACCAGAAAGAGGCTAGCTGGGAATTTTTGGGTCTTCTGGAATTGATGGAACGGGTTTTGAAGCCATTTGAGCACTGTAAAATATGTAATCACCATTTTGAGCATAATGAAATAGGGCCAAGCCATTGGAAGCTGGACCAAGGAGACGAGCCTAGGAGCGGTGAACTCCTTCATCACTTGTTCTGTTGTGATTATTTTATGGTGTATTTGTCAACTATTTTTGCATATTTTAGGGTTTATTTTCATGCTTGTGTTTAAAAATTAACGTAAAAGTGCACAAAAACTCAATTTTAAAACTTGCAATTTACAAACCCTCAAGAACATTTACATTAAGATATCGTACATATTAGAAGTGGAACCAAATGATGTGAAAAGAAGAATCAATCAAACGATCCAATTGCAACAGATTAGGGAAGAATTTTTCAGAAACACTCAGGTGATACAAGACCGGATTAAAAATATTTATGATAGGAGGAATAAGGAAGATGATTTTCAGATTGGAGACTTAGTGTTAAAATGGGATTCCAAGAATGAGGAGAAAGGAAATCACGAGAAGTTTGAGAGGGGCCTTTCAAAATTGTTGCTTTCCGTGGAAAAAATGCCTACTTGCATGAAGATCTGACAAATAAACCACTTGGAGGAGAGCTTGTCGCAAGTTGCTGAAACATTTTCTCACTTAAAGTTCAACTAATCCAACATTTCATTGTACATATTGTTTAGTCAATTTAATTGTCTTAAATTTCTATCATAACTTATCGACCAGAGTTGGTAATCTTGTGGAGTGCAAGTGCACTATATATGCTAGAAGCCTTTCTTACTTAGTTTATTGTGATGAATGTATTTGTGAAGGTTGTTTTTAAAGGTGTTTTTATTTTGTATTTCTTTGATGAATTGAATTTTAACAAAGCTAAATTCTAATTTAAGTAAGTTTCAAAAGCTACAACAATATCTTGAAGAAAAGGTCCTAATTGATTATTAGTATCTAAAAAATTCTGAGAATCTAATATAAGAAAATCAAACTCTGAAAAAAAAAAACTCTGATATTTTTTTATGTTTTTAGAAATGAAATGTTATGTAACTAATACTGAGCAAAGAAATAAATAGATCACTTATTGTTCTAGCCAGAAATAACTATAAAACTAGAAAGCATTCTCATCCTTGTACCAAAAATTAAATCATCAAATCACTATTGCTTGAAAGGAACTCACTGAAACTAGAAATGAAATCTCTCAATGTTCTTGAAATAGATCACACGGGAAAAACTAATCTACTATAAACCACTACTGTAAGGAAAGAAAACTAAGACTACTTCTACAATCTAACCATTCAAAAAGAAAGATGAATCTATATCGAATGAAAATAACAATTCTATTCTGACATGATGAAATTCTGGAAATGAATTCAACACAATAAAGACATAAATTGAAACTGCATCAAATGATAAAAACAAATTATGCATCTATTTTAAATAACACTACGAAATTCTGGAAATAACACAATGAAAGCATAAACTTGAGGTTGTATCAAATGATAAGAATGAAGCTATGAAAAAAATCTAAGTGAAAAAACATAAATGAAATAGAACCTTTTCTGTTGCAGCGGCCCTCCACAACAGATGGTTTTGAATCTAATACAACACTAGCTGCGCGTTGAAGCTTCGAAATACTTCTTCATTCAAGTAGGAAATAAAACAGAGTTTTAATAATATTATAGTCACATAATAATTCACACCATTAATACATTTGTTCGCCCTATATTTATAAAATTCTGTCATTAATTGTCTTGAGACTTTTATGCCTATTTAGACTAACAAATTCTATCTTAAACTCTAAATAGAAAGTATAATTTCGTTGCTTCATGATTTTCTACATGGCAGAGAAAATCGTGAAGTGTGATGGCTTGAGACTCCTCGCTCACTTATTCCAGCACTTGGTTGACCTTCACTTTGACGGCATATCTGGGCAATTTCCTACTTGATTTGGGTTAGATGGATAGGATGAAATCCATGATAAGATCATTCTTCACTTGCCCACATACTTCGCCGCTCCATTGACACCTCAGAACACATCGAACCATGGTGGTCACCACACAAATGTGGATTAGCTGCAAAATTGCGTTAATTTTGTAGCTAAATACAAATTTTAATCTAATAATAAGGAACATTTCGAAACATGAAAAATAGGTCATAAATATATCTTACCAAGTCAAAATTTTCAGTTTGATACTTATTGATGACAAAAGAAGGAAAGTTAAGTGAAAGGAAATGTCAAAAATGAGGCAATCATGAGGCTCTATGTTCCCTCACGAGGAGGTCATTGCATGTCCTCATGCAAAAACACAAAATTGATGGTCCTTTTCATGCTACTGCATCTGCCCTGAAACTTCTTCTAAAACATCCAAAATTAAATTCTTTTCCTTATTTCTTTCCACAACCACAACCATCCTTGGCTTTGTCATCAGGATCTTGTATTTCAAATTTATGACTTGTATTTTAAGATATTTATTCTTTTTCTTCAAATTTTTTTTTCTTGTACCATAAACCCATATGTAAAAGGATATTGTCATTTTTAGTTTTCTCAATCTTGTTCTGCAAATTTAAGGCTACATGCTCCTATTTTAAATGCATGTTTAGTAACTCTAGCTCAAATATCTCATGTCTTAGTGTGTTCAAAACTGGAGGTTCTTGTGGACTACTAGGCCGAGCTTCCTCCCTTTGATCTATGGCCAGTGTTTTCCATGTATGTCCTTTCTCCAAATATTCAATGTAGTCATAAATTTCCTGTTGTACAGGATCAATTTTTGGGGTCCTTCAGCCTAGACTATGAGTAGGTGAAATAACAGTGGGTGATAGAACCCTTGGTTCCTCCTCTAAATCAACAAATTTTGATTCTTTTGGAGATGGTGCTTTTACTGTTTGGCTGAGTCTAGCACTTCTTATTACTGATGGAGGAGGGTTTTGAATTTTTTCCCTATTCTTCCTTATGTTGGACTCCTCTGTTTTTGTGGATGTATCCTTTCCTTTTGTGATATCTTCCTTCTTCTTAATAGTTTGCTTCTTAAGTTTCCCCAAAAGTTCTGTAATGGGAACTTCATATTCTGACTGTTCCTAAGATGGTTGTTCAATTTCAACAAGGTTTTCGATTTTTCTCCCCCCCCCCCCCCCCTTTTTTTCTTTGCTACAGTTAGGATGTTATTGGTTTCCCTCTTTGAAATGATTCTGAATTAGAAATTTTTCCCAAGTATCCCTAGACTTTTAAGGTGGAATTAAATAAGAATTTTAATGAGCCCATTATGATACAGTGTGTTGTTTATAAACTAGATTCTCTTTTTAATAGTTCTTGACATTTTTCTCAAGCTATGTAACAAAAATTGTGGAAGATTTAACTCACTGCCTGCAAGAAAATTCATCAACAACCTAACATGATAAAAGAACATGCACCCAAATCTTCCCTCACAGGTGATAAATTTTTGAATTATTAATAGAAAATTACTCCATTTTCCTTTAAGTTTTGTGCTAGGTATTCCCTTATGGAAGATGGTGGTATCCATACTTGGGGGTTTTAGAAATATTTTCCATTATTCAAATTTGATTCCTCTGTTTTTGAACCACCTCTCTCCAGTTCTTGGTATTTTGGTGGCTTCAACAATGAAATACATTGTTATTGCAAATTTAACATCTCTAATTTCAACCTCCATTCCATCAAAAGCTCTGGCAAATGACTTAGTTACCTCCTTATGAAAACATTCGAAATTTTCCACAAAACTGAGCCACTGTGCTTTCTGCAACACCTCTTTTATCTGTGGCTAACCTTCCATGAAATTCCTTCCTTCCAGTTCTATCCTCACTATTACTCCCATGGATTGAGAATGTTTTCTTCAAGATTGCCTCTTTGATAGGGTATGAATAAGGTTTTCAGTATGAATGAGAGCGTGAGTGAATGATGCTAAGAAATTATCAAGAGTATGAGTGAATGAGGCTTCGTAATTATTGAGAGTGTGAGTGAGGTCAAGAAGAACTGGTGTTTAGAGTAGGAGTTGGATGATTTCAACAATGGAATCAGGATTTGAGGTTGGAGTGCTCGTGTAATGATGAGAGGTTAAATGGCATAGTTTGAGGTGTGATTTGATTTGACACAATCATCTCTTATTAATAATTTTTTTGAATTGGTGATATATAATGACCATATAATTCATATGCCAATGTTTAAATCTGTATTATTAAATATTCTTTTTGCAATTTCATATCTTGAATTTGATGTTGCTAACCTTTAGTAGTTTCTCTTTGTATTGCCTTCAGGTGTTCTTCAGTGAATTCTTCAATTGCTTCAGTCAAATAGGTCATGTCACATATTAGCTGTAGAAATCCATCTGAGCTACATAATCTCAATAATTCTATAGGTATATTTATTCTTTGAAGAAGAAAAGGGATGCAAAGAAAATGGGATTTTAGAACAGGAATAAAGAAAATTTAAGGTGCCAAAATTTTTGGATTTCACCTTATATTTTTGTATAAGCATGCAAATCAATAATTGGTTTTCATGCTTATATATATATAAGTAATAAAATAAAAAAATATTTCTAAGTCAAAGAAGAAGAAGGATTCTTCTTAACCAACTTTATATAAGAGTTTTTTTGAAAAATATTAAAAAATTCTTGCTTTGTCAATGGCTTGTGGTAGATTCTTAGTCGATGTCCATTTACAAGGAGAGGAAATTTTTCTTCGTCAATGGTTCTGATCCTAATTGCTCCAATATCAAAGACTCTCTCAATCTCATAAGTCCCAAGCTAGTGAGTTTGAAATTTCCCTTGAAAATCCTTGAACTTTGAATCAAAGAGTAGTGCCCAATATCTTGCTTGAAATTTTATTTCTTTGATATATTTATCATGACATATGGATCTCTGTTGCTGAACTAGGTTGGTATTTTGAATTGCATATTTTTTTATTTCATCAAGATCATTGTGTTGTTCCATTCTATTTTTTTGTGCTTCTAACAGATGAAGTCCCAACTTAACAATTGTCTTGAGAGTCTTTATTTGTAACTCAATTGGAAATAAGACTTTCTTCCCATAAACAAGTTCATAGAGAGTATGTCTTGTGATTCTCCATGTGGTGCGGTAGGCCCATAAAGCTTCTGGAAGATTTTATGCGTAGTCACTTCTATGCAAATGTACAATCTTGGTAAGGATTTCTTCAATCACTTTATTGGTAGATTATACTTTTCCATTTTCCCGTGGATGATATGGAGGAGACTTTCTATGCTTAATTTTGTATTCTTCCATTATCTTCTGCACCATTATGGATGTGAATTGAGTACCTTGATCTGTCACAATTTCCCTTGGGACACCAAAACGATTAAAAATATCCTCAAAAATAAATGAAACTAAAAAATTTTCAGTAGCAAAAGAAAGTACTTTATCTTCTACCCATTTACTGACATAATCAATGCATACAAGAATATACCTCTTTTGTCTTGATGATGGATTGAGTGGTCTGACAAAATTCAGAGCCCATTTTTCAAAAGGTTCAATTATTTTCTGAGGTTGTAAAGGCATTTCATCTGAAAGAACAATTTTCCCTATTTTATGACAACTATCACATCTCTTAACATATTCTTTGGCATCCTTAAAAAGGGAAAGCCAATAATATCCCAAGAGAAAGACTTTGTAAGCATTTCTTTTGTCAATGAAGTGCCTATTAAGTCCCTATAATACTAGTGTATCCCCTTATTGTTATTAGTACATCCCCCTTATTGTTATTGTTGTACCCTTGTAACCCCCATATTGTTATTATTGTGCCCTTACATTATTATTGTTAGGTCGTCTAGGATTATATTACGGCCCCATGGAATCTTATATATAGAAAGGAGGCTTTTTCATTTGTATCATCCAAGAATTGTTCATTTATGTAATGTATTGGAGGGTTTCCCCTCGAAGTGGCTAATTTCTAAGGCGTTGATCTCTCTAATCTTCCATTTTTGGAGTTGGTTTCATAACATTTGGTATTAGAGCTTTGGATTCTAGGGTTTCGCTGCTCCAAACAGGTCATCATGGAATTTTCACTATAAATTTTTTTCTACGAAGTTTCAGAAGCTGAAATTTTTACAGCACGAAGCAAAAATCTTGAAGAACGTCGTGTAAAAATTTTCAATCTTGGTTCAAAATATTTTCATAAATATGCTTTGTGGAAGTTACGGTTTGTTCAAGCTCCCGAATTTCACCTAAAAAGGTCATCGTGGAAATTTTGCTATAAATTTTGTTCTACGAAGGTTTAGAAGCTAAATTTTTTATAGAGTGAAGCTGAAATCAGGAGGAACATCGTATAAAAATTTTAGATCTTGGTTTGCAATATTTTTGGAGATATGATATTTGGAAGTTAGGGTTTTTCTGGCTCCCGAATTTCATCTCAAAGAGGTTACCTTGGGAAAATCATCATAAATATCTCTATGAGCATTAGATTGGAATTCTGTAAATAGTGGCAAGAAGTACACAGACTGTAATTTCCTGTGTATCAATTTCAGAGCCGAAGGAGGAAACAGTGACACGTGGTATGTTGTACAAATTCGCTCTACTGAAATAGTCCATAATTAGGTCATTATGGGAGATTGGGTATAACATTGCCTTGAAGAATCCAAATCAGGTAAGACCCATGGCATTCGAAAGAAGATTCAGAGGGATACTACATGACCAAATTTCAGATATTGAAGATCTAAAATCACATAGATAATTCAATTTTAATATTGATCTCCTCAAAAGCAAGAAAAAGGTGTGTATTTGTTAAACAAGTTTGCATAACATTTATTTGAAAAATCAGTTTGAAGTGATTCCAAGGGCATATTGAAGCATAGATATCAGTATTGAGTTATATAATGCCTCCCAAAAATAATTTCACACCCATTAAGACCTCAAAAATCTATACTATGACGCATGAAGAGAAAGAATTGCAATATGATATATCAAAATTACGGTACCAAGTGCAACAAATTTCGATCTTACAAAGAGCAATCAAAGATGTCATATATGGTTTAAAAGAAAAAATGGAGGCTAAGTTGGACAGTTTGAAGGATCAAATGAAAGCTAATATGGATGATAAAATAGTGGAAGATCACATCAATCATCAACAACAAGTTCTCCAACTCTCAAAAGATAACCTAACTTTGGTGCAGAATCAAATGAAACATCAAGAAGATCAACATCACAGCAAAAGAAGTTCTGAAGCAATCATAGAAACAAGAACCCGACAACTACCAAATCGATCAATTTCAGAGTATCTCAACAAGTGGAAGAACTTACTCGCTAAATATTCCACATGGGAGGATAAGACTGTTATACAGAAGCATCCAGAAATAATCAAGCGTTGATGGCAACACTTGTTTGAAGGAGAGGGGCATGTTAGGTCCCTATAATACTAGTGAATCCCCCTTATTGTTATTGTTGTACCCCTGTAACCCACATATTGTTATCATTGTGCCCTTACATTATTATTGTTAGGTCAGCTAGGATTATATTGTGGCCCCATGGACTCCTATATATAGAAAAAAGGCTTTGTCATTTGTATCATCCAAGAATTGTTCATTTATGTAATGCCCCCTCGAAGTGGCTGATTTCTAAGGCATTGATCTCTCTTTTCTTCCATTTTTGGAGTTGGTTTCATAACAGTGTCCTCCACATGGTTCATCATGACATTCTTTTATTATCTTAGGTATTTCGTCTTCTCTCACACATCTTCGGATGATGAGATATGGACTTGTCTTGTACAATTCTTCATTTATCCATGCATAATATGCACTCATTTGAATTATCCTTCTCTTTTCTCTAGGAAAAAAATATGATGGTAACTTCCCTATGGCCAAATAGTAAGCAATATCTGCAAACCATGGAGATTTATTAGATGTTGCAAAAATATATTCATCAAGAAAACTACCTTCCACAGGTATATCATTATTATCATTTTGAATTCTAGACAAAAATTCAGCAACTATGTTTTGTTTTCCATGTCGACCTAAAATGGTGATATTGAATTCTTGTAATAATAATAATCAGCGTGTGACTCTGCCATTAGTAATTGATTTATTCATTAAATATCTAATTTCATAATGATCAATATGTATGAAATTTTCATAGCCAGTGATGTAATGTCTGAATTTGTTAATGGCATGAACAACAACTAAAAACTCCTTTTCAGTAACATTATAATTTAATTTTGTAGGAGTCAAATTTTTACTTGTATAGTAAATAGCATAAGGAGTCAAGTATTTTTGTCCCAATACAACTCCCAGAGTGGTCTCTGAAGCATCGGTTGAAATATGGAAAGGAAATTTCTAGTTTGGTCCTCTTAAGATGGGTGCTTTAGAAATATTTTCTTTCAAAGTCTCAAAGGCCTTTTGGCAATTAGGATTCCAACTAAATTCACAATATTTTGTAAAAAACTTGAAGAGTGGATATGTAATCTTTGTAAATTTTTCTATAAATCTTCTATAGTATCCAGTGAAACCGAGAAAATCCTAACATCTCTTTGACAAGTTGGAACTGCTAATTTGGAAATAGCTTCTACTTTAGATGAGTCCACTTTTATTCCATTTCCTGAAATATGGTGTCCTAAAAAAATCCCCTCAGTAAACATCATAAAACATTTTTTATTACTTAATGAGAAATTTTCTTCCTTACATCTTATGAGAAATTTTTCCAAATTTTCAAGGGATTCTTCAAAAGAATTTCCATAGATTGTAAAATCATCCATATACACTTCCACACAATCATGAATTAGATAAGAGAAAATACCCAATACTGATCTTTGGAATGTTGCTGATGCATTGCATAATCCAAAAGGAAGTACTCAGTAAGTAGAAGTTACCCATGGACAGGTAAAAGTGGTTTTGTCTTGATCTTCTGGTGCTACCTGAATTTGGTTATATCCACTAAAACCATCCAATTTTTTTTTTGGCTAAAGTATCTAAAAATTGATCTATGAAAGGGAGTGGAAAATGATCTTTAAAATTAGCCTTAACCAGCTCCCTATAATCAATACATACTCTCCATTTTCCATTCTTTTTAGGAACAATTACTAAAGTTGAAACCCATTGACTATCTAATATTGGATAAATAAAATTGGCATTCAACAGTTTTTGTAGTTCCTCCTTAAAAACTTCCCTCAAGTTTGGATTCATTCTTCTTTAGAGGTTTTTGGATTGGTCTGGCATTTTATTCAATATATATGTGATGCATGCAAGTTTTTGGATTTATTCCTTTCATGTCAATGTATTCCCATGCATATGCAAAAGAGTGTTTTGTAATGTTTCCGTTAATTTCTTCTTTTGAAATTCTTCTAGATTTTTGTTTACATTTAAAGTTTTACCTGGAAAGATTTCTATTGAAGAATTGCCAAATTCTTCCATAGAATATAAATTCATATGTCTGGATGATAAATATTCAATATTGCATTATTCTTGAAAATTTTGATTACTCTCACAGTGTGAAGATAATTCATTATTTTCTATTGAATTTAAAATTTGATCTTATTCACTAATTTGTGAAATAGTGAAAATGGGTTGTATATCATTATTATCATCCATCCATTCTTCATTTTCTACCTCTATCATTTTTTTTGCAGGTGGATATAAAGTGAATTTCTTTATTGAACTACCATTAGAGATAAACATATCACCAGATCTACAACTGATAAAAGCATCAACTGTAGCTAACCAAGGTATTCCTAAGATTAATGGATGTCCTCTTAAATTATTCTTTGGTGTTAAGATCATAAAATCGACTCAATATTCCCAAGAATATAAGGATACATAAATGTCCTCTAACACACCATAAGGTTTAATTACAGATCTATTTGCTAGTTGTAACAATGTTGGTGTATATTGGAGTTTTGGAAGTCTTATTTTATCCATAGTTTGTTTACTCATGATGTTTATGGCCGCTCCTAAGTCAATCAATGTGTTTGGAATTTCGATATCATTGATGTGTTTTTTCACAATGGGACTTCCTGGATCCAATTATTTTTGTATTGTTGTTTTTCTCATGATGATGTCTGCAATTTTTCCAACTAACTGTATTCTTTTGGCTTCTTTTATTTTTCTTCCTGATTTCTTTATACTTAACTCCCATATTGTCTTTACAAGGATTGGAAATTATTTGATATCTTGTAGAAAATGTATTTTTATGCAAACATTCTTCAACTCATCTGACATATCATAATCAAACATCATGATTTCTTTTCCACCCCTTTATCAATTTGTAATATTTCAGGGAAAGGTGGTTTTGAGATAGGCACTGAAGGTTGTTCTACAATGGGATTTTAGTTTGTTGGAGTATCATGTGTTTTTTTTTGAAGATTTTCTTTCTGATGAAGAGACGTCTCTTCATAAAAATGACCATCCTTTGGTTTTTCCTTGATAACAATAGTTGGTAATTTCTTTCTAATACTCTACCAGATCTAAGTTGGACATTATTAAGATCTAATAGAGTTATCATATAAGTATAAAAATTTTGTCCCTCCATGTTGTAAACAGGTTGTGCAGTTTTATTGTTTGGGTTTGAAAGCGGTTGAGCATGCAATTGATTTGATCGTTGTGGATTTCTCTTTTTAAACTAAGGTTGAGATGGTTGACTAGACTGAGGAAAATGGTGTGGTGAAAAGTTTGGATAAGGTTGTGGATATTGGTGATATTGAGAATATCTACCATAATGATTTTTCCGTCCTTGTATCTAAGGTTGATATTGAGACCAAGGTTGCCATGGCATTAGTGTAGTCCAATTATTTTGTGGGGTTTGAGTATACATCTGAGTGTTGAAATTGTTAGTAACCTATAAATATATGATTCATAATTTTGACTTGACTGATGGTAGTCTTGTAAATATGTACAAATTTTTCTTTCTGCAAGTTATTTTCCCATATTTTGTAAAAAAATAAAAAAATCAAAAAGAGGGTAAAAAGTCCTAAAAGAAAAATCAAAGGACTTAGAAAAAATAATACAACCCAAAATAAAAAATATGAATAAAACATGAAAGTGTGCAAGTCTAAATGCCACTACTTTTATCTTTTCCAGTTGATTATGGCAGAGTGTCAATAAATACCATAATCGGTGATGAGTTGAACAATTTAATCTTGACTTGTCATTTTTCAATTTCAAATGTTGTAGATAGTGAATAAAGAATTGTCATACAGTTAAATCATGACAATTCAGTAGTTAGGTAGAGAATAAAAGAATCCAACAGTTTAATTTGGATTCTTGGATGAAATAAGTGTAGAATTAGATAATTTACTGCTGTAAAAAAGAATAAAATGTTGTAAGGTTGCCAGTTCAAATGCACCTGATTAAAATAGAAGGAAAAAATGTTAGAAGATATGACTAGGTAGGTAGAAGAAGGTGGGAAACATCATTGTAAATATCTTTCACCAAGCTATAAATAATTAATTTCCCCTCCCCATAGCAATTTGATATTCTAGACTATCAGTCAAAGAGGCTCAAGGTATTTCCTTGACTTCTGTTGGGACCGGACCCAAGGCTCAATGACTGACTAGTTGAAAATGTTAAGTTTCTATATTAATCCCGGAAATTTTCATCATTTACCCTTCATGCACTCATCACCATTTGATCTCATGAGTGAGAACTCTTTTCTTACTTAAATGTTACATAAAGGCCCATTTGATTAACTTCCTCCATTTTACAAAGCATAAGACCCTAAAAAAACATGACATACTAAGTAAAAGTGAATGAGTTATGAAAATGAAGCTTTACTCCAATTTTCACTTTCCTTAGTTTTATTTATGAATTTTTGAGTATCCATTGTCCCTTTTCATATTATCACTTAACCTATTTTATTAATTCCCTATAAAATATCCTAGTCCTATTAATATAACTTCTTTTTATTTTAATATCCCAAAAAACCCTATATTTTATGCTTTTTATATCAAAGATATTACTCACATGCTAAAAAACATCCCGAAATTATCCCTTTGATATAAAATTACCCATAAAAAATATTCTCGCTCCCCTATAGTTTTAGAACTTTAAATAAATCTAAAACTATATAATAAAGTTAAAATAAAACAAAAAAGTGCATTTTTACATACTCTGTATTAAAAATAGCGCAGAAAAATGATACTTACTCCCATTCCCGCATTACCTCTACTCAAGGTTAAAGCTTTAACCTTACCCCTTTTGCCTGGTATATATTTCCTTACCATAGATTAAACCTTAGTTAAATCATTTATAACCCACCCCATTCACTTTACTATTGTATAAACTCATTTTATACATAAGTTTCATTAAATAATTCAGCGCCCTCGCGCTCATCCTCAACCCTTCGATCATCCTTACATTTCCAATCCGACGATCCACGCTTAACGCGATCATTTGGCCTCATGCCTCATCCTTCCCCATCGTGATTAAATCATAATCGCCCGATCACCAATGCTTGCCTTGATCCTACGGTCCAAATCTAATGCGATAAACCACTCCCTTGCCCCACCACTCCACATCGCATTAAAACTAAACCGTTGATCATCCCTATCGAATCAACGGTTGAAATTAAACCCGGGTCCCACCTTTCCTTGTCCTGCAGCTTCCTGATGCATCTCAATTGTTCGCATCGTTCAATCAAATCCAACGGCATATATTTAATATCGCATAACAAAAGTGATCGAGCAAAGTTTATGAAAAATAATGTGATAAAAGTTGTTTCATGAAACCACCATCTGCTACATGTCCAAATTCTACTGGATCACGTTCCAAAAGGGAAAAACTGCTTATCGCTTAGCAGCAATGCGATAACCACTAATGGTTTCACCTTCAATGAAAAAAAACACTCCCACTATTTGGTTTTGACCTGTAATTAATGTCCTGCATATCAATAAAACCTAAGGTTTTAACCTTAGTTTATCATTGTTTCCATATCATTTGCGCCTTCACCCTTTGGAAAAATACTCACAGACACCATTGTCGAGCCTCTGATGATCAATTTTCCCATCTGAAGCCAATTTCCCCTCTGAAATTTACCGCGAAGACTCTTTATGCCTTCTATCAGCCACCTACGACCAATTTGAAGACTGGTACAATCCTGAACATTCTCCTCGACCACCATTGTACCTTTAAAAAGGTATTTCTCTGAAATTTCAAACCCACAATTCATAAATTCAAATGAAACTTGAAATCAGTCATAGTGAGAAATATAAATTGCCTAATCCGAAAGTGCCCAAACCTTGAAAAAATAGGGGGAACCCTGTCAAAATTTTCCCAAAATTTTCCATCTCCTCAAAATTCAAATTTTCAGTATTTTTGACCATCTAAAGGCAGTTTTCACAGTTGAAATCTATTTGAATTACATAAAAATCCATAAAAATCCTTTTTCCAGTCCTCTGCACATTGTAAATCTGTGTTTTCATCCTAAAACCCTCGCCCAGATTCGAAATTTTTCCTAAAAGCAGCTCAATTGGCCTTCTGTTTCCAAAAAAGCTAAGCAAACAGTCTAATCTTGCTCATTTTTATTCAAAATGACAAAGAAATAAGTCACTCCTAAGACTGGAGATCCCAAACCTCAGAAACCAGCCTCCAACAAGCTTCCAAACCCTAAACCTTCAAAAATCAATAAACCTACTCCTACCCTAGCTGCAGATTCCACTAAAGTAGTTAGACCTTTGTAGCCACCTATCACCTCTGAAGAAAATAGTTCATTAATTGATTTGGACTACAAAATCTCTGATCCTTCATTAGAATTCAAATTTCTTGAAGTGCACAACTGGTGCCATGAAACATTTGTGAAAAAGGTTGAAAATGATATACCTATCTGGGACTCAAACTTGCCTAAATATGTGGTTCCCATCACCCATCAAGCTCAAGATTTCATTAGGTTATTTCAATTACACTATATCCCTGACCATAGGTGTATAGTAAAAAAATATAGAGAGTTCATGTGTTATACAAATGTTGAAGCCATCAATGATATGCTCCAACTGAGCCATGATCCAAGAGCAGTATCATTGTCCATTGAATATTTGACATAGCTCTATCTAGATCTGGACTTCCCTAAAAGATTCATGATATTTCAAAACTTTTGGCCCACCCATGTTGATATTCCTAAGGTAAATCCACCTTATGACACTTTTGACTTCCCTGAGGGCTCTAGAAAAATCATTTCCATGCTTTCATTCATTCTAGGCTATGCTAATGATGAGTTTACAGATGCCTCCATTCTAGGTTTCCTCTCTACTTTGTCTCCAGGACAACATCCAGAACTAGTCTTCAATTTTGCCAAACTCATTGATGATAATATGCATTATCAGTTGAATAAATTACCTGAGGAAGGAGTATTCAGATATTCATCCTATCTGTTACATCTCTTCCTATTTTTTCAAGCGAAAAAGTTCCCAATTGCATTACAAAAGATGGATGTGGAAGGTAAACCTTTTTCAGTGGTATTATGGACTTCTTTACTCAGAAAAAACAGCAGTGAATACAACTATGAAGAATTCAATGATTTTTTTATTAAACCTACCATGAATTTGTTGAACAAAGTAGAGCCACCAAGGATTAATGATGACATCAAAATTATTTTACAGTTGTCTGAAAACTGTAAGGTAGGAGACTAGTATTTATACGAAAATCACACAGAAATCAGAGTATATGGTGCACTCCTGGCTCCTTAAAAATTACCCAAGTTTCTAACTACCAGGATTTTTTCTTTAGAGTACTTGAGACAGATCTTGAATGCAGATGCAGTGAATTTCATAGCTTCCAAAAAGAAAACACAGTTCAAGCTAAAAAATCAAATTGGCCCCTTCATAGTCAATAACAGATATGCTTTGAAAGAGATAGTCAGCAAATTATCAGAATTTAAGTTACAAGAAAGCTTTCACTGGAACTATGACCCTCAAGGTGTTTTAAGTAACCTCAGGGTCAAGTGTAAGTTAACTCTATTCCTCCATGACTCAAAGCCACAAATTGAAAATTATGCTAATCAGATTGAATGGGTTGCAAACACATTGATTTATGATATTCAGGAAATGCAAACAGATAACATGCAGGGAAAACAGATGGATAGTACACAGGTAATTACAGTTGGAAAACAAGCAGAAGTGTCCTATAAAAGACCCAGAGAAGAAGAAGGCTATACTGCAGAAGCCATTGCAGATAATAAATTTAAAATATTTTACAGCAAGAAAGCCAAAATGGCAACTGCAGAGAAATAAAAAGCTATAGAGATAGATGACAAACAAGATCAAACAAACAATAATGGTCAAAAAACAGATGATGAAGCAACAATGATTATAAATGAAACACTTAAAGATATTCATCAGGATCAGGAATCAGCACAAAAACAAGATATAATAATGATAGAAAAACAAACAGGTGTGGAAGTTCCTTCCTCTTCTAAATTTGTAGAAGAAAGAGATTCAAACATCCAGAAAAAGTTCAAGCAGATTAGAGAAAGGAATGAGGAAATTAAGAATGAAGTTTACCCTAAATTCCTTAAAGAAAAGCCAAGAAACAAAGTTAAGTTGCTTACTGCATTTGATTACTCCACCAACAAAATGCTCATGTCATTTCTGAAACCCACAGTTGATGATGCCAAGTCAATTGTTGATTATACAAAGACAGATGTAGAGGTGGACACTGATACAATTCATGAATTAGATCAGGTTGAGTTCCATAGAAGCACAACTGAAATGCTATATTCAAAAGTAGTCCACAAAACCATGAGTGCTACCATGCTTCAAAAGACTATATCTAATCTACAAACTCAAATGAAATTAGATAAAGCATCTCTACATGCTAAGGATTTGAGGATCTCGTCCTTAGAAGATTTGGTGATAGAAACTGGAGTAGATCCCTCCAATATTGAAGTTGCCAAAACACTCATAAGGCAAAAGAATGAAGATATTGCTGCCTTGAGAAAGCAACTTCAACTTCCACAAAGTGAGCACCCACAGGCTAAAGAATTTATTTTGGAGAAAATAGAGAAAGATGAATTAGTGTAGCTAGTTTTAAAGATGACAGCTCAAATCAAAGAAATGGAGAATCAGACAAAAACTCTGATGAAGGAAAATGAAACATTGAAAAGAGAAAATGAGGTCTCCATTCCTACAGTCATTCCAACTGTCAGTACTGTTGTTCCTTCTACATTGGCAGAGCATTTGGCACCAAAAAGAGTATTGGCAACTGCAGTGTCAATAACATCTATAGATACCCTGCCACTGCATCATCTACATCACAGGTACAGAAAGTAATAGGTACTCAATAATTTAAAGAACACTGAGATCAATAATTTAAAGAAGGAAAATAAAGATCTCGAAACCTCGCACAGAAATGCTTTAATCACATCTAAGGGACATGAGCAGAGAGAAAACAGACTTCAAGAGCGGGTAAAGATTCTACAACAACAGGTCAATCTCAGTGAACAGGTAAAATATATCAAAAACTATCTTTGGAATAACATAATTCAAGGCATACATCTACAGTGGCCTTCCATTCAAATCATTTATGAAAAGAGAGATCTATTCAAAGCAACACATGTATAAATTTAGCAAACAAAAGAGGAGCTTGTTGATAAGCCATCTCAAGCTTTAAAGCTGATTACATTTCTAAACAGTAAAAATAGAGAAGAGCTTGAAGAACTGAAAATTCAGGACAGGACTGAAACCATACTACAAATCAAAAGGGTCCTAAGTAAAAGGAATATAATGAATATATTGGAGGAAATATGCAAAGACATGAACTTGTCAATAACAAAGTTCTTGGCCAAATACACTATATTGACACAAGCAGGCCTTCCAGACATTCATGGCTTCAATGAAAAACTGATGGTGCAGACAAATTATGACAAGAAGATCAGAGCACATGCAAAAGAACAGGTGAACAAGCCTCTTCCACAAGGTTCTCCAACTGGAAAAGTTATCTTAGAGTACTTTGAGAACTTGTTTTCCTACAAAATGAAATTAAGCACATCTTCATTGTCAAGCCAAACTTTGCAAAATACACAGAGGCTGATGAAAGCTATAGAAAACTGAAAAGCCTGAAGATACCAAGTGATCAACAATGGCAGGAATTCACTGATTTGATATAATAGCATGCAAACAGAGCATAAAATTACATGAAAAGCAGAACATTACTATTACCTAAAGGTAAAAATCAGATTGAAAGTGTATCAGGTAAATGATCAGAGTCAAAGAGTATCAATCAAAACAATTTTTACTGCAGGTTATTCCTCATTTTACAACAGTCAAGCAGAAGAAAACAACATGAATAGTATTAGAGTATAAAGTACAGGATGAAGAGTGTATTACAAGTCATCTTCTAAAGATATTTTTCCAAGTGCCAGCAAGCATTTCCAGCAACTACAACAAAGCAATAAGTTAAGATAATTAGTCCTATTTTTTATTGATAAGAGGACATCTTGCCAGTTTGTTTTGCAGTTGTCCCTCTTTCTATGTAATAATCTTTATTTTTGCCTAGAGATATTCTCATATCTCTTAGATATTTTGTAAACAATCGATTTGTATAAATACTTCTCTTTTTGAAGTATTAAGTCTGGAATAAAATTTGTCAAGACTACTATAGAATTTTTTGCTGAATACATTGGAGTTTGTGTGAGTCGATTTGCAAAGCAGGAGACCAGAACTAAAGTCAAACATACATCATAACTCAGGATTTTTGTGTTGATCAAATAAGTCAAGTATTTTCCTATTTTCATTTTTTATCTTTCTAAAGTTCCATACATACATTTTTATGTTTTCTATCTTGAATGATTGACTAGGAGGATTTATACAGGATTAGTGTCAAAAGCTCCCTATTTTTTACTAGTTAATTATTGATATGTTTTCTGCTGATAACCGAACTTAAGAATTCTTAAATTCTCTTAGTCCCTATTTGACCCCTTTCTTTCATCTTCATTTCTGTAATATAAGGATTCTTAATTTCCCTTTTGTTCAAATCTTTCCATTTCATCAAAAAGCCTATTTCCAAACCCTTTAAAGGTCATCTACCCTGCCCTTAGTACATTTTCTCTTTTGACCTTATTTCCTAGCTCTGCTTGCCAAGAAGTTGAATCCATAGCCCAATGGTCTGGTAGATCCCTTTGTGGTTTATCTTGAAATACCTTTTATTCCCACCAAACATTCAAAACAAACCAATTGTCCAATCATACCTAGCCTAAAATCTTATAACAAAAATCAAGATAAATCTTAAGGAGAGATCCCTCTCCGAAATTTAGGAAGGATAGATCCTAGATTTCAAAAGAGGTTCTTGGTTACCCCTGGTTTTCTTCAACTATAAATCCTCATCCCACAACCTGAGAATTACTAGGGTGATAACATACTGGCGACCATACTGGGGAATTAACCACTCTCCAGTTTTAAGTTTAATCTTAGAGGAAGATTTAAAAAAAATATCTTTTCTACTTTAAGGTTAAGTTTAAAGGTTGTGGGTATTTATACAATAATCATTCTGGCTCCCAAGAAATTCTATTATACTAGATCCAACCTTGATCCCAACCCTGCAGATATAGTAGACAATCCAGACTAGATAGGAAAAAAGAAAAAACAGACTGCTAGTTTAGAAACTGAAGTGCCCTTGAGAAAAGCTAATTATTTACCCAAAGAATTAGTAAGCTTATCAAATATTGAATTTGATTTCAAGTTTGAAAATTCATTATTTAGAAATAAATCTGAAACTGATTTAAAGGAAACTATTATAGATCACGTTTTTACTTCTTTTATGAATGAGAAACAGAAAATTATTTCAGCATCAATAAAATCAGACAAAACTGAAATTCAAAGTCCAGTATAAAGGTTTAATGTTACACGAATTAAAGACATTGATGAAGCTATTAAATTAGCCAATTTTTTGTCTCAATTTAAACCTCCAGTTTCTCAATTATACACCATAGTTTTTCCAGCAACAGATTCTAATCTGTATGCTGCTACTTCATTTATAGATTCCACTGCCAGTTCACCCACAGAGCCTGTTAGTCCAGAGCTGCCTTTATAGCCTAGGATCATATATTCATCATACCCTCAATCCACCGCAAGTTCATTCATTCTTGAGTTTCCTTTGCAGCCTAAGATAGTATTTTCATCATCTATTCAGTCCACCACATCCACTACCATTACATCTACTAGTGTTATAAGCACTACTTCATCAACTATTATAACCAGCACTATTCCTGCCACTACTACTGTACTTCCCAGTTTAGCAAAAATCCAATCCATGGCAGCCAGATATGCTCCCCTGGTTTTACCCCAACCTCTCAATGATATGCCAGATGGATATCAGAAAATTGTTCCCTTATTTGATGGTCTCTCACAATATTATGCACAACAACATGTAACCAAAATGAATGACTTTTGTGAGATCTATGAAATAGATGAAGCTGATGTTTAAATGTGATTATTTGCCCAAAGTCTAACTGGAGAAGCAAAAAAATGGTTTAAGAATTTAGCTGCTGGTAGTATTAGAGATTTAGCTGCATTTCAGAGAGCCTTCATAAATAAATGGGAGAAAAAGAAAAATACTTTACAAATTTTATCAGAATTTGATTCCATGAGGATAAATCCTACTGAGTCAGTTCAGGACTTTTGCACTAGATACAATAGTATCTACAATTCCATTCCTGTAGATCTCAAACCAACTCCATATTCCATGCTGCTCAAATTCCCTGATTGTTTTGATGTAGACATGGCCTATCAACTAAGAGAAAGATATGCAGAGACTCTAGAACAAATGCAATTGAATGTTGTCAGTGTAAAGATTAATATCTTAGCTAGAAAAGCAATACTGAGAAACGAAAGAAGGGTTACTATAAAAGAGGAAACATCAAATTCTGAAACAAAATTAGATCTTCTTGCCAGAAATTTAGACAGAGTGGTAGATAGATTAGATAACATGGAAAGAAAGACTTCTTGGGACAATCAACCCCAAATAAGGAATCCAAATTTTCGAAAAAACAACAATCCTGGAAAGGCTAAAGAGGCTACTCTAGATCAGAACATAAGAACCCCATTCCAAGAGAACTATGCTGAAAGTTCTCGTGATCATGATGATGAAGAGGAAGACATTAACATAGTAATGGGGATAGATGAAAGCAATAGCCTTTTCCTCACACAAGAAGATTTATAAATAGTTGAGCTTCAACAACTCAGACTAGATTGTAATGAATCTTTTGATTTTAAACAAGGTTATGATTCTGCCATAAACGAAATTCATAGTCAATATAACCTTCGAAGCAAGAAAACCAATGATCCTTCTAACAAAACATCTGCTTCAAACTAGAATAAAAAGAAGTATGAAACTCCAAAAAACAAAGTTTTGCAAATTCTTCCTAGAGAGAATAAACAAAACTCCAATCCCTCAAGTCCAAAGATTGTTGATATCACTGATAAAATTGTTCAATCATCTAATTTAGTGAAAAAAACCATCCCAGATCCAAAGAAAAATTCTACTGATTATAAATCAGGAAGTTCTAAAAATGACACTCAAAGAAAGCCTTTGGTTAATGGTTCAAAAACTGATAAAGCTTCTGCTTCTACTCAAACTGCCTTTGAAAAAAGAAATATAGACAACAGTAATCAACAGACTCAAACTGGAAATAGTAAAACAACTAGTGAAACCTAAGAAAAATCATCCCAAACAACAATTCCAAAAGATGAATTAATTCAAGCTATCAAATCTCAGTCAACATTTGACATTCAGTCAGAAATATCTAAGTTGAAGATAGCCATTCCCTTAACTGAATTGGCTAAAAATGACTTTCATAGATCTATTATTACTGAAACATTGAATGTAAATGAAAATGAGGATACAATTAATATGAGTGATGATAGACCTGAATTAATATTTGGTCCAAATGTAGATGGTACGCATTCAGATGGGTCAGTACCTCCATTTTACTTAAGTCTTACTATTCATGATCAGATATTACACAATGCAATAATAGATACTGGAGCTTCCCATAATCTAATGCCCAAAGAAATAATGGAAACCCTGAATCTAGACATAACCCGACCATATAAAGACTTGTTCTCATTTGATTAATCTAAAGTACAATGCATAGGATTGATTAAATATTTGTGTGTGAACTTGGTCCAATATCTTGGTAAAAGCATGATCATGGATGTTGTGGTAGTTGATATCCCACCAAAGTATAGCATTCTTCTTTCTCGGTCATGGTGAGAAAAGTTGCAAGGATCTCTACAACTTGACATGAGTTATGCCACTATCTCAGTATTTGGACAACCCAAAAAGCTTTACAGAGAAACCTTAATGAAGTTTATGATCAGCAATGCCGAAAGACCTACCAATTACCCAATCTATTCAACTCCCACTGATCTTGATTCCTGTATTCTTTGTAACTCTGACCATAATAATATCCAAACTGAACTCACTGATATAAAACCTAAAATAATGGAGGATTACATTGGTCATGAAGCTTTATGGCATTTATATTTTGATGGATTAGTGAATAAATTAGGAGCTGGAGCTGGTGTATGGATCACCAACATTGAAACTAGCCATTCCCAAGGGCATGCCTTTAGATTGAATTTCAAATGCAACAATAACATGGCTGAATATGAGGCTTTAATCTTAGGTCTTCAAATCATTAGAAAATTGGGAGGTCAAAGGATATTGATCATGAGAGATTCGGAGTTAGTTATCAAACAAATAAATGCATAATACTCTATTCACAATCCTAGATTTTCCAAATACAGGGACACAACAACAGATTTGGTTGAAGATTTGTTAGAATGCAAGTTTTCCATTATTCCTAGAAAACAGAATTTACAAGCCCATTGTTTAGCAACCTTTGCCAGCACCTGCAAACATCCATTTTCACCAATACAAAAATACACTGTTGAAATCAAACACAAACCTATTGTTCCAGATAATGTAAAATAATGGCAAATTTTTTCAAAAGATGAACAAATCTATCACTTTTTAAACAATGAGGGAGAGTTTCAGAATTTCCAAATTGATAATGATTGTAATATAGATTCACCTTGTAACATAGATTCAATTTTTTGTCAAATAAATGATTTAGATGTACATACTTTTGATAAACCCACTATATTTACTCAGCATGACATAGATGACTTCGAAAAAGTAGATATAGAGGAAATGATTGAAGACGAGATAGATTTGATAGATTTGAAACATAACATTTTACCAAAAGGTTTGACTGCCTTAGAAGATTTGTTTGATTCCAATGATGTACCCAAAAATCCAAAAATGGAACTAGTCAGGTCTGATATTGAAGAGTGTAACATAGGAACAAATGGAAAACCAAAAATGATCAAAATGTCAAAATCCTTACCATTAGAAGAAAAGGTTAAATATATAGAACTTTTGAAAGAATATCAAGATGTCTTTGCATGGGGTTATGAAGATCTAAAAACTTACAACAAAGACATAATTCAACATAAGATTCCTTTGAAAGAAAATCAAAAGCCTTTTCAACAAAAATTAAGAAGGATTAATCCAATTTTGTTAGCTTTAATCGAGAAAGAGGTTAAAAGAATGTTCGATGCACAGATTATTGCACTAGTCAGGTATTTTGATTAGGTTTCTAACTTAGTGCCCACCAGAAAGAAACCAGGAGAAATTCGACTGTGTATAGACTTTAGAAATCTCAATAAGGCTTCTTTGAAAGACAATTACCCCTTGCCCAAAATGGACCATATTTTGCAGAGGGTAGCAGGTTCTTCAAGAATTTCTTTACTAGACGGTTTCTTTGGTTATAATCAAATTCTAGTTCATGAAGATGATCAAACTAAAACTGCATTTACCACTCCTTGGAGTACCTTCATGTATGTGAAAATGCCTTTTGGATTGAAAAATGCAGGAGCTACATTTCAGAGGGCCATGGATATTGCCTTTGCTAAGGAGATCCATGAATTTTTGGTTATCTATCTTGATGATATTACTGTCTTTTCAAAAAAAAATGATGAACACTTGGATCACCTGAGACAAGTATTTATCAAGTGTATAAAATATGGTATATCTCTAAATCCTAAAAAGACTCTTTTTGGACTAGAAGAAGGAAAACTGTTAGGACACATAATCTCCAAGGAAGGCATTAGAATAGACCCTGAAAGAACTGAAGCTATTTTAAACATTCAACCACCAAGGAACATAAAAGAACTTCAAGCATTCTTGGGTAAAATCAAATTTTTAAGAAGATTTATCTCTAACCTGGCTAAAATCATAAAAGAACTCAACAATATGCTTAAAAAGGACTCTGCAATAAAATGGACTATTAAAGCCAAACAATCTTTCGAATCAATAAAACAGGCCTTGAAAAAAGCACCAGTCCTAATCAGCCCAAATTACACAAAATATTTCATAATATTTTCATTTGCCTCAGAACATACCATAGTTGCAGTTCTACTGCAAAAAACAACCAAGGTTTTGAACAACCAATTGCATTTTTTAGTAAAGCACTTAGATATGCACCTCTGAAGTACAATATAATGGAAAAACAAGCTTTAGCCTTGGTTAAAGCCATAAAGGATTTCAGAGTTTACATACTCCATTCTCATATCATTGCATATGTCCCTAATGCTGTAATTAAAGATATTCTGACACAAGATGGACCTGATGGTAGGAGAGGAAAGTGGATTGCTACTATCCTTGAATATGATCTGGAAATCAAACCTACAAAGCTCATTAAAGGACAGGGTTTAGCCAGACTGATGGCTGAATCTAATTGTAGTGCTTTAGATATAAATTTCATTGCACAAATAGATGACCAGGAGGAGATGGCGACTCCATTGATCAGTGAGGCCTATCTAGACTCACCATGGTACTCTGATATTATCTTTGTAATCACACATTTACAAGCTCCTCCCGGGTTAACTAAAAACAAAGCTAGATTCATCAAACAAAAAGAAATGAGGTATTGTATATTAAATAATGCACTTTACTGGAAAGAAAATAGTGGGATTTTACTAAATTGTTTATTAAAATCGGAGGTTGACAAAATTCTCGAGGAATTTCATGCAGGTGACTATGGGGGCCACTTATACTAGAAGAGTACAACAAACAAAATACTGAGAGTTGGTTTCTACTGGCCAAATTTATTTTCTGATGTCAAAAAATTTGTTACCTCTTGTCACAAATGCCAATTTTTTTAAGGGAAAAAGAAACTATTGCCCTTACCTCTTAAGCCTATATCTACTGAAAAGCCATTTCAACAATGGGAGTTAGACTTCATTGGTGAAATCCACCCTCCATCCTCAGGCCAACATAAATGGATTTTAACTGCTACGATTATTTTACCAAGTGGATAGAAGCCATTCCCACTAGGCAAGCCACTGATTCAGTTATAATCTCATTTATAGATATTTTGTCAAGATTTGGATGCCCACATAAGATTATCAATGACAATGCAGCTACATTCAAATCCAAGAAAATGATTTCTTTCTGTCATAAATACCATATTACCTTAGGTCATTCTACTGCTTACTATCCCCAGGGTAATGGTTTAGCCGAGTCATCAAACAAAATCTTAATCAACATCATCAAAAAATTACTTCAAGAGAACAAAAAAACATGGAACAAAAAGCTAGTCTATGCCTTATGGGATGATAGACTTACCACAAAGAAGTCTATTGGAACTTCACCTTATCAGATTGTCTATGGAATGGATGCAGTTTTCCCCTCTTCCTTGGGTGTTCTAGTCATGAAGATCATTCAGGAATCACAGGTGGAAACAAATGATATTCAACAAAGAATTAATGAAACCATACATCTTCAACGGACTAGGGAAGAAGTTTATGAAAGATCTCAAGTTCTACATGATAAAATTAAAAAATATTTTTGACAAAAGGGTTAAAGAAGATGATTTTTTCATTGGAGATCAAGTTTTGAGATGGGATTCACAGAGAGAGGTCAAAGGCAAACATGGAAAGTTTTACTTTCTATGGCAAGGACCTTATGTGATAGATGGTTACAGAGGTAACAATTCTTTTTTCATCAAGAATTTGGATGGAACTGAACTTCAAGAAGGACCAGTGAATGGTAGGATGTTGAAACACTACTATTCTTCTCAGTCAGTCACCAGTTAGATTGATTGAATTTTATCATTGTAAATATTCATTGCAAGTGTGTATATTGGATTGGAGATTTTATCGATAAAGTTGAAGCCCGAAGAGAAGGCCCTAAGCTTTGCAGTATAAAATATCATAAGTATGAATTGTTACAGAAATTAGAAGGCAATTACAGGATCACCAAGGTTAAAGTTGAAGGCCACTGATTTGAGAGTTCTTGACATTCCACCAGGAAATTCCATCCCCAAGTGAAGCCGATGTTAGTAACCTATAAATATAGGATTCATAATTTTGACTTGACTGATGGTAGTCTTGTAAATATGTACAAATTTTTCTTTCTGCAAGGTATTTTCCCATATTTTGTAAATAATCGATTTGTATAAATACTTCTCTTTTTGAAGTATTAAGTCTGGAATAAAATTTTTCAAGACTACTATAGACATTTTTGCTGAATACATTGGAGTTTGTGTGAGTCGATTTGTAAAGTAGCAGACTGGAACTAAAGTCAAACAGACATCATAACTCAGGATTCTTGTGCTGATCAGATAAGTCAAGTATTTTCCTGTTTTCATTGTTTATCTTTCTAAAGTTCCATACATACATTTTTATGTTTTCTATCTTGAATGATTGACTAGGAGGATTTATACAGGATTAGTGTCAAAAGCTCCCTGTTTTTTACTAGTTAATTATTGATATGTTTTATGCTGATAACCGGACTTAAGAATTCTTAAATGCTCTTAGTCCCTATTTGACCCCTTTCTTTCATCTTCATTTTTGTAACTTAAGGATTCTTAATTTCCCTTTTGTTCAGATCTTGCCATTTCATTAGAAAGCCTATTTCCAAACCCTTTGAAGGTCATCTACCTTACCCTTAGTACATTTTCTCCTTTGACCTTATTTCCTAGTTCTGCTTGCCAAGAAGTTGACTCCATAGCCCAATGGTCTGGTAGATCCCTCTGTGATCTACCTTGAAATACCTTTTATTCATACCAAAAATTCAAAACAAACCAATTGTCCAATCATACCTAGCCTAAAATCTTATAACAAAAATCAAGCTAAATCTTAAGGATAGATCCCTCTCTAGAATTTAGGAAGGCTAGATCCTAGATTTCAAAAGAGGTTCTTGGTTACACCTAGTTTTCTTCAACTATAAATCCTCATCCCACAACCTGAGAATTACTAGGGTGATAACAGAAACCTTGAGTTTGTGATCCTTTCCATGGTATTCTAGAAACAAAGAAAAGAGGATATACCTGGTTTGGAACCATTTCCTCTTGGTAGAAAAATTTAAGACCTGAAATTGAAGGACACTTATTTGTTTAATGATTTTATGTACATATAACACAGGTTTTTACACTTTTCAAATGAAGATGGCATTCTCTTAAGGCATGTTTCTCTCTGCACTTAGGACAAAATATAGATAAGGAATCACTTTCAACTCTTTTCTTGTTTCATAATTTCAATGTGTATATTTTTTCAGTAAGACTCCCTAAAATATATGTTTTAAATTCATCAAGAAAATTTCCTATTTTAGCCCTACTTACTGTTCCAACTGCAGATTTATTAATTCTAGAGAGAACATGATCTTTCGAATTCTTTCCAACTCTTGATTTACCTCTTGAACGATGTATGCATAATTCAGAAATATCAAGTAATGATAGCTGAGAAATGTCTACTTCTCCCATAATTTTAAAGATATCTATCCATTCATCTCTAATGTATTTTAATAGGAGAGCTTTTCAAGTATCTTGATCCAAATTTTCCATTTTAGCCCTTTTTAGATTATAATTGAATCTTTCAATTAAATCCTCCATATTCTCATCTTCTCTTTGCATCATCTTAAAAAAATCATCTTTTCAGTTATGAGCTATGTAGTAATCCTTGTATTTTAATAAGAATTCAATTGTAATCTCTTCCCATGTTATAATAGAGTGTGTTATTAAGCCCGTAAACCATTTCAATGTTGCATCCTTAAGAGTTTATGGAGTCAATTTAAATTTTTGAGAATCGAGTAAGTAGTCATATGATCTACATAAAACTTCGAATTCAAAAAGAAATGTTTCAGGATCCTCACTTCTTAATACATGCAAGTTAGGAAGGATATAGGGTGAGATATTTTTCATTGTGGCAGTAGTATAGTCATCAAGTATAGGAAATTCAACAGTATTTGGTTCTCCTCTATCTCCCCTACCTTCACCTCTTACTCTTCCTCCATCTCTTCCTCTACCTCTACCTCCACCTCCAATCCTAGTTCCACCTCCTCCAACTATTAAATGTTAATCATTATTGTGTACTTCTCCTTCCCTTTCCCCAACCATTGTAGATTCTTCTGAACTAATATAAGATTCCAAGATTGGGATTGTTTGTTCTTCTTCTAATTCTTCCAGTTCTTCTATCAATGGTATATTAAAGAAGATTTATTCTTCTTCTTCCTCATTAGGGAATTCTAGCTCTTGAGCTAAAAAAATTTCTCTAGTAGAGGTTAGGAAAATTAATCCTTTTTTTGGGGATGTAGGATCTTGTTCTTCTAGAACTGTTTCAGTTGATGAAGTTGGTGAATCCCTAGGTTGAATTTCTGATCTTAATACCTCAGGAAGTTTATGTCTACCTACCAAGAATGGTATGTGAGTTTGGGTGGATGGTGTGGCACTACAAGGTCTTGATGGGGTGAGTGGTGTTGTTGGAATTAAGCTTCTACCTCTAGCTACAAATCTACCCCTAGAATCTCTTTCTCTACGTATGTCATTTTTCTATTTTTATGGATTTTTTTTTTACAAGAGAGAAAAGGCTTCTATTTACACTTCCCCGGAAATGAAACCAAATTTTTTATTTAATTTAATTGTCTTAAATTTCTATCATAAATTATCGAGTGGAGTTGGTAATCTTGTGAAGTGCAAGTGCACTATATATGCTAGAAGCCTTTCTCACTTAGTTTATTGTGATGAATGTATTTGTGAAGATTGTTTGTAAATGTGTTTTTATTTTGTATGTCTTTGATTAATTGAATTTCAACTAAACTAAATTATAATTTAACTAAGCTTCAAAAGCTACAACAATCTCTTGAAGAAAAAGTCCTAACTGATTATTAGTATCTAAAAAATTCTGAGAATATAATATAAGAAAATCAAACTCTAAAAAAACAAAATGATATTTTTTATGTTTTTAGAAATGAAATGTTATGTAACTGAGACTAATAATATAAATGAATAAATCACTTATTGTTCTAGCCATAAATAACTATAAAACTAGAAAAAATTATCATCCTTGTACCAAAAATTAAATCATCAAATCACTACTGTTTGAAAGGAACTCACTGAAACTGGAAATGAAATATTTTGATGTTCTTGAAATAGATCACATAGGAAAAACTAATATACCATAAACCATTGTTGTAAGGAAAGAAAAATAAGGCTACTTCTGCAATTTAACCATTCAAAAAGAAATATGAATCTACATCAAATGACAAAAACAATTCTATTCTAACAGGATGAAATTCTGGAAATGACTTCAACATAGTAAAGACATAAATTGAAACTACATCAAATGATAAAAACATATCATGCATCTATTTTAAATAACACTACGAAATTTTGAAAATAACATAGTGAAAACATAAACTTGAGGTGGTATCAAATGATACGAATGAAGCTATGGAAACTGCAAAAATATAAACGAAATAGAACCTTTTCTGTTGCAGGGGCCCTCCACAACAGATGGTTTCGAATATAATCCAACACTGGTTGTGCATTGAAGCTCTAAACTACTTCTTCATTCAAGTAGGGAATAAAACAAAGTTTTAATAAGATTACAGTCACATAATAATTTTCATTGTTAATACATTTTTTGTCCCTATATTTATAAAAGCTTGTCATTAATTGTCTTGAGGCTTTTACACCTATTTGGACTAACAAATTCTATCTTAAACTCTAAATAGAAAGTAGAATTTCGTTGCTGCACGATTTGCTACATGGCAGAGAAAATTGTGAAGTGTGATGGCTTTGGACTCCTCACTCACTTGTTCCAACACTTGGTTGACCGTCCCTTTGATTGCGTATCTATGTGATTTCCTACTTGATTTGGGTCAAATGGATAGGATGAAATCCATGATAGGATCATTCTTCACTTGCTCGCATACTTCGTCTCTCCATTGACACCTCAAAACACATCGAACCATGGCAATGGCTACAGAAACGTGGATCAACTACAGAATTGCGTTAATTTTGTATCTAAATACAAATTTTAATCTAATAATAAGGAACATTTAGAAATATGAAAAATAGCTCATAAATATATCGTACCAAGTCAAAATTTCCAGTTTGATACTTATTTGAGATGATGGTGATGACAAAAGAAGGAAACTTAAGAAAAATGAAATGTTAAAAAAGAGGCAATCATGAGGCTCTAAACATACCATTTTACTTCCAATATTGCAAGTGTGGGTAGTTATCATTGGAACTTGAAGCTCGAGGAGAAAGCCCTGAGGTTTCAATGATTTGCTGCCATCTGTAAGTCAGTTAATTTTTCAGTTAGTTAGTGAATTTTTTAGTTAGTCAGTTAATTTTTCAGTCCTTAGTGTTTGACTCCATTTCCAAATGGTCAAGCTACCAGTCTGTGGTGTTCTTGACACCTCACTAGGAGGCTTCCATCCCCATTGGAGCCAATGTTAGGGTCCTAGGTTTTAGAGATAAAATGTCTTTTTCTCTTCTATTCATTTTGAAATTTGGTACAACAATTTAGCCTATGAACTATTTTTGTCTCTAAAGAGTCATTCTCTGACATCATTACAAGTTTTCATATAGGGTCCATAAAGATAAGACTAAGTTTGAGAGAGTTTGAGTCAATGGAAATATCAGGAGGTTATATCTTCATATAAAGTGAGTTAGGTTTTAAGGGTGATCCAGGAGGATCTTAGAGGACAATTGGCTTAAAATTGCTCAAAAATCAAAGTGGCCAGATGACAACAAGACTAGGACCATGTCGAAGCTTTCTCTGTCCTAATTCCAATGGTGTGAACAGATCTCCAATCTGAGCCCGTATGAAGAAGTTAGAGAAAGTCAAAGTTTTGGTCAAAGTTAGGCAGTGGGCCAGGTTTAAGTGTCCCACAAATTCACCGTCAACTGGTAGGGAACACAGCTTTTGAAAACGAGAGAAATTGTGGCCTCGTTAGTTTTCCTAATCACCCTTATTTTCATTAAAATGAAAAAATGTCCAATTTGTTTTAAATAAACAAAAAAATATATTAAAATCGGGTGGCAGGCCACCAACCCCGCCACCCCCAACGACCATATTATAAGAAATAAGAATTATAGGGCGGCGGGCCATGACCCCCACTGCACCCTCTTCCCACAACACATGGCATATCATATTAAAATGAAGATCAGTTGGGACGGGGCTGCATGGAGCGGACCCCACCCATCGGAGCTTAGACTCCGCATAACGGTGCACTACCCCATTAAAATTTATGTATGTGCCATGGTGGATATAAAAAGTGGAGCCGACGGAAGTTAAACCCGCTCGGCCCATGTGGGTCGGCCCCCAACGGGTGGACCCATAAATGGAAACAACGCACCACCAATTAAAACGAAACCAACGTAATTCAAACCGATTTTCAAACGAGGTGCAAAAATGGGTGGGGTTGGTGGGGTTGGAATACCTGACCTCTGCCTTGACAACTCTGCCTACAACCAACATGCCAGACCATCAGAATTTGGAAAATCCACCACCAAGGTATATAAAAACTCAGTTATGCAGTGCGCCTAAGGCAGAGCGGCAGAGCAAGAGTGGAACCAGGAGCGAGCCAGAGGGGCGGAGCCCTGCCTAGGGAATATTGAGGGCATCAAAAATGATTCCTTGGGTGTAGAAATTTCCAGTGTCCATTTTTGACAAATTTTGTGTCGATTTTACACCTTTTGGCGAAGGGATTTCAACGGTGATGTTTGTTTCTGCATCAGAGCTCTCCATTTTTCAGGAATTTTCTAGATTGGAGGTATAAGGGTGCTTTATGCAATTTTACTTCTACTGCTTCTTCTTGCCACTTAATGAATGAAGGCCTCCCCACTGTTGAGCAGGGCCTGGAGACGTAGTCTGAATTGGATGAACTTCGTAAAATAATTTTTGGTGTCTTGATCTCATGCGTATTATCAGCTCTTTGTTCTTCATTTTATGTGCTTATATTTCATGGTTTTAAGTGCTCTTTTATATGTAATTATTTGATGCATCTATAAGCAAAAGATCTTGGATCAAGTGGTATTAGAGCAGGTCTTTTTCGATGTGAATTACATGAGTATATGCTAACCAGAAACAAGTTGAAAAGGGGCGAAGGAAACCTTAATTATTTTGATCCTGAAGAAGGATGTTCACTATGAAGAATTTATAATGCAACGATGATGTTTTGGCCTTTTCTTAGGAGTAATTTGGGTATTGGTTTTTTATTATGTAATCCTTGACCAATGAATGTGTGCTATAAACTCTTGGCAAGTGAGGGGTTATTTGAGTCATGTGTGGTTTGTATATGATTGCAAAAGATGTACTAGATTTGTGTGCAAGTGATTGAAAGTATGGCTTGGAAAGGACACAAGCAGTGTGTTGGATTTTTTAATTCTTTTGGTGGTACAAAAGCTACTCAGTGTGGAGGATTGATCCAAGAGGATCTCAGAGAACAAGTGCTTAAAATTTCTCAGAATTCAAAGTGATCATATGACAAAAAGACTAGGACCATGTCGAATGTTGTGTAACCAGCTCCAAAAATAGAAGAAAAGAGATATCAATGCCTTAGAAATAAGCCACTTCGAGGGGGCAACCTCCAATACATCACATAAATGAACAATTCTTGGATGATACAATTTACAAAACCTCCTTTCTATATATATGAGTCCATGTGGCCATAATGTAATCCTAGTGGGCCACAATGTAATCCTAGCCGACCTAACAATAATAATTTAAGGGCACAATAATAACAAAATGGGGGTTACAAGGGTACAATAATAACAATAAGGGGTTACACTAACAATAATAAGGGACTATACTAGTGATATAGGGACCTAACATGCCCCTCTCCTTCAAAAAAGTGTTGTCCTCAACGCTTGAGTAGCTCCGGGTGCTTCTGTATAAAATTCTCATCCTCCCATGTAGAATCTTCAGTGGGTAAGTTCTTCCACTTGATGAGATACTCAGAAATTGATCGATTCCGTAGTTGTCGAGTTCTTGTTTCCATGACCGCTTCTGGTTCCAATATGATTTTTCCTTCCTCATCAAGTTCTGGCAATATTGTTTGAACTCGAAGATTTTCTCCTATAACCTTCTTTAAGCATGAAACATGGAAAACTGGATGTACTCGCGAAGAAGCAGGAAGCTCCAATTTGTATGCCATAGTACCAATCTTTTGCAACACCTTGTAAGGACCATAGTACTTTCGCGATAATTTATTATCCTTCTTTGCTTGCTTGAGGGACATTTGTTTGTATGGTTGTAGCCGTAAAAATACCCAATCTCCTACATCAAAACTTCTCTCGCTACGATGTTGATCTGCCTGTTGTTTCATTCGATTTTGTGCCAAATTCAGGTTATCCTTTAAGAGTTGGGGAACTTCTTGCTGATGCTCGATGTGATCTTCCACTGCTTGAACCTTCGAATTTTCCCTTAAAGATGATGTGATGGATGGTGGATGATATCCATAAAGTGCCATAAATGGGGTCATTTTTGCTGCAGTATGGAAGGAAGTGTTATACCACCATTCAGCGAGAGGTAACCACTTGACCCATTGTGTTTGTTTATCAGATACAAAACAACGAAGACATCCTTCCAAACATTTATTTACTATCTCAGTTTGACCATCATATTGAGGATGATAAGATGAGCTATGAGCTAATTGAGTACCCAAACAAGAAAATAACTCCGTCCAAAAATTTCCAGTAAAAATGGGATCTTTGTCAATCACAATGACCCTTGGGCTTCCATGTAGCTTTTGAATTCTGTCCATAAATGTAGTAGCAACTGTACTTGCTTTAAATGGATGAGATAATGCACAAAAGTGTGCATACTTGGTAAGTCTATCAACTACCACCATGATGGCACTCTTTCCTTCGAACTTAGGTAAACCTGTGATAAAATCCATTGAAATCTCCTCCCAACGTTGACTTGGAATGGATAAAGGTTGTAGAAGTCCCGAGGTCTTAATTGTCTCAACTTTATTCTGCTGGAAAACCAAACATTCCGCCACAAACTTTTGAATATCAGATTTAAGGCCATCCCATAAAAATATTTTCTTCACCCTGTGGTAAGTTTTTAAAAATCCTAAGTGTCCTCCTAAAGGAGAAGTGTGCAATTCCAGAAGAATATTTTGTTTTAGTTGGGAATTCTTACGAAGATATAAGCGATCTTTGTACCATAAGGAATCATTTTTCCAACTAAATGTATCAGATGTACTAGGATCTTGCTGCAACTTTTGAATGAGTTTCCATACATCTTTGTCCTTCTTCCATTCATCTCTTGCGTTGGTTATCCAATCTGGTTGGATAATAGAAATGGCACAAAGAAATGCTTCCACCTCTTCATTCTTTCTTGAGAGTGCATCTGCAACAACATTAAGTTTTCCTTTTTTGCAGATTATTTCAAATTCATAACCCAACATCTTTGTGACCCATTTTTGCTGCTCTTCTGAAGATAGTCTTTGTTCCAAAAAGTGTTTAAGACTATCATGATAAGTTTTTACCTTGAAGTGTCGTCCCATTAGGTAAGTTCTCCATTTCTTTAGTGAATGCTTAATTGCTAACATTTCCTTCTCATAAATAGGTTTCTATAAATACTTTCCTTTGATTGGATGATTTTCAAAAGCAATGGGTCTTCCTTCCTGCAGTAAAATAGCACCAATTCCATTTCCTAAGGCATCACATTCCACAATAAAGGTTTTTGTGAAGTCTAGTGTAGCTAAGACCGGTGCTAGGCACATTGCCTCTTTAAGATGTTCAAAGGCCTTAGTTGCTTCAGGAATCCATGAAAATGCATCTTTCTTCAATAATGTTGTTAGAGGTGCTGCTATTCTCCCATAATTCTTAAAAAACTTACGATAATACCCTGTTAACCCGAGAAATCCTCGCAACTGCTTTATGGTTGTGGGGACTTTCCATTCCTTAATGGATTTAATTTTGTTAGGGTCTACTTTAACACCCCCGTGAGATACAATATGACCCAGATATTCCACCTCTTGTACTCCAAAGAAACATTTGGATGTTTTTGCATATAATTGTTTCTCCTGCAATAGTTTGAGCACCTTGTCAACATGTTGAACATGATCCTTCCAAGACCTGCTGTAGATTAGTATATCATCAAAAAATACTAGCACAAATTTTTCTAAGGAAGGGTTTGAAAATGGAATTCATCAACCCTTGAAATGTAGAAGGTGCATTGGTAAGGCCAAAAGGCATGACCAAAAATTCATAATGACCCTCATGAGTTCGAAATGTTGTTTTTGGAATATCTTCAGCCTTCATTCTAATTTGATGATATCCTGAACGAAGATCCAACTTGGTAAAATAAATTGCTCCATGTAATTCATCCAATAATTCATCAATCACAGGAATGGGAAATTTATCTTTAATGGCGAGCTTATTAAGCTCCCTATAATCCGGACACATTCGCCATGATCCATCCTTCTTGTGTACCAATACTACGGGAGCAGAGAAAGAACTTTGACTAGGTTGAATTATACCCGCCTCTAACATTTCTGCAATCATACGTTCAATTTCACTCTTTTGGAAGTAAGGATATCTATAAGGCCTGATGTTTGGAGGAACACTTCTTGGAATCAAATGAATAGCATGATCATGGTCACGAATAGGTGGGAGTCCTTTGGGAGTTTCAAACACCTTGGAATGATTGTCCAAGACTTGTTGGAGATCTGCATAAATAGATGATTTTGATGTTGGAACTTCTAGTGAGCATAATTGTGCAATTACGCCTCGTTGTTCTTTCTTTAGAAGCTTTGTCATGACATTAGAGCTTATTATCTTTCCCGGCTTCCCTGCAATACCCCGTAATTCAACTTCCTTTCCTTCTGAAAAAAAATTCAAGAAAAGTTCTTGAAAATTAAAAGCTACCATCCCCAAAGATTGTAACCATTGTACTCCTAGTACAACATCAGCACCTCCCATAGGAATGGAAAGCATTGGACTAGTCAATACATATTTCCCCATGGTTAGCTTGATATTATGGCATTTTCCAGAGCAATTTATAGTTCCTCCATTTGCAACCATCACTTGACATTCTGGTGCTAGGTATAGGAAACAATTCAATTCATTGGCTACCTTACAATGAATAAAATTATGGGTACTACCTAAATCAATCAACACTATTACCTTTTTCTTCTTGATATGTCCTTCTATCTTAAGAGTTTGAGGAGTGGTAATTCCCGCCAATGCATTACACGATATGGTCAGACTCATTTCTTCCTCTTCTAGGGTTGGTTCCTGGTGTATATCCTCTTCTTGTTCATTTTCTTCTTCCTCTTCACAATCTATGTAAAATAATTTCTTCTCAGCACACTTATGACCTTTAGTGTATTTGCTATCACAACTATAGCAAAGCCCCTTTGCTCTTTTTTCTTCCAATTGTTGTGGTGTCAACCTTGTAGGTTGTGGAAATCTAGGTGTAGAAACACTTCCTTCTTTATAGAAGTGAGTGGTAGGCTTCCTTGTCGCCATAATTTTACATTCAATTTTTCTTGCCAACCTGAATGCCTTCTCCAATGAATCAGTTTCCAAAACGCGAACTTCATGTTGGATGTTATCCTTTAAAGTGCCTATGAAGAGATCAATCCTGTGTTCCTCTAGAATATCAGTTACCCTTATATTCAATTTTTGGAAGTCCTCAATGTGCTCCCCCACTAAACCCTTTGTTTGAGATTTATCAATTGGCTAAAGAAGGTGTTGCTCTTTGTATCCTCATAATGTGCTATCATTTCCTCCGTAAAAATTGACCAAGTGACAATTTTTTTACGGGAGCAAAGCCATCGATACCATACAAATGTATTTTGTTCTAAATGTAAAGTTGCAATGCGTACCTTTTGTGTGTTTTGCACATTATGAAGATCAAAATATTGCTCCATCTGTAGTATCCATGTTACAGGATCCTTTCCATCAAACTTCCTCATATCCATTTTTGGAATATGGTGGTTCTTCCTACCAACATTAGAGTTTATGAAATCACGATTAACATTTATTTTGTTCTCATCATGAGTTTCCTCTACTATCTTTTCACCATTAGGAAACATTTTTTGTATCAACTTTGTCAAACCTTCCATGTCTGCTTTTAGATCATTCTTCATGTTTTCCATTTTAGCTTCCATGTCATCCATCTTAGATTCCATGCCAGCTTCCATGCCATCTATCTTAGATTCCACGCCTTTCTTCAAACCATCCATATTATTCTTCACACCATCCATCTTTTCTTCCACGCCTTTCTTCAAAACTTCCATTTCATTTTTTGCTGCTCTTTGCGAGAGCAAAATTTGGTACACTTGCTCTTGTAATTTTGATAGATCATGTTGCAATTCTTCATCTTCATGATTCATAGTAGAGCCTTCTGAAGGCTTAATGGGTGTTGAATTATTTTTACGGGGCATTTTTTAGAACCAATACTAATATCTATTCTACAATATTCCCTTGGAATCAATTCAAATTGATTTTTCAAACAAGACTTATGCAATTCGGAAAAAAAAATACACACATTTTTCTTGCTTTTGAGGAGCTCGATATTGAAATTGGATTATCTCTGTGATTTCAGATCTTCAATATCTGAAATTCAGCACTGAAGTAGCCCTTTGAATTTTCTTTTGAATGCCACAGGTCTGACCTGATTTGGATTCTCCAAGACAAAGTTATATCCAATCTCCCACAATGACCTAATTATGGACTGGTTCAGTAGAGCGAACTTGTACGACTTTCCACGTGTCACTGTTTCATCCTTCACCTCTAAAATTGATAGTCAAGAAACTAAAGTCCATGTACTTGTGACCACTTTTTACGACACTCTAATCCGATGCTCAGAGAGAGAGTTATTGAAATTTTCCCACAATCACCTCTTTGAGATGAAATTCGAGAGCCTGAAAAAGCACTACCTTCCACAGATCATATCTCCAAAAATATTGCGAACCAAGCTTTGAAATTTTGCAATGAGTTTCCTCAGGATTTCAGCTTTGCACCCTAAAAATTTCAGATTCTGAACCTTCGTAGAAAATAATTTATAGCGAAAATTCCACGATGACCTGTTTGGAGCAGCGAAACCCTATAATCCAAAGCTCTGATACAAAATGTTGTGTAACCAGCTCCAAAAATAGAAGAAAAGAGATATCAACACCTTAGAAATAAGCCACTTCGAGGGGGAAACCTCCAATACATCACATAAATGAACAATTCTTGGATGATACAATTTACAAAACCTCCTTTCTATATATATGAGTCCATGTGGCCATAATGTAATCCTAGTGGGCCACAATGTAATCCTAGCCAACCTAACAATAATAATTTAAGGGCACAATAATAACAAAATGGGGGTTACAAGGGTACAATAATAACAATAAGGGGGTTACACTAATAACAATAAGGGACTATACTAGTAATACAGGGACCTAACATCGAAGCATTCTCTGTCATGATTGCAACAGTGTGAATGGATCTCCAATCTGAGCTCGTATGGAGAAGTTAGAGAAAGTCAACTTTTTGGTCAAAGTTCGGTAGTGGGCCAAGTTTAAGTGTCTCAAAAATTTACTATCAACGGGCAGGGAACCCATCTTCCGAAAATGGGCAAAATTGTGGCCTCGTTAATTTTCCCAATGACCCTTATTTTCATTAAAATGAAAAAATGTCCAATTTTTTTAAATAAACAAAACATTATATTAAAATGGGGTGACGGGCCACCAACCCTGCCACCCCCAATGACCATATTATAAAAAATAAGAATTATGGGGCAGCGGGCCATGACCCCATCGCACCCTCTGACCACAACACATGGTTTATTATATTAAAATGGAGATCAGTTGGGACATGGCCGCATGGAGTGGACCTCGCCCACCAGAGATTAGACTCCGCATAACGATGCACTGCCCCATTAAAATTTATGTATGCACCATGGTGGATATAACAAGTGGAGCCGTAGGGAGTTGAAACTGCCTGACCCACGTTGGCTAGCCCCATAAATGGAAACAACACGCCACCAATTAAAACCAAACCAACGTAATTCAAACCGATTTTCAAACGGCACACAAAAATGGGTGGGGTCGGTGAGGTTGGAACCCCCGACCTCCACCTTGACCACTCCGCCTACAACCAACGCGCCATATCATCATACTTTAGAAAATCTACCCCAAAGATATATAAAAAATCAGTTCTATGGCACACCTAAGGTAGAGAGACGGAGCAGGAGCAGAATCAAGAACGAGCCAGAGGGGCAGAACCCTGCCCAGGGAATATTGAGGGCATCAAAAAATATTCCATGGGGTGTAGAACTTTCCAGTGTCCATTTGCGAAAAAAAATTATGTCGATTTTACACCTCTCGGCGACCAGATTTCAATGGTGATGTACGTTCCTGCATCAGAGCTCTCCATTTTTCGGGAATTTTCCAGATTGGAGGCATAAGGGTGCTTTATGTAATTTTACTTATACTTATTCTTCTTCTTTCCACTTAATGAATGAAGGCCTCCCCACTGTTGAGTAGGGCCCGGAGACGTAGTTCAAATTGGACGAACTTTGTAATCAATTTTTGGTGTCTTGATCTCATGTGTATTATGGTCTCTTTGTTCTTCGTTTTATGTGCTTATCTTTCATGGTTTTAAGTGCTCTATTATATGTAATTATTTAATGCATCTATACACAAAATATCTTGGATCAAAGGGTTATGTGTCATTGGTCACTTGTCAGAACCATTAAAAACAAGTCTGATTCATTTTAAAGGTTTTGTTGAGCCTGTTGGTGAGTATGATTCATCCACCCATTCCACCATTCATAGTTCATGGTTCCATACATTTTTGCATTCCTATACTCCTTTCATATATCCTATTTCATATGCTCCTTTCCATGCACAAGGGTGTGAGGACAATGTGTTTTTTTATTGTGGTGCTGCGTAAAAGTTTCACAAGTTTAGGAGTTGCACAGTCATTGCGCAAGTTGCTGCGCAACTGCCTCAAAATCATTCCATAGGTCACACACAAATTCACATCAGTTCTTCTTATAGACAGAGGTAGGATACATCACTTCCAACCATAATTTTCCCTTTTAAATCTCAGTAAGAAGTCAATTGATAACCGTTGTATGGGCCGCTACACAATTGCTACGCAAATCCCTATTTACAGTTTGGTCTGCGTTTGGGATGGTTTTTTGTGCTTAGGGTTTGCGTGCCATATATAGGATTTCAAAGTGTGTTGATTCATAAACTTGGCATATGAATTTGATAAAATATTTCCCATATGTATCTCACATATTGTTTACATCATGTCGTTTAAAAATATTGTCAGAGCGCGAACAAGTAGATCCCTTTAAAATTTGTAAAAAAGTCCTATCATTGACCTTTGTATTGCACCCTCAGTTTGTTCATTGAGTTGTCTTTCTTCAACACAGTTATTGTGCCACAATACAAAGTCAAAATATTCCCTGTAGGTTTCAAAAGGCCACATGGAGAACTTAGTTAGCAGAAGTAAAACAAAAAGAGGGGAAGTGGTATGCATTAAACATAGAAGTCTAGACCTTGTGAACTTTGACCCAACCATTAGAGTGGAATTTGAACATAATGAGTGTATATATTTTTGTGAAAAAATTCAGACTCATGGCCATAATTTACAACTTGCAAGCACGTTTTTCCTTAACTTTAAAGGAGATAAAGTCAAGATTGGTGATTTGGAGTGTGTTTTGTCCAAGGGAACCATTTCTGAAGCTACAACAATATTTGTACAAGGTGAGAGTTGGTTTAAAGGGTAGGACTTGGATGCATAACACTTTAAAGAATTTGTCAAACCCCAATTCAAGGATAAGTATGATACCACATTTCCATGGAAATGTTTGTTAAACCATTGTAGTCAATTGTTAAAGGTGATCCAGAGATACTTCACATGTGAAGGCAGCTTTAGTAAGGTGTATCCGTACCATATCAAATTACTCATGAAATTCACTGCTAATAGGAGTTTGAATTTTCCATATGGAATAGACGGTACAGTAGAAAGGAGAAAAACACTTGCCTAGTGTATTTCATTTTGCACTTATTAAAGTTTTGGTTTTGCACGAAATAGAGAAAAGAAATATGTCTTGGGATAGTTTTTTATCAATTGCAGGTCTGATGTCCCATGGAAATTTGTTTCCAATGGAAGCACACGAGGAAGATCCCAAGGTTGAAGAAGCAGTGAAAGAATCAGTGAGGATAACAAATTTAAAGGCAAAATCCAAATGGTACATGAAAAAACACAATTTCTGTATAGGCCGAGAATTGTATCTTCTGCAAAATAGTTGACTAAAGAGACAAATCCTCAGCAGACTATTAGATAGGATATAGGGGACAAACAAGATATTGAGATGGAGGACAAAGATCTTGAATTCACAAAATTAAAATATAGTCTTGCCAAAGCTAATCTCACAATTTCCTATTTGCAGAAAGAAAACAAGGAGCTTAGGCACACAATAGCAAAAGTGGCTCAACAAAAACAAAGTGACATGTCTAAGAAGCCTCCTAGACTCACATCTCAATGAAAAGTAAAACAAGTGATTGGTGAGGAGGTAAGGGAACCAAGGATGTAGCCAAGAAGGCCCATGACAAGATCAACAACTTGATGGAAAGAGCAGATGAGGGAGACTTTTCAGCCAATAGAGAAACCAAAATTTGATTAGTGGAAAGAATACAAAAGGTTGTTTGAAGAAATTGAATATTTCCAATAGAAGGTTATTGAAATAATGGAGGGTAATGAATATTTCAAGAAGGATGTTAAAGATACCATTGTAGAAGTTGATGTCCAGGTAGAAGAAGCTATTGAGACACTCAAAAGAGTTCGGGTGGTGTTAAAATGGACTCTTCCTATACACAGACATGTAAAGAGTTATTATACTAGAAATTTGATTCTGAGGAGGATGTTGAGGGTAATGAAGCAGAAGTTGTCAAGGGCAAGGAGATAGTTAAAGAAGTTCAAACATACATTTGGAAATGTGCCTACAAAACTACAGCCACATCCAACAAAGGAAGCTAAGAAAACCTCCAGAAAAGAGACTAAGCCTTCATCCAACAAAAGGAGAAGGAGGTAGTTTGGGTGCTTGATCACATACTCTGTCATTTGCTAAAAGTTCACTTTGTATAGCTATGTTCATTGTGCAATTTCCAAGGGTTACTTATTTTTTAGGGACAATGTGAGAATTTTTGTAATTTTGATGTTGGTTGGGAGTCATAAGGAACATGTGATGATGTGTTGGAATTTGTTTTGTTATGGAGTGGGAAATATAGTCAAAAATTAGAAATTCAAATTTTGTTGTACAACTGTTGCACAGGTGTTGACTGGGAAGTTTCGAGATTTGCATGTGTGGAAAGAGGTATTAGATTGGTCCCAATTCAAATCAGCAATCTTGTCATCATCTCCATAATCTTGTTTTCTGTCGGTACAACACATGTCTATGCTAAGTTGGACTTCACTGCGCAATTGCTGTGCAACTTAGCTTTTAGTTATTTCTTCCTTTTCAGTTAGTTATGGAATTTTCACTGTGATGTTAAGGATAGAGATAGAAATGAATATATGGAGCTCATTTAAGTAGATAAGATAGGGTTGTTTTTTTTTAAATATAATGTTGTAGCTTTATCACTAGCCTTATCTTAGTGTTAGTTTTAAAAGCTTGATGTTTCTAAACTCAATTATGTTTTTTACTCTGCTTAAATGCATAAAAACCAAACAAAACATAGAGAAAGGGTTCAAATTTAGAAGCCCTGTGCATATGCTTACTTTTTTTCAATAAAATACCAGTACAACGTTTTGTAACTTTGATTCAGAGATTCATGTGGTATGTGTTTCGAGTTTTGTGCCCCTTCTCATGTGTAATGTTAATCTCAATGTGTTGTTACATTCTCACTTTTAAATTTATTCTCTAAAGCAGTTTTTTCAAAATTCCTCTATCTTGATGCTCTGGATAATTGTTTTTATTTCTTAATTATGATGGAATTCACCCTCAGTTAGGTGCTCCATCTTTGTTGCATGTGATCATATATTGTTGTCTATTTTCTAGTTTCTTCCAAAATGTATTTTGTTAGTCATCAATGATTTTTTCCTTTTGAGATGACTAAATGTTTGTCTTAAGATTTCTTGAAACAAAGTCCATGAACATTGTGAGTTCAAGAAATCTCACTGCGTTCATTATCCCTAAGATAAAATTTTCACTATTTTATCATCTTGTCTAGTCATGCCCAGTATATCACTCCCAAAGACCCCCCATGGGTTCATGTCATCCATTTTTTCACCATGTCTTGTCCAACTTGGCCTAAAAATCATTTTTTGTTGTCTTTTGCCTACTACCCTCCACAGCCAACTAAGGTCACTTCTTAAAGCAGCTCTATTGTCCTTCCCAAAACACCCCAAGCATTGATGATCTCCAGCTATCTTTATAAACTCTTTAGACAGATTAAGAACATTGGATTTTGAATCTTCAATACAATTGTTTACCATAAACTCTGTCTCACACTTGATTAGAGCCCACTTTTTTTAGGTTTCAGTCCAAAAGCCAAGTCCTAGAGAGCCTCCACTAGGTCACCTAGGGTTTCATGAGTCCTAGGGTGGATTTGGTATCCTACAAATATCTATTTTTACCTACAAGGAGATTGCTTTAAAAAATAAAAGAGACAAGTAACCTTGTCTAAAAATAATAAAGAGATCCTTCAAGGAAGGCCTTTTGTCCAAAGCATGGGTCTATGTAAAGGGGCAGCTACCCTTTGCTCACTTTCCTACCAGGAGGATTAAAAAGCCATCATATCAGCTATGAGGTAAGGTAAAAGGGGAAAAAATCATCACAGGAAGATCATCAGTAGAAAAGAGACAACAGCAAGCATATGTTTCAAAAGATCATTTTTTGTTACACAGCATTTTGTCACTATCCCTACAATCCCCAACTCGCACAATGGAGGGTTGTTTCTGTGACCAATACGCAATGTCATGCTATGCAAAAACCTTCATTGCATCCCTCTACATGAAGGTAACATTCCTCTTGGTGACATTTTCCTAAACAGAACATCAAAAATCCTTGTTTTTGCCTTGGCGCAAGTAGCCAGTTCTGCCCTCGCGCCGATGTGGAAGATTAACACTATGGCCAGCACCACCTAGCACTCTGTCCTAGTGTAATTCCCGTGCCAAGATATTTATGAAATATTTTTTAAAAATAGAGGTGGAGGTTCCATTCCAACCACCTTGGGGATGAGTCACTGCGAGTGGTTGAACTGAAACAACCACGGGCCTCCTCCTTTAGTTAGTAGTTTCCACCTCCCTTGGAACACTCCTAAAGGATAGGCCTCCCTTCCACCTTTGTAGGGATCCCAACCTCCTCCTTTGCCTCTATATAAACAAGCCTTCTCTCTTTATAAAAGCTAGCTGAACAAAGAGAATTATACAGCTGAAGTGCTAAACTTGGAGACTAAGCTATAATTGAATAACTGAGTTATTGAGAAGGTAGATCAAGAAGGAACTCCATCGAGAGGTCCCTTTTCCCGTCTGAATTCCCCGACGAGCTTTGAGACGTGCTTCACCCGAGCCCCGTTGGAGGAGACCACAATGTCATAGCATGGTTGTATCTCTTCTTTCTACCTATTAATATAAGTGACTATTGTTTGGTTCCCATCTTGTGTTTTGTCTTTATCGAATGCAATATGCTAGTCTTCTCTGACTGATCAGTAGTTTTGGATGGAATTAGTATGTGGTATGTGGTTATCATTTTCTAATCTCTGTGAAGGTGTCCAAATGTGATAAGCGGAGGGGTTGTGACTTGCCTTCGATCAGGAGCGAGAGGTTTTCATCATCACTAGGAGTGTCGACGACAACTTTGGACCATAGGTAGGCCATCTTATCGCATCCTCTTTCATTCAAATATCTAGGAACCTACACTCTAGCATGATTCCTTGTTACTAGACCCATCCTAGGGCTAGAGGGATCGTCTCTATCCACAAAGAGGATTTACCTACATAACAAGCTGGCGACCATACTGGGATCAGTGTGAGTTTTTCTTTGATCTTGTTGAGTCATTTTTTGGGTTTTTGGTCTTGTTGTTTATCTTCCTGGTTGTTTAATTGTGTTTCAAACCATTGTTCAACCCTAGAGTGTCAAGATTGACCTTTGCTCTGTAAAGTTTTTCCTTTTTTCTTGGTTAACTGGCTTGGCGCGGTTTTTCCCTAAACAGCCGCGCTGATTGGCACAGGTTTCTTTTGTAGCACTCATGCCATCGCCTGTTTGGCGCTAAATACCGCCTCACAGTCGCGCCAAACTCTGTGAGTTTTTGGGTGTGAGCTTTTCATGAGTTTTTGGTCAGTTGTCTTTGTTTCTGGGTTATTTTTAAGAGTAATTGAAGTGTTTTGGACTATCTTTGATTGCTGGAGGCTTGTTTTCCTCAGTTGTTTGTCCATTTCTTATCAGTGTGACTTGAGGTCTTAGGGTTTATGAGTGCCTTGGTGCACTAAGCCTTGTGTTTGGAGATCGAGTTTCTTGATAGCTGTCGATTTCGTTATTTGTTTAATTTCTCTTGGTCTCTTTGATTCTATTGAGTATGTTCATTGGTTGAATGATAATTTCTTTTCTCGTTTTTCTTTTTCTTCCTCTTACTCCAAGCACCGATTACATTTCTTGTATGGGTCATTTTTGAGATTTCTCTTTGATTTGAAAAGTTTGTAGCATTAGTTTGAGTCTTGTTGTGTTTGTTTCATATTGTTGGAGTCATTCCGCTTCAAATTTTACATTCGCTCTCTCATGCTAGTGTTTAGTTTTTTTTTATGTTATTTAGTGCATTTTTTGCTCTATTGCATTGAAAAAACAAAAATATTACATTCTTTTTGCTTTGAAAATGAAACTTTCCTTCGCTTAGTTTGCATTGTATAGGCTAGGAAAGAGTTTTGTTTTCTGTAGATTGCATTAGATGCATTAGTGGATGTTTTCGCCTGATTTCATTATTTGCTACTGCTTGAAAGCTTCCTTTCCTTCTCATAGACAGCTTTCATTGAACGAAAATGGTATCTTTCCGCATGCAGTTTTTCATTTAGGAAAATTTCAGATCCAACATACGTTAAGGCCTAGAAATTGAGACCTAATCCAAGAGCAACATTAAAATTTATTTCAATTAACCTAAGGCAACATTGAAACCTAACAAAATATTCTAGTGGTCGAAGTTAGAGATGTGTTCCAGTGTCTTAAAACCTAGTACATGTCGTTCGCCATCTGGCTCTAGATAGCGCTAGTATGGACTTGTGCTCCCCATATCGTCAAGAATATAAAGGGAGACCCTTCTAGGTTGCAATCCTTTTATCCATAGGAAGTTGAGTGTGCCACCCTGTAACCATGATACACCGAACACAGCATTTTGGGAGACTACCTACACGTACGTCAAGTCCTTGGTCATTTCTCTTTCATTTGATCACCAAGGTGTATATGGCAGTTCACGAAAACCTGGCATACCCTCTTGCTTAGAATACCTGAGCAGTCATTTTTTATCTTTACTGACTCTTTAAATTTGAAAATATCATCGAGCACTTTTCCTTTCGCGCTCATTCAAAATTGAAAGTGACTAGAGTCATATTTTGCCTGTTTCTTAACTTTAAAACATGAAACAGCGAAGTTTGGTTTCAGTGTCATAAAATAAACTACCCATGATCACACGCCCATTATAAATTTTTAGTACTTGGATTTTTTTTGTTTGCCTTGGTTTTTTGAGTCTTTTCTCAGATCTCTTTTTTTCCTTCTTGTTGTGAAGCAGTCACGGTGGCGGAACCATCGGTTTCATCATCCTCGCTTCCTTCTAGAGGTAGTCCTTTACCAGACAGTTCATTTGAAACTCCTCAATCCTCTAGGTCTGTCGAGCTTTAGCAGCCTATTTTCTCGTCGATCTTACCTCTTGCTACCCGATCTCCCGCTGACGAGCCAGTTGAGTTCAATTGGCCTCCTTCGGGTGCTTGTTCTGGTTTTGGGGACGAGGAAGAATTCCCTCCTCTTATGTCAGGATCGTCATTTTTAGCTGTTGTTATACCTCCTAGTCCCCGTAGTATTTTCAAAGATCTTACGAAGGAGTCACACATGGACACATCAGGTCCTATTGGCAGTGATGGAATTCCTGTTTCTACTGAAGAATATCAACTTTTCCTTAAAAACACCCCTCATGTGTCTGCTCAATCTTCACCATCGTTGTCACTTCCAGTCGGATATAGGTCTCTGGGTCAGATTATTGTTGGTGTTGCATCCATGGCAGCATCTACTCCGTCCAGGAGCCCAGTCCTTCCATCATTAGGACTGTCACTGACGACACCTGCATCGTCGCTTTCAGTTACATCTATCCCAGTTCAACCTACTGTCTATACGGCTATGTCTGCGCTGGTCACTCAGTCACTAGCGACCTCAACTGAGATACCTAGTGGCCTCACTTTTGAAGAGTACCTATTAGCTATTTATCAATAGAACTCTCAGGTTTCTCAACAGCCTCATGCCCCTCTTAACCTGCCACACCATTATGATGAATATGGTAATCCTGTCTGTTTTCCTTATCTTACTCCTCACTATGATGTTGTCAGTACCCCCATATATGCTTTTCATACTCCCCATCATTATGATGAGCGTGGTGTTCCTGTTTATGACCCTTATGAAATTGTTCCTGAAATTGTAATGAATTATCAGGTGCAACCTCCTGGCCCACAAGGACAACCCTTTTAGGGACAACCTTCGATTCAGTTAGGACTTGCATTAGGTCCTCAGGGACAACGTTACGGTCCGCAGGGAAAACCTTTACAAGGCCAGCCTATGGTCCAACAAGGGCAACCCCAGGGGCCTTCCAGTCAACCTTTATATCAACCGAGACCTTCTTATGGTCCTAGGGGGGAATCTATTCGTCATAGGAACAACCTTTTGTACAACAATCGGGATCATATACTCAAACTGGTCCGAACATTGGGCAACAAGGACAACCCTCTGGTCCTCCTTCGGGACACCTTGGTCCATCGGAACCATCAAGCCAACCTGCTCAACAAGGGAAACTTGGTGGCTCTCAGCATCGAGGCCAACCTGCTCCGCAGGGGCAACCTGCTCAATCGGCCCAATAGCCTGCTCAATCTGCTCAACAGAAATTTTACTCTGCTTCACAGTAGGGTCCTACCTTTCAGCAGCCTGTTCACTCTGCTCAGCAGCCGATTTATCCTGTTATTCACCTCAACAAGGCCCCACTTATCAACATCCAGTTCAATCCCAAGGCGTTTATTATCCTCGTGGTCAATATCAACCAGTATATAGTGCGCCTCAAGGTCTTACTTATCACCCTCAATCTCAGTTGCAATATAATCAACCGCAAGGCCATGCTTACATTCCACCACAAAATTCTTATGTTGCTCAGCAAGGACCTCGATGGTATACTCAGAATCAGTATCCTGGTCCTCAGTATCAACAGAATTATTCGGCTTATCCCCCATATCGTCAGAATTCTTCGGGACAAAACCAATGGGGGTAGAATTTTTCTCAAATAGGATGGAATGTGAATTCAGGTTCTTATCAAGGACCTGCTATGCCTTTTAACCCTCAATTACCATTTCTCGCCACATTGGATTTGCCGAATGTGTTAAAGTTAACAAATGATCCTATTCTTCATAGTCCATATTGGCCTCCAGTTCCAACTCAGATTCCTGGTGATTGTCCCAAATTTGAGGGCAAGTCCGGAGAAGACCCCCAAGCACATGTTATGACTTACCACTTGTGGTGTTCTTCTAACTCTTAGGTTGATGATTCTATTTGGCTTCGTATTTTCCAACAGACTCTTACTGGTGCTGCTGCTAAGTGGTATATCGAGCTTTCTCGTGGTATCTTTCAAGATTTCAACTCTCTCGCCATGGTATTCCTTACTCATTTTTAGTTATCGGTTCATTATGAAGCCAGGACGCATCTCCTCACCTCCTTGAAACAGGACTGAGCTACTCATATCTCGGACCATATTCATGAATGGAGACATCATCGTCGCTTGATCAAATGTGAAATTCCTGATTAGCTTCTTACTCATTGGTTCACTACCTCCTTTTTCAATCAAATTGCGAAGGAAATAGCCATGGGGGCATGTGTAACTGAGGAACAGGGCATTGCTCGTGCCTAGTACCTTGATCTCATTGTTAGTATGAATCTTTCCTCGTAAAAGATCACTTTAGCTACGCATAACAAATAGCCCTAACATAAATTATGGCTGCCAAATATCTTTAAATCTGCAATTAGGTGATCCAAATAATGCTGCACAAATCCAGATCTAAGCATAAAAGACATTAAGTAGATAAAGTAAAATGTGGCTCCATGCATCCAATAGACAAGACAAGAACAATGTATTTGAAAGAATTTTTATATTATATTAAAAAGGGGGCACCTGAGAGGAAAACAAGAAAGGTGTTTTCCGGTTCTTCTCAATGGGATGGGTTCTTGAAAGTCCTCAGCGTTTCAGATCTAAAATTCCTCTCTCTTGTTGTTGTAGAAAACCCAGACAAACATAGAACTCAATGGGAGCTCACAAGGCAAAAATGGAGAATGTGACCTAGTATAGATCGAGAGTGATCTAATACAATGGAGGTGATTAATGAATGGGAAAAACCCTTCTATTTATAACAAAATATTGGGGCAGTCTAGAACTCGGTGCATGAATAAAATATTATTAATCGAATTCTAGAAGCACCCTTTAGGAATATTTTATTATATTTGTTGGAGGGAAAAGGATCTTTGACTTGGGTCAATTCCTTTATTTATAAATAATAAATAAATAAATGATTTATTTATCATTTTAGGAAATGATGGGAATATAATTAAATAAATAATGGTTTATTTAATTATTTATGGATGATTTAGTCAAATTTAACTAAGAATATTATTTAAATAATGATTTAAATAACTTATTCTCAGGAAATAATTAAATAAATAAGGATTTATTTAATTAATTTCCTTGTTTTGGGTTAAATATGACCGGGAAATATAAGCAAATAAATTATTTCACATGGTGAAAGCAATTTTACTTAGGGTAAAATTGGTCTTACATGGTGTACTTGGGTTCATCTAATAATAATAGGTTAGATGACCAAAAAAATGGTGTAACAGATTGCCCCCCAACGTACGAGTGTTAGGAGCAAATCGTATGACTGAAGTACGTTGTAAGAACTCAATCACTAGACATTAAAAGGGAAGTGAGAGAGAGAAATATAAGGTAGTCTAAGGTGCTAAAGGACTAGACCCTAAGGAGACGAGACTTACAGGTGCAACAAGTCTCTATTTTATGAAGTGGTACCTGTGCTAAAGGCGGCAGGGGAGGCATACCTATGCCCGCCGAGACAAAGTACAAAGAATAGGAAGTCCAGTAAACAAGGAACCAAACCATGAAGAATAAGCTGGCTTAAATAGGAGCCAGAAAAATAGAATGATGGATCCCACATACATGTTATGCCTGGAATAACCATCAGGACTTATACAATAAGATTTTAGTACATGAGATACAAATACACCCAAATGCCCCCTACACATGGGGAAGGGCTCGCAAAATCTAACTGATACATGCAAATCAAAGAGGCGCTGCAAGCGGCTGAGGCCAAGATCATCAAATGGGAGGAGCTGCATCAAGGACTGAAATGAAGAAGTCATCCGAGCATGTGGGGGGCTACCTGCAAGGCCACCCCCTCATGAGGGTTGAGACATCTCACACACACCCGGAAATCACCAATAGTTGCTGCTGCATCACTGGAATATCAAGTGTATAGATCAAGATCATGCTAAAAAGAGCTCGAACCAAGGTATATTGCCCCCTAGACCTAGCTTCTAGAGTAAATGAGCTGATGTCGATAGAAGAAGGTCTGCCATAGGTGAGGTAAGAAGCTAATCTCAACTAAGGCACGGGAGAAAATAGTAGAGCGACGAACAGACAGACACTAATGATGATAATGAAATAAGGGATACTGAATAGCAGATGGATGACTTCCCTTGTTAGAGCATAAGGGGCATGAATGGCTTGGCAGCAACTGACACAATATCAGGGAGGATAGGTGACAATGGTACAGAAGGCCATAATGTGCAACACAAGAGAGGGACCAAGTGAGGAAGGATGGAGGACTATAGTGGGAGATAAAGGGGCTCGATATAGACTCCATGACGGATGATGACTCAACTCAGATGCTCTAAACAAGGGCGACTCGATGGTGCTGCCACACAGAAAAGGTCCAATGGGGGACCATAAACACATGAGTAAGATATGGTATCTCATGACGAAAATCTACACGAATAAAGCCAAGTAAAGAGGTAAAGTGGTGCCCCAAGTACAAGCGTTGTAAGTGAATAATTTCGATTAGAAGGAGATATGAAAGGACCCTTCGTGGACAAAATGTGTCCTGGTGAAGTATCCAAACATGAAAAACTAACAGATACCCATTTGAGTGCTTGGTGAGAGCTTTCCAACGGTGCAGACGGTGTGTTAAATGGGGCTACGGTTTGGTCGCAGTGAACGAAAGAAAAAACAGGGTTTTTTCTTCTAATAAGGCATTTTCCCTCCAAAATCATTCATTTGCTTGTGTAGCTGTGGTGAATGTGGAGAGGAGAGAAGGCCCTAAATCTTGCGGCGATCGTAGCAGACAAACCGACCGTTGGAATCGCGATCCGTCAGTTGCAGGTAAGAGGCCTAATCCTACTCTTTGTTTTTGATGGATTGAAAGTTCATATTAGGGGTTTAAATCCCAGTAACTACTCCTACTTCATCATTACAGTCGGGTCGCACTTTTTAGGGCAAAATCTATGACCTGGGACACAGGTTTGGGCCTAAAAAGTGCGACTTGGCCTAGGATTTTTCCAAAAAGTGCAACCTATTAGAGGGGTGTGGTTTCAGTGCTGTTATGGGCTGAGATTCAGTTTTGATGTAAGCAAATGCAGTTTTGTTTATCTGTAGATTGACAAAGATGATGGTTTTGTGCAGATATGGCAGATATACAGATCAAATGGAGAGAGAGAAATCTAGGTACATTATGGATGGAAATCCAAGCGGATCAGGGTGTTCGTCATGCATTGGCTAGGTTTGGGGTTCTGAAATTTGTGGAGAACCCTTTGATGAGGGCTAGTGAGCCATTGTTGGCTCGGATTATCAGTTATTGGGATCCAAACCATGAGGTGTTTATAGTGCAGGGGCACAGGATTGAGTTGACAATCCAGGATCTGTATTTCCTGATTGGTCTCTTGCCATTAGGGATAGTGGGAAATACACAGCCAGTGTTACCGCGAGGGCATAACATCATGGAGTTTGTTGAGCGACATTGTCAACTAGGTGTCCAAGTCAAAGGGACTCGAATATCGATTGGGGATCTAGAGAGGTTGGAGACCCGGGCAGTGGCAGCAGCAGTGGTTCAGATCTTGGGCAGCCAGGCATTCCATCACATCACTGGAGAGAAGATTATGATTGTAGAGAGTGTGTTGGGTGGGACCTACTATGGGTGGGCCCAGATGATGTTGGTGTCGATGAAACGACAGCTGTCGCTATGTAAGCGACAAGTGAATCATGATTGTGCCTATGGGACGGTATTGTGCTCTTTCTTCTTTGAGAAGATCCCGACCTTACGACCTCGTATGCAGTTACCTGATGGGGGTCTGAGAGAGCCCTGGATGCATCGGTGGGGATGACTACTGTGTAAAGGAGGGGGAGGGGCGGTCGGACGGGTGTTCCGACTAGAGTTCTTCACTCATTGGGATCAGATGCCATTGTACATAGACGACTATCCCTATAGTGGGATGAGTTATTGGGGAGATCCGGACTTGCCGCTTCCGCCTAGTCGAGTATGGAGGCCCGATGGTAAGTGACAAGCAACTAATCTGTTAGGTGCATTTTAGAGTTTGGGACTAGTATTCATGGTACTAATCCTTATATTTTTTGGAATGTAGATATAGCTCCGGTAAAACCGGCCGGATATATGGGACGACTTACAGCAGCAGGAGCTACAGGCGCAAGTGGATCAAGGATGGCACAGAACGAGGATATGGCCGCTCTGTTTGAGGACATCCATCGTAGATGCGAGGGGCTACTGACCGGTGTGTCGGAGCGTGGTTGGCAGGATTTAGACAACCAGTACATAGAGGTATTGGGCTACCCTCAGAATGGCGAGGTATCATGCGACGCATGGCAATGGCCGGTCAGACTGTGCATGATCTATGAGCTGCGAGAGCAAAGCCGTTGGCTCAGGATCCTCCATAGAGGGATTAGATATAGGGCAGGTAGTGCCCCCCAGTGTCGATTTAGGGGAAAGTGGTGCCCCCTATTTTTGTAGTTTTATTTTTTGTAACATGCTATGGGCATGTCATATGTTTCAGAGTAGATGGACTCTAAAAACACATGTTATATGATATATATGATTTCTATGCATTTTTTTGATGGTGTTAAATGTTATTGTCTTGTGTGTGATAAATGCCAGTCTAGAACATGATTTTCGATTTGATCTACGTAGTTATTTTGACTTCTAGGTATATGGTTGAAAGTAATAAATCTAAATTCACGTATCAAAAGTTTCAATCATAAATATTGTCTAAACAGGATATGGTTATGCACACGATAGACACCATTAAGTTGTAATATAAGAAGCAGGGAATCTAAATGCACGTGCAAATGGAGGATGCGATGAGAGAGGGAATCGGCTAAGAGACCACATACTAAATCGTATTCGGCCTGATTGTTGGTGGCATTAGCAATGCAGACCCCATTTGCAAGAACCAGGGTATGCAAGGGGGTAAAAATGGCCCATGCAGCCGAGGCGAGATTCCGAGAATAGCGACTTGCCCCATCGGCATAGCCAAGATAAGGTGTGGACGAGAGGGCCGGTGGAAGAGTGTCACAAGACAAGAAATGGGGGGGAGGAGAATAAGGATGGCAGCGTGAGGAGAGGGTAGACATCCACTGACAACTATGAGAGGGAGCAGTCTGGGTGGGAAGTCTAGGATGCATAGATCGACTAGAGAGAGATGAATGAGAACTATGGAATGAAGAGCAGGAACTCATGCTGCAAAGGAAATCATAGATACAGATGGTATGATCTGGATTATGGAAGGAAATGGAAAGGTCAAGGAAACCACATGACGCTGCAAAGCTACCTAAATCATTAGTATGGGAAGAGAGGCACATATACGGGTCATCGCGGGGAATGACAGAAGAACAGTTTAAAATATGGTCAAAGCATGAAGAGCCCAAGAATGTTGCTGAAGGAGAATCAAGCAGAACATATGGAGTGGATTCAGAGGGAATGTACTCCGAGGGTCGTGTGGATGATGATAGGTATAGGATGGGGGAAGTAGGCTCCGACATCTCAACATCATGGGGGGGAATGTCAATGGTAGCAGGGGGATCCTCGAGTAGACCGAACGCATATTGAGCAAGGATGGGAGAGGCGGATTAATTTTATTCAACTTCGTACTCGCGAATGACCTCTAAAGAGGCTTGGTAATGCATGAGGTGAGGAAAATGATGATAATAATGGCCATGGACACCACACAGATCATAGGGTTTGTTGGTGCGAAGAGTCTTTGGGTTCTTGGCTGCGGATGAGGAAGAAACAGAGGTTTCAGGGACCGTAGATTTAGGGAACGTGACTTTAACCATGGGTTGGATGCGGGGCAACTCAGGACATGTATGGGTGGCATGACCGATACCATCACACAAGGCACAAGGATTGGCGGGTGGGGGAGGGGTAGGGTCGGGTGCGGTGGCCTTGTCCTTGGATGTCCCCTTACGAGTTTTTATTTTCTTGCCTGTGGCTGTCGCAGCATGAGGAGGGTCCTACGGAGGGGCTAGGGGCACTGTAGCGGTGGAAGGAGCGAAGGGAATCGGTTGCACGGGTGTCACAGTAATGTATGGTTTGGGGTGGCCTGGTGGGGTCTCAGCTGGAGGAGTAAGATACCACATTGGTATTCCCAAGGTTAAATTAGGGAGGGAAAGGGTGGCCATGACGGGAACCGAATAGACTCCGGGGGGGGACCAAGGAAATGTATCTGACTAGCGGGGTAATGGCCCGGAGGGATGGCTCCCATATGGTGGAGACTTGAGGGAACCGACTCAGGAGGGTAGGGAGGTTCTTGAGTGTGAGGGGGATGGGAAGGTCCAGGCGGGAGAGGGTCGGTTGACTGAAGCGAAGGGCTAGGAGCAGGTTGTGGTGGGCGAGATGGAGGTTGATGACTAGCCGAAGCAGGTTGTGGAAGTTCAGCCTGAGATGAGTGCATCATGCAAACATTCGCTAAGCTGGGGTCAGAGACAGGAGGAGGGGGAGGACCTGGAAAAGTGCCAAGCAAGGAGGAATTTTTGTAGACTCCAGGGGAAACACTGGTCAAAGAATCGATAGTTTTCTTATTGGTGACAGTGAGATGGTGGACTTAGGGGAGGTCTGAGATTTTGGTTCATGGTAAGCCAACTGGTCAATGGTGACAATCTTGCCATTATGAGGGAAAAACATCTTGCGGTGGACTGCGGATGGGATAGCAGACATGGCGTCGGTGTAACTATGCCCCAAAAGAATGTTGTAGTCAAGAGGGGCGTCGATAACTTCAACGTCGACACAAACAGTCTTACCCGCAAGAGTGATAGGACAGTTACGGAATAGGCCAATGGGCTGGGAGGCATGGCCATCCCACGCACGAAGGGTGATTGTGGAAGGGGCCAGCTCAGGAGATCCAAGTTGTTTCCAAACCGAAGTGGACATCACACAGGTAGATGCCCCCTCATCAATAATACACCGAGCAACGTTGGCATTTCGGATTTTGACTGGGATTTGGAAAGCAACAGAAGCAGGTAGGGGGGGATGGTCTGAATGATGGGCATTGAAAACAATCAATTGGTCATCGGCAGGATCTACAGTGCCCACGACAGATAGTAGAGCCTTATTTTGGGAAGGACATGACTGGAGGAGTTCCAGTGTTGATATGGTGGCAGGAGATTGCGCCAGATCATCTACTATGCTATATGAATGGGAAGCCTAACCAAAGGCAGCATTTCAGCGTAATGGGCCCTTAGGAATATTGGTATGAACCTCAGCTTTGGGTGGAGGGATTTGCAAGGGACCATTGGGTGTAGATAGAGGCTCTGTAGGACCTGAGGATGGGGACTCGGAGACAGATGGAATAGGAGGCGTGGAGTACTGACGAGACCAAGTTTGAAGGTTAAGGTCGACAGTGAGAGGTTGGTCAGTGGCCATCATGAGAATCTGGTAATTGGAGGAACCAGAAGGGGAAGGTTGAGTGGTTACCGAGGCATGAGGTGGTTGAGTGGCCACGAATCCTTGTTGAGGGAAAGGATCGGTAAACACAGCGGGTTGAGAAGTAGCTGTATTGGGAGGGACAGGAGGGGAGGAGTGTTGTCCCTTCACAGTGGCCTGAGACTCCCAAATTTGCCGCATTTGTGGTAATAAGGGACAATCGTGAGTGTAATGACCAAAAAAACCGCAACACGAACATGGCTTATTGATGTGAAGTGACCTGTCCGGCTTGGGCTGAGAGCCCTATGGTTGGTTGGCAGTGGTAGAGTCAAGACTTGAAGGATTGGATCCGAGATTACCAGAAGCGGGTTGATTTCCTTTCCACTTTCTTTGAGAAGGAAGAATATTAGTTGCCCCCTACTGCGCAAATACTTGCATTGGAGGGGGTAGTAAGTGCAGTTGCGGGGGTGGAGAAGGCAAGGGAGTGGGAGGTCCAAATGCTTGAGGAGCTGCGACACCAGGCTGTGGGTACGGATAAGGGGTAGGATGGGAAACATTGAGGTAAGCAGGAGTGTGGGCAAAAGGAGGAGGCATGCCATATCTTGGATACATGCTACCTGGAGGGGGAAAAGTGCCGGAGGGGCTGGCCCCTCCTGGAGGGAAACCATAGCCTTGAAGAGGTTGGGCAAAGGTATGTGATAGAGCTCCAATGATACCGTCGGTAGAGTGATATTCCCCCGAGGCATTAGGGCCACCGAGCTTGGGGAGGTCAGGAAGGATGGTATAAACATAACCAGATTGAGCGTAAATAAGGTTATATTTGAAGGCTATTTGGAGGGTGGCTTCTTTGATTTGAGGGAAATGGGAGGCGACATCTTTGCCAATGGGAGGTAAGAGAGAATGAAGGAACCAGTCCATATAAACCCAATCTTCAAAGGGAGGAGCGCGACATAATCTTCTTCTTCGCCACCATTCCTGGACATGAGCGGAAAGGCGGGTCGAAGAGGATTGATGGAAAGAAGTTAAAAGTTCGGTACCAGTGTCGTATCGGAGAGGGAGATGGAAATAAGATAAAAAGGCTTGGGCAATGGTCGCAAAAGTGGTATGGGAGGAGGTGGCTTGTTCAACATACCATTTAGAAGCTTCGCCGGTAAGTGTGCGTTGGAAAAATCTAAGATGAATGGAGTCATCAGTAATGGAATTGGATGAACACCACATATGGAAAGATCGGATATGGTTGGAGGGATCTTCACTAGCAAGGCCTTCGAACTTGGGAATGTCAGAGGGGGGCTTGGTTGGCATAGCAGGCCAACTGACATTGTGGCAGATAGGATCATTAATCAACTGATTGAAGTCGGGGAGACTGAGGTCCACCATATAAGGGAGCAAAGGGGCAGTTGAGGTAGGTCCCGTAGAGGTTCCACTGGAAACGGACCCAGCAGTAGAACTGGGGTTGCTGCTGGCAGTAGGCCCTGAAGTAGACATGATGAAAGTCACAGGGGGAGAACTAGGAGTAGGGGGAGAACCCGAACAATCAGAGGAAGAGTTGGAGTGCGGACTCGGGGGAGGACTTACTCGATGACGGTTAGAAGGAGGAAGTCGACCAACCGGAAACTGAGGGTGAAGGCCAAGAAGTCTCCGGGACAAATGCCTTGGAGGCACAATGATGACGGGAAGAAGAAAAACCGACAAGGGCAGGGAGGTGCAAAATCAAGTGAGGTCGATGTTGAAACAAGGGTAGAGAGGTGCAGTGTCAATTGATTTTAAAGTCTTTGCCAGGCAGTGTTAACCAAGCTCTTCTTTGCTTAGGGTTAGTGTGTGGTGTGCGTTAATTTTTAATTGTTTAAACCCAGACGTTTTGAGAGTAAAAGAAAAAATGTGTTGCGTAACTGAAAATAAATCTGCAGTGAATAAGACTGAAAGAACAGAAAATTAACAGCTAACAAGGCATCAATCTAACCCAAGAAGGCAGGTCTCTCAAAACTATTCTATAAGAAGGAAAAAATGAAGCAAAGCACGTGAAAAAGAGGCCAATAGATCTAAGGTCAGGAGGGACGGGGATCTAAAGGAGAAATATGCTGAAAAGAGGTGTAGAGAATAGCAAAGAGGCAGAGGCAAGGTTGCTGCTAAAAAGGAGGAGATCAGCTAAAAATATAAGGGACAAGGAGGCGGCCCAATAAATGAACCCAAAAAAAACTATATGAGGTGATTTGAAAGGGAGAAGAGCTGATCTAAAGGGATCTGAAAATGAGGTATCAGATCTGAAAGAAATAAGGCTGAAACTCTGGAAATTCAGACTTCTGAAATAGCAAAAACTTTCCCACAAAAAGTGGAGGGTACTAGAGCCCTAAGGGGCAATATTCCCACTTAGTTGAGTGAAACAGATCAGAAACAGGTCTAAACAGGTGGAGACAAAGGCTGGAAAACCCTGACAGAAGCTTTAGACAAACCCAGAAAAGGGCTGGAAAATTGCAGAAAAAAGTGCAAGTCGCAGGTTCTAACCTGTTTTTAGTCCAGGTCGCAGATTTCGGGTAGAAAAGTGTGACCTCAAGGCCAGGTCACAATTTTTGGGCCGATAAGTGCGACCTGCAAATCTGGGTCTCTCGGCAGCAGATTTCAGAAAAAGTTGTCGTCTCAACTGCGGTTGATGTCTGTCACCAATGCAATAGGGCTAGAAACACACGGAAGTTAAAAATTTTAATGTTTGAGGGTTTTAGAGGTGAAAAGCACCATAAAAATAGGAAAAACAGAAAATTGAAGAGAAACCCTAGGGTCTGAAATAGCTGGATATGCAGGAATATATAAAATGACAGCGGTCGCAAGAGAAAACTTGTGTGGAGTCGCCAATTGTTAGTATGAATCTTTCGTCGTAAAAGATCACTTTAGCTACGCATAAAAAATAGCCCTAACATCGATTATGGCTGCCAAATATCTTTAAATCTGCAATTAGGTGATCCAAATAATGCTGCACAAATCCAGATCTAAGCATAAAAGACATTAAGCAGATAAAGTAAAATGTGGCTCCATGCATCCAATAGACAAGAAAAGAACAATGTATTTGAAAGAATTTTTATATTATATTAAAAAGGGGCACCTAAGAGGAAAACAAGAAAGGTGTTTTCCAGTTCTCCTCAATGGGATGGGTTCTTGAAAGTCCTCGGCACTTCATATCTATGATTTCTCTCTCTTGTTGGTGTAGAAAACCCAGACAAATATAGAACTCAAAGGGAGCTCATAAGGCAAAAATGGAGAATGTGACCAAGTATAGATCCAAAGTGATCTAATGCAATGGAAGGTGACTAATGAATGGGAAAACCCTTCTATTTATAAAAAAATATTAGGGCGGTCTAGAACTTGGTGCATGAATAAAATATTATTAATCAAATTCTAGAACCATCCTTTAGGAATATTTTATTATATTTGTTGGAGGGAAAAGGATTTTTGACTTGGGTCAATTCCTTTATTTATAAATAATAAATAAACAAATGATTTATTTATCATTTTAGGGAAATGATGGGAATATAATTAAATAAATAATGGTTTATTTAATTATTTATGGATGATTTAGTCAAATTTAACCAAGAATATTATTTAAATAATGATTTAAATAACTTATTCTTAGGAAATAATTAAATAAATAAGAATTTATTTAATTAATTTCCTTGTTTTGGGTTAAATATGACCGGGAAATATAAGCAAATAAGTTATTTCACATGGTGAAAGCAATTTTACTTAGGGTAAAATTGGTCTTACATGGTGTACTTGGGTTCATCTAATAATAATAGGTTAGATGACCAAAAAAATGGTGTAACACTCATGTACTCTCAATTGGGCATATTGTATGATATTTTGACTGATGCCCCTCGACCTGGAACTTCTAAAGCACCGACAACCCCATCCGTCGACGGTATTATTGGTTCTGTGTCTTAGACTTCGCATAAGTCTTCTTCTTCCAACCCTGGGAAGCAAAAGTCTAATTCTTCCAATGATATTACTCCTCAGTCTAGTCCGAATCTTGGTAAAACCTCGGAGGTCAATGCCAAGCCATTCAACGCTTTCATCATTATATCATTTTGTGTGCGGTGACTTTGATTTCCGATTGCAACCCCATGACCCATATTTTGTCTCGACAATTGCTGGGGGGAAAATACTCAAAATGGATCGTTATCCTTCAAGAGTTCGATTTGGAATTTACTACTGCCAAATCCAAGAAATCAATGGTTTTTGCTGATTTTATTTGTTCCTTCCCTTCCGACTCCACTCCATCTCATTCTGAGGACCATCTTCCAGACGATACACTTTTCTTGATTAGCACCCTCAACCCCTGGTACGGTGATATCATCGTATATCTCTAGACTTCCACATTCTGATTTGAGTTGACAAAGGATTCCTGCCATCGTATCTGGCATCACTCACAACCTTATCGTATAGTCAGAGATACGCTCTATCACGTTGGAGTTGATTCCGTACTCCACCGATGTTTGACCCTCGAGGAAGATGAGAAAGTATTGAATTATTGTCATAGTGGCACCTGTGGTGGTCACATGTCTGGTTACGCTACAGCACAAAAGATACTTTGTGCTGGTTATTTTTGGCCTTCCATTTTCAAAGATTGTATTGTTGTAGTTCGTAAATGCCATGATTGCCAAATTTATCAATGCAAGATGCGTGCGCCACCCATTCTTCTTCACCCTGTCATTACCGTTGGTCCTTTTGCGAAATGGGGCATCAATTTTATGACGTGTAACCCTCACTTAGCTAGGGGGCATGCTTATATCATCGTAGTCATGGACTACTTCACCAAATGGGCCAAAGCAATGCCTACATTTTTGATGTCTACCCCTGATGATGGACTCACATAGACAGTCCGAAACGTTGGGTTATTAAAAAAACTCAGAAACAGGTTATTCCTCTCCTCTATAATGCCTACACTTGCTGCTGACGGTAAGACAAGTGCTCAGTTCATATTCAATCATATTATTTCTAGGTTTGGTGTCCCTCAAGCCATCGTTACCGATCATGGTTCCCATTTTCGGCATTATATGGTGGCGGAGTTGACTTCTAAGTTGGGTTTGCGTCATGACAACTCAACGCCATACTACCCTCAAGTCAATGGCCAGGTTGAAACTGTGAACAAAGTTCTTGTCACAATGCTTCATCGTACGATTGGGATCCACAAATCAAACTGGCATTTCATGTTATTTTCAGCTCCCTGGGCATACCGAACTTCGACTAAGAGTGTGACCGGATTCACCCCTTTTCAGTTGGTTTACGGCCTGGAAGCTACCATCCCGATTGAGTGTGAAATACCTTCGCTCAAGTTAGCTATGGAATTACTGCCAAACAATTCGCCAGAATAAGAGCATCTCCTTTACTTAGAAATGTTGGATGAAACTCGTGCTTAGCCGCTTTGGTCATCGAAGCACAAAAGAAGCGAGTCAAAGCTCATTTTGACCAATCAATTTCTCTTTGTTCCTTCACTGAAGAAGATCTCGTATTCCTGTATGACCAAGCTCATGATAAGCTGGGGGTAGGAAAATTTCAACCTATGTGGCATGGGCCATACATCGTTAAACATGTGTTGAAAAATGGGGCCTATGAGTTAATTGACTACGAAGGTCATCCTCTTGAACAACCCAGAAATGGATTGTATCTCAGAAAATATCATGCTTGAGTCATTCATGCATAAACAGGTGTACATAGGTGTTATTTTCATTTTTGTACATGTTTTTGGGTTTGGTGTGCTTTGTGAGTGTTTTCCTGCTTATTGGGTCTTGCTTATTGTGCAGATGTCTATTACCCCTTATGTCAATTTCGCAGATGGTGCTTCCCGCAGTACTAGGAATTTGTCTTCGACAGCCTGGGTAATTTATGATCCTACTAGTGAATTGATAGATCTGCAAGGTATTTTTCTAGGACGGACTACAAAAAATGTCGTTGAATATAGCGTTGTCATTGACTTATTAACTGAGCCAATAAACCTCGGCATACGCGCATTGCTTGTAAATCTAGATTCACAGCTTGTTGTTCTACAACTCAATAATCATTATTCGGTTAGGAATCTGCACATTCTGAGATTGTATTTACATATTCGTTTATTGGAAAGACATTTTGATTTCATTAATTATCAACATATTCCTAGACAAATGAACACGTTAACTGATACAGTGGCTAACATTGTATTAGATAGGCATTTGCATAATTTGTAAAAGCATCATCATATGTGAAAGATCCATGTAGGAAAATAGATGTATGTATATATATATATATATATATATATATATATATATATATATATATATATATATATATCACATGCTTGCAACTGTGTGCATCATAACATCAAAAAATATATGTATGTTTCTGTTACATCCCGAGACATCATGTCTCGCAAAATATGTAGATAAAATAAACCTAGGTGTCTAATCAGCATGGTGCTCATGATAACATGTCACAGCCCATACTAGCTGCCTCAGTAAGCGCTGAATTCAGCTGAGCACCCCTACGGTATGCCTCTGGTACGCGCGAGGAACATCATCAAAACGTGCATAATCTGGAACTCCTCAGGTGATCCCCTCTAGGTTGCGCACTATCTCATCTTCCTCGCCGCCCTCTCCGTGAGGGTCGAAATCGCGAGGGATTCGCCTCGCTATTGGTGACATATCGGCAGGTCTCTCTGGGCCAACATTTGCATCACATGGATTTAATGTCAGAACATACATAAATAATCAAAAAAATCATAATACTCATAAAAATTAAAATATTTTCGAGTCTTACCCAAATATTCATCCCAATCTTCTCCCTCTGGGAGTGGGAGGTCTAAATCATTAGTGAAATTTGTGCCAAAGTAGGGCCAATCCTCCGTGACAATGAGTTGTCGATAGATCCAATACAAAAATTTCGGCCTCCAAGACATCTGTTGGCCGCCCCCTGCCCTTGGCATCAGTGCTGCCCATTGGGCCATCCTTGGTTCTCTCACTGGTGGTGTCGGAACTATAACCTCCTGTCATTGAAAAATTGGTAATCGTTCCAAAAATAACGATACCAGGATGGATCCATAACCAAATTGTTTCAGTTTGGTCTTCTTGCATTTGGTTAGTTGACGCTTCATGTTGATGGTTACGGCCTCTGCCCAGTTGTAGATAGTCGAAGCCATGTAGTCCACAGCAAGAAGCAACTGTGTCTTTGTTGCTTCATGCGGTGCTTGTGATCTTGCAGCCCGTGTGATGGTATGAAATACCGCAAGTAGTGTCAAATTAGGGATAGTTTGAATATCAACTTTCCCACTACCTGAACCTTTCTGCACTCCTTGACATACCGTGTCGATCACCATGATCATGTTTTCCATGTAGGGCCAGGTGCCGGTTAGGAGTGGTGTTGTACCCCTTCGCGATAATCTTGTGATGAAATATACATCAGAGACATCGATCTCAAGCTCTTGATCCCATAGGATGAACTTATCTTGATTTTCGTCCTATATACTGATCAAATATTGTAGCAATTCTGGTTGGGCTCGAAGACATGGTGTTAGAAAGAATTTTAGCAAGCCACATTTTATGAGGGCTTCCATAACTCCCTCATTCTCCATGGCCAACTCATATTATTCACTATGTTCCCTTTCTTTCCATTCTATGACCATTTTTCTCTTTTCTACCTGCAAACACACACATACAAGTGGTATTAGTTAATATTCATGCTTAAATTTATAAATAATTGGGACATTTGGTGCATAAATTTGCTAGAAATTGTTTTGCGCCGTTGGCACGACCATTTCAAAAAAGTTAGGCCAATGGGCGCGCCCTAGTGTAAAAAATATGCAATTGGTGCGACTCCATGCCCAAAACCCGCGCCAACCACGCAGCCCTAATTTTTTCAATTTCTCCTCCAAAATTCAAAATTGAAAAATGCAGGAAGCAAGAAATAGCTTAAAATGACAAGAGGGATCTCATCTCTTATCTGGAGTTGACGGATTTGCGATTGGTGTACTGGATTGGCTACTATCGTCGTTGCAAGATTGCACAGTAAAATGGGTAAAAAATGCTCCACAAGAGGTAAAAAGTGAAAAGTAATTTTTTTTTACCATTTTTGGCATTTTATAACTCTTTCACAACCCTAATTAGGTTTTAAGGCATGTTTTTCAATTATTTTATTGTATTATTTTTGAAAAATACATTTTACACATGTCTCTTGTGCAGCAACAGGTTTTTCATGCGACAATGATGAAGTAACAAGTTATATTTTATACTTTTTCGGACTCGGTAAAAAAACGAAAAATTCACTACTAGAGTCATCTTTCAGCTCTTTTCTGACTCTTTAAAACTAAAAATATTGTCGAGACGCTTGTCGTTTTGAACTCGTTAAATGGCTGCGAAATGATATCTACCCAGTATAAATTTACCCCTTTTTTGGGCTGGGATGGATTATTTACGAAAAAGGAATACCTTAGCCTATCGCGACTAAGAGGTTCTTTCAGACTTTGTTTTCTACCTTTTCGGATATGTGAGACTACCTACGAAAAGGGACTGCTAGAGTTTTCTTTTCTACCTTCTTTTCAAACTCTCTAAACATGAAAAGATGCCGAGTTCTTCCTTTGTTAGACTTGTTAAACTCTGATGACATCGGACTTCATCACCATGACATTATTCAAGTTCCTCCTTCCTAGGGCTCGTAAAATGTACTAGGATGGATTTTTCCGAAGGAAAAACTTATAGTGCAATCATATGCTATCCCCTTCAAGCTTGTTTTCAAAAATAATTGGGGTACTCGCTAGAAATGGTGGAGGAAAATGGAACCAGATTTTAGTTGTGTCGGTAGTATGTCGCTCTTGAACATGGCACTTGTCTGCATTTGTGTCGGGTTGGGGATATCTCATTTCGTCATTTTTTTCTCCATGGGTTTGGGTAATCTCTTTTGACCTCTCATTTTCTCTTTGCCACGTCATCATGACCTCAGATCCTTTGATGTAAAATACTACCAAATCCAGTTTCATGCTGCTGATATGTTCAAGAGAAGTTTGCCTCTGAAGTTTTCAACCTCCCTCTGATTCTCTGTTGGTCCTGATTCACAAACATCATATTCCTTTGTCTCGTGTGGATGATGTGGGAAACATTATAGCCACCTTTGATCAGGTCACTTCCTATCGACTTCAGCTCATTATCCAGGAATCTGATCTAGAGACTCCTTTTTGGTACCTTGGAGCCTGCATGCCTCAATGGCAGGTTCTTCGCATTCGACGTAAGGTTCACATCATTGGCCTTCGATCGACTGACTCTACGGGTGTTCGACGCCAGATCACTGTTCAAATTTCATGGATTGTACCTTTCGTACCTTGAGTGCCATTGTCATTATTGGTGGTTCCTCTCACGTCTGTTAACAACTTTCATCATTAGCTGGTACTCAAACAATTTTCTTGCATGTTCGACTTCAGCTCATATATTCGCATGCTTGAATTTATACTTGTTCGGATTGAGACGGAGTGCAAGACCTTGGGTTTTGTCTGTTAAAATTTAGGCTACGAGTTCTTTGTGGATTATCATGACTTATTACATGACTCTTTGATTGGATGGTTGCGACCATACTTGAGTCTATTTTGTGATATTTACTACTAGATGGCTGCATCCATACTTAGATCTCAGTTTTTATATACTCTATTAATGGATGGCTACGCCCATGCCACATGTTCATGTATCAGAGATATCAGTTGTATTTGTAATTGCAGGTTTTCCAACAACAATGTTTGGTTCAAACCTGTTCTCATAAAGCATTTCACCCCTCCCTCTCCCTCGGACCTCATGCTTTAGGGGGCATTTGTTACACAACATTTTTTCATTGTCCCTGCAATCCCCAACTTGCACATTGTAGGGTCGTTTCTGTGACCAATACGCAGTGTCATGATTTGCAAAAACCTTCATTGCATCCTTCTACATGAAGGTAACATTCCTCTTGGTGAAATTTTCCTGAACAAAACATAAAAAATCCTTGTTTTTTCCTTGGCGCGAGTAGCCAATTCTACCCTCGTGCTGATATGGAAGATTAACACTAGGGCCCACGCCACCTAGTGCTCTGTCCCAGTGTAATTCCTGCGCCAAGCTATTTATGAAATGTTTTTTAAAAATAGAGGCGGAGGTTCCATTCCAACCACCTCGGGGATGAGTCACTAGGAGTGGTTGAACTAAAACAACCACATGCCTCCTCCTTTAGTTAGTAGTTTCCACCTCCCTTGGAACACTCCTAAAGGATAGGCCTCCCTTCCACCTTTGTAGGGATCCAAACCTCCTCCTTTGCCTCTATATAAACAAGCCTTCTCTCTTTCTGAAAGCTAGCTAAACAAAGAGAATTATATATCTGAAGTGCTAAACTTGGAGACTAAGCTATAGTTGAATAACTGAGTTATTGAGAAGGTAGATCAAGAAGGAACTCCATCGAGAGGTCCCTTTTCCCGTTCGAATTCCCCGACGAGCTTTGAGACGTGCTTCACCCGAGCCCCACTGGAGGAGACCACAATGTCAGAGAATGGTTGTATCTCTTCTTTCTAACTATTAATATAAGTGACTATTATCTGGTTCCCGTCTTGTGTTTTGTATTTATTGAATGCAATATGCTAGTCTTCTCTGACTGATTAGTATTTTTTGGGTGGAATTAGTATGTGGTATGTGGTTATCGTTTTCTGATCTATGTGCAGGTGTCCAAACGTGATAAGTGGAGGGGTTGTGACTTGCCTTCGATCAGGAGCGAGAGGTTATCATCATCACTACGAGTGTCGACGACAGCTTTGGACCAAAGGTAGGCCATCTTATCACATCCTCTTTCATTCAAATATCTAGGAACCTACAGTCTAGCGTGATTCCTTGTTACTAGACCCACCCTAGGGCTAGAGGGATCGTCTCTATCCGCAGAGAGGATTTACCTACATAACAAGGTTAGCAAATGTTTTTTTCCAAAACAAGGAATAAATGCTATGGTTTCAAGGGCAAAGGTTACCAAACCCCCCAATGCACAATTAGAATGATAAAAGAGTTTTGATAGGTTTTTTAGAACTTAGAAGATAACAATGTTTATCTTTTTCTGAGCAGCCCTCAAACCCAAGAAATTGAAAAGAAATGATAAAATGATCAAAAGATGATAGAGCCTCCTTCATTATAGCAGATGGCTACCAGAGATTCCCAAGTCACCTCTCTAGGGTTTGTCAAGAATAGCACTGTTTCACCAGCACTGAAGAAGAAATAGAAAAGAGTATCAGTTTAAAGGGGAAAATCTCACCAAAGGGTAAAATCAGAGGTTTTAAAAATAAGACCAAAAGGTTGGGCATAAATTGTTGTCAAAATGCCCTAAGAAGCAAGTATACCCTTAGTTTACATCACAACAGTGAAACTCCCAGCAAGGACTTCTTTGTTGAAAGACTATTCTGCAAAAAATATGATCAAGGCATAAACAACACTTCACATAGTTGATGAAGGTGTTTTTCTCACAGAAACAATGTCAAGGTCAAAGGAAAGGATGTTTCAAACACAAAATATCAGTCAAAGGGAGAAATGGAAAAAAGGGATGAGTTTGTTGTTTGTAAAAATGATAAAAGTCAAGAATAGGTTCTTTTTCCAAAAAGGGTTGAGAGGAGTAAGTCTTGATGACTTCAGGGAGATTGTCAAAATTAAAGGGAACCTCAAGAGGCCCCAAAAAATGGAGAAAAAAACTTCGTCAATCAACATGCCACTTGCAACACCAAATAGTCAAAAAGGCACAGTGAGAAAAAGTAAATAAACAAGAACATTACCAAAGTGGGTTTTGACTTCTAATTTATTTTTCAAAAGGGCTATAAAGTCCTTTTTCATATTCCCCCCCGCACCATTTGTCATCTCCAAACCCAAGAAAGCTGTTGAGAGAAGGTTTCAACAGTTTCTGAGCAAATCGGTGAAGTTTGCAGGTGTTACGCTCCTGGGTCAGTGTTACGCACCTAGCTCTCAGTGTTATGCACAGGAGGGATGGTCACAGTGTTATTTAACGCTGTGTTACGTGCCCAGGACCCAGTGTTATGCACATGGGCTAGTGTTACGCACAGAGACAGCAGGTGCCCGACTCCTGCCTGTAAAAGAGAGAGCCCTCTCTGGATGCAGATTGGCTAGATTCTGCATCTAAAAGGTTGGTTTGTGGTTACCTCGGGTATACTTTCCTCTTACACAACTTCTAGGAAAACCTGAGTGATAACAGGCTGGATCCTTGAAGAGACTCAACCCAACGCTCTCGAAGGGAGTAGGGATCTTACCACATATAGAACGTTGTTTTCGGAAGAAGAGGTGAAGA